>CM030366.1:111790514-112101269 GCA_017893485.1 Hemerocallis citrina | reverse complement strand
CAACTACTAATGTTTTGGCCATGTGACACATCTCTTTAGATGAACGAGCAATGCTCATCAACTTATGGATTTCATTTGATAACTCCACCAAATCCAACTCTTGTGGATTGCTATAGCTACCAATAATTTCTTCACCACTACTATCATATACAATCTCGGTAGTTACCGAGGCGGTCCACCTCTTTAAAATATAAGCTTGAGGTAGGAAATCGACAAACTCATTCCTTAATACCACAAGGATGTGTCTACAAGGAATTCCATCAACTTCAAATTTTCTACAAGTACACGACCCAGCATTGTCCATTCCTTTATAGAACACATCCCTTGTTTTATCTGATTTTTGTGACTTTCCCATTCTCCTCACAATATAGTGCCGCACAGTCCCATTATCATCTTTCACTAATGAGGCATAATTCAAGCTTTGAACTAATTCATCTTGAAATACATATAATTTCTTCCTTGTGTAAACCTCAGACATTTGTGTTTCAACTTCAAAATCTGTTTGCAACTTCGGTTTTGTATGAAGAGTTGTATAGTCTGCTGCTAACTGATTTTGTCTTTGTTTCCTTATCTCCCTTTCAAAACTTGTTATAAATTCATGTAAAGAATTTTTACTATTAACATACTTATCGACAAAAGTATTCATACTTTCTGATCATTGAGTTGTGCGAATTCCAGCAGTGAAAATATGCTTAGCATAAGCTGGTATCCATCTTTCACGAAGCTCATAAATAGCAGAAAGCCAAGGATTATCTGCTTTTTCAATATTAATCAAAATAATAATAATAATAAAATTAATCAAATGACAATAAAATTCATAAAGCCAAGGATTACCAGCAACTTGCATATTAGCATTCATAACTTCATTCCACCTCATCTCAAACTCTTCCGGCGTCTCTGAATCCCAAATGCAACTATGGAATGGAATGCTAAAATCACTATTTAGGCCCGGACCACCAAGCTTATCAGAAAGTTTTTTAAGAATGTGCCACATACATTGCCTATGGATGGAACCGGGAAAACACATTCGGATTGCATTTTCCATTGCAGGATCTTCATCTGTAATAATAACTTTAGGTGGAGGCCCACATATTGTTTCACCCCATTTTTCAAACAACCAAAGAAATGAAGGCTGCACCAAAATTTACAGATTGGCCATGGTGATTAACTCAAGTAAATGGAGCAAAAACCAATTTATACTCATTTGTGTCATATGTATTATTAAAAATTAACACATCACCAAAATGCTTATATGCTTTCCTGGCAAAAGCATCAGCCCAAAACACATGGGTCAATTTGTTGTCTTCATCCACCTTATAATGAAAACAAAATGAAGGATTCATCTTCTTTTCCTCTTGCAAGTGCTCCATCAATAGCTCTGCATCATAAGCTCTCCTCCCATCCTTGTCTCTTTGCAACGAATTTCTAATGTCCTTTTCAGTTCAGTTAATATTACTGAAACCCTCATTTTCTATCTCCATGAAGGACATAAACTCCGAAGTTCTTATGTTAGCCTCTTTGAACGAACTGAGTAATATTTTTGTGCTTTGAAAACAGTTCTATTACTTCTTAAGAATTTTTGCTTTCTAGGTGTAACACAAGGATGAGTGTGCTCTTCAACAAACCTTCGAATTGACCACCTCCCATCATCATCTTTTTGAATTTTTATTTGAGCCAAACACTCTTCTCTAGTCACAGCCATTCTCCTTCTCTTGATCACATTTGAAGAAGATGGTTCTTCAATATTAGCAATATTCACTCCAACTGTATCTATCGGCTTACCTTGCTTTGAGCATACAAATTGTTGTGAATACCTGTCCTTAGTAGACGTGTCAACCATTGTAGTAGACTTGTGAACAGAAAAACCAGCTAACTTTGCATATTTTTTATAAAATTCAAATCCTTCCTCTAAAGTTGCAAATACTAAACCAACAATTGGTTTAGAATCTTTATCAACGTCTCTCCACCCGTTATGAACATCCTGGCTTAGTATCTCTTCATTTTCAAACTCCATTCTACATAGAAAAATGAGATAATAAATATTAAAAAACAAGCTACAACTTAAAAAACTAAAGAAACTAAGCTATGTTGGAAGTACACAATCATCCAATTGGATAACCAGTAATGATACTTATAGATAACATATCTACCTGTATGGTCCAACTGTCCAAGTGAAAATGATATGTTGCAGTTGAACAAAATAACTCAAAGACTAATAAAAGATGAAAGCACATATTTTTACCACATATTTTTACAAATCTCTTCTTCTGCTAATCTAAATTTAGGGAAATAAAAACCCCAAATGAACATGAACAATTATAAAGGAACAAAAATTTGATTTTGAGATTACCCGATACAAAGATTGCAGCTTTGCTAGGAGGTCGACGTTTCGGTAGAATCACGAAGAAGGGCTCAGCTGATAGGGTTTCGATTTAGGGGTTCGATGATAGAAAACGCAGCTAAGGTTTCCAATTAGGGAATTCCAGTCGTTGACAGAGAGAGGTGGAGCTTCGATTTGGGGGCCAGGGTTCCAAATCGGTAAGTGGAGAGAGAGAATGGGAGAGCTAGGGTTCATGGGTTCTTAGCTCGTAGTGAGGGGGAAACGACTGAGGAATCAGATCTCACTCTTCGAATTGCTCAAGAAGGAGGTAGGGTTTTCTGGAAATCGAAACCCTATTAGCAGATGGGCAATTCGTTGAAGAGAGAGAGAGAATGGGAGAGATGAGAAATGGGTTTGGTTCTTCAAAGAGAGAGAGAGAGAGAGCGAGAGAGAGTAGAAATCAAAACCCTATCGGAAGATGGGCGATTCGTCGAAGAGAGAGAGAGAATGGGAGAGATGAGAAATGGGGTTGTCTCGTCAAAAAGATAGACAGAGAGAACGGGAGAGAGTAGAACTGTGAATGAGAAAGAAAGAGTTAGTGAAATGACTATTTTGCCCCTAAACATATCAGCTCTCACAGAATGGATGGGCGGATCAAATCTCAACCCTCGGAACACGATCGAACGCAATTGAACGGCTTAGAACTTCAGCTCTCGATAAGAAGTTGAGCTAGGGTTAGCAAACGGATTAGGCGGGCCGGGTCGGGTCGAACCCGCCCGGGTTTGCACCCAACTTAGGCGGGTTCAGGTCGGGTTGTATGGTTAATCGGGTCAGGTTGTGGGGTTAAACGGGCCGGGCCGGGCCGGAGGCGTAAATTTGCGACCCGCCCAACCCTCAACCCTTTCGGGTTCAACCCGGGTCGGGTCGGGTCGGGGCGTGGGTTGGCCCGACTAGAGCTAAAGTTAACTCTTTTTTTTACTTTAAAAAAATTAATTTTAATAATAAACATAAAAAATTGTAATAATAATAATAAGATTGAAAGAGTGAAATTGCCAAAAAAATTTGATATTTTATTCATATGATTTCAACTTATACAAGTTTCACAATTTGTAATAAGAAATAAAGATTTTCTACAAATTTGTTTTATACAATAACAAATTTATTAAATACAATTTCAATTTACTTCAACTTTCCTAATTTTAAATAACAAACAAAGATTTAATAATTTTTTTTATCTATTTACAATTGTCTTCAATTTGATGGCCTTCAGTTTGTTGTTGTTGACTTGTTGGTGGTCTTGAATTCTTCATTTTGGTTGTTGTTGTTGTTGTTGTTGTTGTTGTTGTTGTTCCGCGAGTTGCTCCCACTTTTGGATGTCGATAATGATTTTCCTTGGGTCCTATCTTCAGCCTTCATCCAGTCTTCTGTGCATACGAGGATCTCTAACGATTGGGACTTCAAGCGATTTCTGTAATCAGTTAGAACTCTGCCACTTGTAGAAAATGCACTTTCAGAAGCAACTGTAGAGACAGGAGGAGTTATAGATATTTAGCCATATATTTAAGAATATTATAAGTGTGTTCATGGTCTTTCCACCATTGTAAAATATCTAGTGAAGAACTAAGAGACTTAGAATCTTGTTGGTTATACCAATTTAATTCATTTGGTTGATTAGTCCTAGAATTTTTTGATTGAATTTGTGCCAATAAATTAAATGTTCTATCATCACATTTACTCTTACCCTTACCTTTAGAAGTAGCAGAAGAAGAATTAACTAAATAAGTTGTACTACTAGAAGAAAAACATCTATCATAATAATCATACAAGTTATTTAATGTCGATTCAAATTTAACTACAAAAGAAGCGCAATCAATTTCTTTATCATCATCCCCAAGTAAATTAAAAATATTTCAATTAAACTCTTAGTACCTTCTAATTTGATACGAGGATCCATCACAGTAGCAACACAATACAACATAGGAGGAGGGTTAAAATACTTCAAAAATTTTGTGTATGCATGTTTTACAATATCACCAACAAAAGCATCATCGATTATTTCTTTAAAATTTGCATCATAGTAACTGTTGAAATAAAAATGCTACTAGAAGTAGAGTCATAAAATTTTGAAAACTTGAAAGTTGCGGTTTTAAAAGGTTCTAAAAATTTCAACAAAGATTCGGCATAATACCAATCGACGGAAGTCATTTCAAAATTATGCATATCTTTTGCAATACAAAAATCATTTACACATCTTTATATTTAGTAACAACATGTAGCAAATCAAAAGTAGAGTTCCATCGGTGTTTAACATCCTTTGGAAATTTTCTAAAAGGTACATTTTTAAGCCTACACGAAGCTTTCCATTCTTGAAATAAGGTGCTACTTAATGCAATAAAATGTACATATTTTCTAATTTTAACTATATATGGTTCAGCTATTTTTAATGCATCTTGAACACATAAATTTAAAATATGACATACACATCTAAAATGAAAAATATTGTCAGATGGTTTAATGCAGTTTTTAAAATACTAATTGATGCATTGTTGTTAGATGCATTATCAAAACTTATACACATAATTTTATCGCAAATATGAAAAATATCACAAATTTCTATAATACGGTTTGCAATTTCGTTGCCACTATGGGGATAGGACAACGCAGCAAGTGATATGATTCTTTTTTGAAGAATCCAATCACTGTCGATCCAATCACAGGTTATTCCCATCATTGAAATATTTTTGCAACCCGTCCAACAATCGGAAGTTAAACTCCATAAAATTGCAATCAAAGCTTCTCTCATTTCATTGTACATTTTAAAACAATCCGATTTGCAAGTATTCCTAGGGATTCTTCTAAAATGAGGGTTTAAGGCGGTTGATTAAAATTTTTCAATTCCATACTCTCGGGATAGAAAAATGGTAACTCTTCCTTGATTACTAATCAGGAAATATTCCGACGAACAAGTTTGGGATCATAAGGGTGGCTATCAACTAGACCGGTCCTATGGTAGATTTTTTGTTGGCCAGGTAGGTCAACAAGAAGTTCTTTATGCACATTTTGGATTTGTCGCCTAATAGTACCCGTGCCCTCACCCCTCTTTCATTTGTATGGCTTCGAACATGTTTTACACACTTTTAAACCTACACTCGGTACATTTTCGTCCGGAATATAATCATAAAATTTGTGCCAATCACTACTTTCTCTAGTTTTCCTACTACTAGCCGGTAGTGTTGTTTCGGTGGCTTGTTGTTATGGTTCTTCTTCTAATTCTATGTCTCCTACAAACTCATCGTGTGTACGCCATTGTTGGGGATGAGGATTAGGGTAGTCTTCGGTAGGGTCATTTTGTGGGACAATTGGAGGTCTACGGGAAGTGCCGATGGAATCTTGTCCACTTTGGCTATGGCCGCTACCGCATGATCTAGACATGTTGATATGTAGTTGTGGATGTAAAAAAATTAAACACAATGTAGGTGCGATAAGTTACAAAAAAAATCTAGAAAACAAGATAGTTGTGAGAGAGAAGATCAAAAAACCAACAAACAAATATGATACAAAAAATTATAACAAAAATAATAGAAGAAGAGGGATATGAAATTTTGATACTATTCACTGTGGATACTCGTATATAAAAAAACCCGTAAAAATAAGAATAGAAGTACAAGTAGATGTCCGAAATTGAAGACTTGAAGAGAGCTTGGAGGAGAGTTGAAAACTTGATCACTTGGAGGAGAGTTGAAGACTTGAAGACGATCGAAATTTTGAGTTTGATACGATTGGATGTTGTCGTTTGATCATGTATAACTGTATATGTCTTGATACATTGTTTGTTGAATTGTTCACAAATTGAAATTAATTGAGTAATAATAGTAAAGAGAGTAAGAGAGTAAGGTGTAAATTTTTGTTTGGGTTTTAGGGGTATTTATAGGGGGAAAAAACAAAAAAAACAAAAAAAAACAAAGAAACAAAAATAACGGCTAAAAGAGCCGTTGAAGGCTCTCGGTAACTTACAGCCCGTTGGACATGCGGGTCGAACGGTTCGCAACCCGCAGGTTTGCGGGCAGGTCAAGTACTGTGCATCCGGGTTATCAGGCCAGGTTGATCGGGTTAAATTTGCTATTTTACGACCCGGGTCGAACCGTTACTGTTAACGGGTTCGACCCGAATCCGAACCGGAAATTTGCGGGCCGGGTTAAAAGAGTGGGTCGCAGGCGGCCCGTTTGCCATCCCTAAGTTTAGCTCACCATCTCATAATAGACTAACTATATATATATATATATATATATATTATTTTACCCAAAACCCTGTATCCCAAATACTTATAAAAAACCATACCCAAAACCCGACCTGATTGCCCTACAGTCTATACTCGAAACACGTTCCTATTTATAAAAAAAAACAATTCAAATCTGAAAAACCATACCCAAACCCAATCCAAACCCGAAAACCAAACCAACCCAACTCCAATCCTAACCCTAACTATAACACTACTTCTATCTACTCCCACTCCGTCTGCCATCATCACCTCCACCGTCATCCGTTCATCGTCCATCTTTCCAAAAGTGAAAAAAATTTGCGGGTACTAGACCTTCCCAATGGAATCCCAGTTTTGCCAGTATCTTCCCGTCTCCACCTGTCACGTCCCGCTTCCCAAAATACGGGAATACGAGCCCGTGATGTAGGCCCAACGAATGATTTTAATATCATTCATAAGTTGTACCAGTCTCAACTCAATAATACTCAGAAAATTAAATCACAACCACGCAAAATAATAACATCACAGAACAATATTTGAATTCAAGAATTTAATAATCCAACATGATAATCAATACTGAGAAATCAAGTAGCAGTTACGGGTCAAAAGCCCGGGATACAAGTCTAAATAAACAAATGAATTACAATGAATGAAGAAGAACATGAAAGGAAATAGTTTATTATTATGCAGTTGCTCTGATCTAAAAGTACTGCTCGCTAACTCCTTCTGGTAGATTCTCAGGTTCACCTGTGGCTGGGTTAACTAAAGAAGAAAAATAAATGTCCTTAGAGCAAGTACGGACAGCAAGTAGTGAAAACAGAGAGTAAAGGAGTAAGGTACATGTAGGAAATATGAATCAAGATCAAATTTGCAAGGACAATAATGGTACTAGTAACAATGGTCTTAATCAAGTATATATGCATGTCAACTAGGTCTATTATCAAGTTGTTCTCCTATCTATTGCACGTACTACTACATCCCATACTACAGGTTCGATGCACGCACAACAGTGTTCGTTTTAGACTTCGTGGTGGGGTCTACAGAGCGTGTACTCGGGTATATCACGATAACAAGATAACAAGTTCACGTCTCCACAAGTAATTCTCCACCTTCCATGTCAAGTTCATGTAACAAGATAACAAGATAACAAGTTCACGTCTCCACAAGTAATTCTCCACCTTCCATGTAACAAGATAACATGATAACAAGTTCCCGTCTCCACAAGTAATTCTCCACCTTCCATGTAACAAGATAACAAGATAACAAGTTCACGTCTCCACAAGTAATTCTCCACCTTCTACCGAGTACATTTTCTGAGACTGTCCACTACTAGGTCAACCCTTAGATACCCCGGCTTGTTTAGTATTTTATTACTAAGTCATATATCTACATGCAAGTAGTTATTATAATGTCAAGGGAATTATGATAATGCAACAACATGATGCATTGCACAAAATAAACAAGAAATGGCAAATCTGGAACAGCTGACACAGTCACACTAAAATAGGGATATCTCCTAGATTACAACACCAAATTCGAACTTCCAGTATGCTATGGACATCTAGACAGATAGGGCTACAAGTTATATTCAGGAACTTGCTTCTAATGCTGAATGTAGCTAGGTTAAATACTCTACTCTTTAGTTCTGGCAGCAACTAGATGTCAACTTTTAAGGGGTGAAAACATGGTATAAATACATTATAAAAATCTACAAAAATTTGAGGTGAACCCTCAGCATGTGTGTAAGGTTCTTGGTAAGTTTCATAACATTCTAATACTGTTTACATGATATTTCACTATTAAATATGTCGATGTTACGATAATTCTGCATTCTGGAAAATGCAGACCAACAGGGACTAAAAACGTGATATCTCATGACTCGTGACTCCGAATTAGGATCTGTCACTTGGGTTGGAAACTAGACTCAGTAGGCTAAAACTTTCTTTTATATCCCGTGTGCTAATTCTCAAGTTAACAGGGTCGAAACCTCTGTGCTAAACAGTACAAGCAGCAAGATTCATAAAAACTACTACACATGTATTCATCAAAACGGGTAATTAACGAGTTATTGTATCATGCATGTATCAAGACTAATATGCAACAAGTAATGTGAATTTTCCCAGTAAACAAGTCAAGTGAATTTTCCCAGTAACAAATCAAGTTTATCATGTCGAGTTCAAGTCACGAGATCTCCAGTAATAACATGTATTTTAATCAGGACGTGTTTTTCTCATGTACAAGTTCAATTTATTTTATTCATGTCAAATATGTATCTAGGCTTGGGTTTGAGTCAATGGATAATAATAAGTGGTCAAGAGTATGTCGGGTTAGCTCGTGTAAACCCTCGATACTCCCAACGGAACGGACACAAGGCAGAATTAACGATAAATAAATTGGAACTACTTGCGTAAGAGGTCAATTAATCTTGAACTAGAATAAATAAAATAGTTCAAGTGGACTTGCCTTTTTCCTTGTAGACGGTTCAAATAATTAAGAAAAACGGGATCAGAATCCCGGGGAGCAATCCCAAGAGCACGTGCGAAATGCGCACTAAAATACCAACAGCAGCAGCAACAGTAGAGTTGTTTCCCCACACCGGATCGGCAAAACAGGGGACAGCGGATGGGATTCGCTGTGCGCCAAACACGAAACAGCAACAACACCAAATCAGATTTCGATCTCGCACCGAATCGCCCCAAACACGGAACAGCGAAGGTGGATCTGCTGCGATCGAACAGCGAACAGCGAAGTCGACCAATAGCTGACCGTCTTCTTCCTTCGAACGGAGAGAGAGAGAACGACGGCGTGGGGCTGGCTCGACGACTAGCGTGGCGTGGACGGCTGGTGGCGACTCAGGCGGCGGCGTTGGTCGGGAAGCGATGCAACGACGGAGTTTGGACGAACGGTGCTCTGTTTCCGTGCTCAGAACAGAGGACGATGGAGCGAGCGGATGGTGGCGGCTCTGGACGGCGATAATGGCATCGATGAGGGCGAGAGGATCTCGGCAAGGGCGGTAGGGGGATAGAGGTGATTGGGAGAGGCAACGGTGAGAGCTCGATAGGGTAGTTGGTTGGGTTCGGTGGTACCTCGATGGGTTCGAAGGGAGTTCTACGGCAATGGAACGGGGCTAGGTGGTGAGGGGAGAGGTTGAAGACGGTAATGGAGGTGGTGGTTGGAGTTGGGCGACAGGGATGGTGATGGAGTTGGCAGTGGTAATGGTGGCTTGGGTTGTTTCGTTTGGGTGAAGGCGAGAAGACGAAGGAGAAGTGAGCGGGGGTTTTGTTTGGTTTGTTTGGGTTTGAGAACCATGAGAGGGAGAGAGAATGAGAGAGAGATAGTGGGTTTGTTAGAGGAGTTCTGATTTGTGGGGAAGTGGGGGAGTGATTATTATAACAGTATGGAAGAGTGAATAAGGGGGTTAGAGATACGTGGGATTGAGGGGAGAAATAGTCTGGGTTTTAGTTAGGGGGGAGTGGGTTTGGGTAGATTAAGTCTTGGATCCAATATCCAATAAGGGTTTGGGTTGGGCTTTAATGTAGTTGGGCCAAAATACAATAATATAATAAATAATTAGAATTAGTGAGCGCACAACATGACAAATGTCCAAATACAATAAATCAGGGAGGAAAATACATCAATAGAAATACAAGGAAAAATAACACGTACAATCGGAAACAGGGGTTACAAATCCTACCCACCTTACGAGAAGAATTTCGTCCTCGAAATTCAAATCGATGGATCGTAGGTACCCCGAGAAAGAAAAGAAAACAAACAACCAAAACAACATACAGCTACTCAAAGAGATGAGGGAACTTCTTCTGAATTTCTTCTTCCAATTCCCAAGTCGACTCACCGGGCGAGTGAGGATTCCAAGAGACACGAACGAGTTTGATCACTTTGTTCTTCAACACTTTCTCGTGTCTGTCCACAATAACAACTGGCTGGACTTCCCAAGACAAGTCTGGTCTCATGGAAAGCTCCAAGTAGTCAATCACATGGCTGCCATCTCTAACATACTTCCTGAGCGGAGAGACGTGGAATACGTCGTGGACTCCAGACAAGGCTGGCGGTAATGCAAGTCGATAGGCTACCTTGCCCACACGCTCCACAATATCAAAAGGGCCAATGAATCGGGGACTCAGCTTACCCCCACCACCAAATCGGATGACGCCTTTCCAAGGTGATACCTACAAAAACACGTGATCACCTGCCTCAAACTCTAGAGGTCTGCAACGACAGTCAGCCCATTTCTTCTACCGGTCCTGAGCGGCTTGCAGATGCTTCCTGATCTGATCTACTGCATCAACTGTCCTCGTAATCAACTCTGGTCCCAAGAGTTTCCTCTCTCAAATGTCGTCCCAACAGACTGGGGACCTACATTTACGACCATAGAGGGCTTCAAACGGAGCTGCATTGATACTTGCCTGATAACTGTTGTTGTATGAAAACTCGACCAGGTGCAAGTGATCCTCCCAAGAACCACCGAATTGCAGAACACAGGACCGCAACATGTCCTCCAGTGTCTGAATTGTCCTTTCGGACTGTCCATCCGTCTGGGGGTGAAATATTGTGCTATATTTCAACCTGCTCCCCAAACTCTGCTGAAGACTCTCCCAGAAATGTGACCTGAATCTCGTATCCCTATCGGATACGATGCTGACGGGAACACCATGTAGTCTCACTACCTCCTGAATATACCGTTCTGCCAGACTCTCAGTAGACTGACCCACCCTGAATGGGATGAAGTGGGCACTCTTCGTCAACCGGTCCACTAGAACCCAGATAGCGTTATGACCCTTGAGACTCCTGGGCAATGCTGTCACGAAGTCCATAGTGATGTTCTCCCATTTCCATTCTGGAATCGGAAGAGGTTGCAATAGTCCAGCGGTCCTCTGATGCTCCACCTTCACTTGTTGACAAATCAGACATTGTGACACAAACCTTGCCACATCCCTTTTCATACCATGCCACCAAAAGTGCTGCTTTAAATCTCTATACATTTTGGTACCTCCGGGATGAATAGAGTATTGAGACTGATGTGCTTCCTCAAGTAGTCTCTGTCTGACTTCACCTCTAGGAACACACAACCTAGATCCAAAACGGAGTGACCCGTCTCAATGGATGACCAAATCAGACCTCAGACCTGCTTCCACTTCACTACGAAATTCCTGCAGTTGCTGATCATCTGCCTGAGCTGCCTTGATCTGCTCCACTAATGAAGACTGCAACTGTAACATCATGCACTGCGACACTGCACCTGAGAGAACCACTTCCAATTCCAGCCTCCTCATATCTTCTAATATCTCCTTCTGCTTGGTCAGAAATAATGCAGCAGGCCTCCTACTCAGAGCATCGGGTACCAGATTTACCTTGCCTGGGTGGTACTGCAAATCGATGTTGAAATCCGCCATCAGTTCTAACCATCTCCTCTGTCTCATGTTCAGCTCCTTCTGCATGAACACATATTTGAGACTCTTGTGATCTGTGAAAATTTCGACTCTATCTCCAAGCAAATAGTGCCTCCATAACTTCAGAGCAAATATCACCGCTGCAAGTTCTAGATCATGGGTAGGGTAGTTCTTTTCATGCAGTCTCAACTGCCTTGAAGCATAAGCTACCACTCTACCTTTCTGCATCAGAAATGCACCCAAACCTCTACCTGATGCATCGCAGTGAATCACAAATCCTCCAGAACTGTCTGGTATCGTCAGCACAGGTGCTAATGTCAACCGATTCTTCAATTCCACAAAAGCTTCCTCACATGCACCATCCCAGACAAATCTCTGCTCCTTCTTCGTCAAGTTGGTCAAGGGTCCTGCAATCTTTGAGAAGTCTTGAATGAACTTCCTGTAATATCCTGCCAATCTAAGGAAACTCCGTACTTCTGGGACTGACTTTGGCACTGGCCAATCCTTGATAGCAGAGATCTTCGACGGATCCACTGATACACCTTCACCAGAGATAACATGACCCAAGAAAGCAATACGATTCAGCCAGAACTCGCACTTGCTGAGCTTCCTGTACAACTGATTTTCTCTCAGCGTCTGCAAGACGATTCTCAAGTGCTCGGCATGATCTTCCTTGCTCCGCAAATACACTAGGATGTCGTCTATGAACGACAAACTGATCCAAGAATGGCTAGAATACCCTGTTCATCAGGCTCATGAATACTGCCGGTGCATTAGTAACGCCGAAGGGCATCACTAAAAATTCATAGTGTCCATATCTTGTGTGGAATGCTGTCTTTGGAATATCTTCAGTCTTTACTTTGACTTGATGATAGCCAGAGCGAAGATCCAGCTTTGAGAACACGGATGCACCTCCCAACTGATCGAAAAGATCGTCAATCCTTGGCAGTGGGTACCTGTTCTTCACCGTAACCTGGTTCAGCTCCCAATAGTCGATGCAGAGCCTGCGACTACCATCCTTCTTGTTGGCGAATAACACTGGAGCTCCCCACGGTGACACACTTGGCCTGATAAAGCCTCTGTCCAATAACTCTTGGATTTGTACCTTCAGGTCGGCCAATTCAGCTGGCGCCATGCGGTATGGGTTCTTTGAGATTGGTGTAGTGCCTGGCTAAACTTCAATGATGAACACTACATCTCGGTCTGGTGGGATTCCGGGCAACTCATCAAGGAATACATCAAGGAAGTCCCGCACAACCACTGGCGCAACTTCACCATCAGTGCACATTGACTCAAGTGCACCGGCCTTCGAGGACATCGGGCTCTCGACACGTGCAGACAGTGTCTCACCCGCATGAAACTCGAACTCAGGTTGCCCAAGAAGCTTGAAAGTCACCTTCTTCTTTCGACAGTCAATCACTGTGTGGGTGACTCTTAGCCAGTCCATTCCGAGAATGACGTCAAAACCCGAATTGTTAATTACAATTAGATCAGCTTCGAACTCTCTGCCACCAATCAGTAGGGGACTCTGCTTGCACACTTTAGAACAAACAATAGTGCCTCCACTAGTAGTAATGTCCCAATTTGCTGGCATGTCATCGCTTGCCAATCGATGACGGTCGACGAAATGAATGGGTTGCACCAGAATCGAACAACACATGGGCAGGGAGGGAATGCACAAGAATAATGCCTAATAGAAGATTCAATGAATAAGAAATGGGAATTGCATGCAGGGTAATACAAAAGATCAAGCAGTGAAGAAAAGAGATATGCAAGAACTGAATATAAAATAATACAATGCAACTACAACATACCTGCAACTACTCCAGTAGCTGTCTCAGCTTCTGCCGCGGTCAAGTTAAAGGCCTGACCACGACCTCCCATCTGACCTCCCTAAGGAGTCACCCTCCGGTGAACGAAGGCATGTCTCTGTGGAGGGAGAGATGGCCTCGCCTGAGGTCGGACAGGTGCTCCAAACTGAGCTGGACCTCCAGCTGGTGCAACGGGTCTGTTCCTGGGGCAGTCCCACATGATGTGGTCAACGCTCCCTCACGTAAGGCACAGGCGGTTGGCTCGGCGGCAATCCTTGTGCAAGTGCCCAACTCGGTTGCAGAAGGTACATGTCGGGACAATAGGTGGATACGGCTGCACTCTCACAGGTGGGGTCGGAGCTGGCCTCCGAGCAGGCCCCACAGCAGATCGAGAGAAGACGAGGTACTGTTCCCCTCGCTGAGTAACATTGGTCCTTCTATGAGCTTGTTCCTGGACCCTTGTAGCATCAAGAATATCTGCATAAGTGCGATGGCGGTGGGCCACCAACTGGTTATGGAGGTCCGGACGAAGCCCCAATAAGTACCTGCGAGCTCGATCTTCCTCGGTTGCAACCATGGAAGGTGCAAAGTGACTGAGCTGAAGAAATTTTGCAGCATACTCATCCACCGTTCGATTCCCCTGGGTCAAGGTAATGTTTTAATTAATATCGTCACATATACTATAGGCAACAATAAATGACTTAATTAACATTACCGAACCTGAGTCAAGTTGACGAATTGCTGTTCCATCTCAGCTCTAGTGACACTGGGGAAGAATTTCACCATAAAACTCCCAGTGAATGTGGTCCATGCAATGGGCCTCTCCAATCTTTCAGTTTCAGCCTGCCACCAGATACGGGCAAGATCAGTCAACTGGATGCTCACTACATCCACACGATCTACATCGGCGACTTGTGCTGCTTGTAGTAGCTGTTCTGTGTGAATCAGCCACTGCTCGGCCTCCAGCGGTGTCTCCGTACCCGAGAACTTATCCGGGTGCAATCTCACAAAGTCAGCAACCGTACCAGGCCAGGGTGGTAGCTGTCCGGGAGCGGGTCCCGTAGTAACCCGATTTACGGCCTCCAAACTGACCCTAATCAGCTCATTGTGCTCTTACTGCAGTGCCATCATCTGCTGCAGTGCTTGAAGCACAGCTAAGTTTTCAGACCGTTCTTCCCTCTGTTGGGAAGAAGAAGAGCTGCCCCTGAGCATCTGCACGATTTGCGCAATGGTGGGCTCTCCCACTGGGTCATCCTCAGGACAGGAAGAGGAAAACTCCTTCCTAACCATGATCTGCATCATGGGAAAATACAATTAGCATCCAGATTGCATGAATATGAATAAATGGAAGGAACAGGACGATTAGGGAATGAAGGAACTGAATATGAAGGAATCAATCAATCAGGAATCAAGTAAGAGAGGTATGTTGGTTATTACATGTTCATGTGATTCGCGTTGTGTACATATCGTTGAGTTAAACCTGGTTAGAACCAAAGTCGAGTAATACACCAATTAAAGCCAGACCTCCGTAAAGATAGTCATATTTGATCGACATATTACTCAAAACCTAGGCTCTGATACCACTAAAAACCTGTCACGTCCCGCTTCCCAAAATACGGGAATACGAGCCCGTGATGTAGGCCCAGCGAATGATTTTAATATCATTCATAAGCTGTACCAATCTCAACTCAACAATACTCAAAAAATTAAATCACAACCACGCAAAATAATAACATCACAGAACAATATTTGAATTCAAGAATTTAATAATCCAACATGATAATCAATACTGAGAAATCAAGTAGCAGTTACGGGTCAAAAGCCAGGGAATTACAATGAATGAAGAAGAACATCAAAGGAAATAGTTTATTATTATGCAGTTGCTCCGATCTAAAAGTACTGCTCGCCAACTCCTTCTGGTAGATTCTCAGGTTCACCTGTGGCTGGGTTAACTAAAGAAGAAAAATAAATGTCCTTAGAGCAAGTACGGACAGCAAGTAGTGAAAACAGAGAGTAAAAGAGTAAGGTACGTGTAGGAAATATGAATCAAGATCAAATTTGCAAGGACAATAATGGTACTAGTAACAATGGTCTTAATCAAGTATATATACATGTCAACTAGGTCTATTATCAAGTTGTTCTCCTATCTAGTGCACGTACTACTGCATCCCATACTACAGGTTCGATGCACGCACAACAGTGTTCGTTTTAGACTTCGTGGTGGGGTCTACAGAGCGTGTACTCGGGTATATCACGATAACAAGATAACAAGTTCACGTCTCCACAAGTAATTCTCCACCTTCCATGTAACAAGATAACAAGATAACAAGTTCACGTCTCCACAAGTAATTCTCCACCTTCTACCGAGTACATTTTCTGAGACTGTCCACTACTAGGTCAACCCTTAGATACCCCGGCTTGTTTAGTATTTTATTACTAAGTCATATATCTACATGCAAGTAGTTATTATAATGTCAAGGGAATTATGATAATGCAACAACATGATGCATTGCACAAAATAAACAAGAAATGGCAAATCTGGAACAGCTGACACAGTCACACTAAAACAGGGATATCTCCTAGATAACAACTCCAAATTCGAACTTCCAGTATGCTATGGACATCTAGACAGATAGGGCTACAAGTTATATTCAGTAACTTGCTTCTAATGCTGACTGTAGCTAGGTTAAATACTCTACTCTTTACAGTTCAGCTGTTCTGGCAGCAACTAGATGTCAACTTTTAAGGGGTGAAAACATGGTATAAATACATTATAAAAATCTACAAAAATTTGAGGTGAACCCTCAGCATGTGTGTAAGGTTATTGGTAAATTTCATAACATTATAATACTTTTTACATGATATTTCACTATTAAAAATGTCGATGTTACGATAATTCTGCAGTCTGGAAAATGCAGACCAACAGGGACTAAAAATGTGATATCTCATGACTCGTGACTCCGAATTAGGATCTGTCACTTGGGTTGGAAACTAGACTCAGTAGGCTAAAACTTTCTTTTATATCCCGTGTGCTAATTCTCAAGTTAACAGGGTCGAAACCTCTGTGCTAAACAGTACAAGCAGCAAGATTCATAAAAACTACTACACATGTATTCATCAAAACGGGTAATTAACAAGTTATTGTATCATGCATGTATCAAGAATAATATGCAACAAGTAATGTGAATTTTCCCAGTAAACAAGTCAAGTGAATTTTCCCAGTAACAAGTCAAGTTTATCATGTCGAGTTCAAGTCACGAGATCTCCAGTAATAACATGTATTTTAATCAGGACGTGTTTTTCTCATGTACAAGTTCAATTTATTTTATTCATGTCAAATATGTATCTAGGCTTGGGTTTGAGTCAATGGATAATAATAAGAGGTCAAGAGTACGTCGGGTTAGCTCGTGTACACCCTCGATACTCCCAACGGAAGGGACACAAGGCAGAGTTAACGATAAATAAATTGGAACTACTTGTGTAAGAGGTCAATTAATCTTGAACTAGAATAAATAAAATAGTTCAAGTGGACTTGCCTTTTTCCTTATTGACGATTCAAATAATTAAGAATAACGGGATCAGAATCTCGGGGAGCAATCCCAAGAGCACGTGCGAAATGCGCGCTAAAATACCAACAGCAGCAGCAACAGTAGAGTTGTTTCCCCACACCGAATCGGCAAAACAGAGGACAACGGATGGGATTCGCTGTGCGCCGAACACAAAACAGCAACAGCACCAAATCAGAATTCGATCTCGCACCGGATCGCCCCAAACACGGAACAACGAAGGTGAATCTGCTGCGATCGAACAGCGGACAGAGAAGTCGACTAATAGCTGACCGTCTTCTTCCTTCGAACGGAGAGAGAGAGAACGACGGCACGGGGCTGGCTCGATGACTGGCGTGGCGTGGACGGCTGGTGGCGACTCAGGCGGTGGCGTTGATCGGGAAGCAATGCAACGACGGAGTTTGGACGAACGGTGCTCTGTTTCCATGCTTGAAACAGAGGACGACGGAGTGAGCGGATGGCGGCGGCTCTGGACGGCGACAATGGCGTCGATGAGGGCGAGAGGATCTCGGCAAGGGCGGTAGGGGGATGAGGTGATTGGGAGAGGCAACGGTGAGAGCTCGATAGGGTAGTTGGTTGGGTTCGGTGGTACCTCGATGGGTTCGAAGGGAGTTCTACGGCAATGGAATGGGGCTAGGTGGTGAGGGGAGAGGTTGAAGACGGTAATGGAGGTGGTGGTTGGAGTTGGGCGATGGGGATGGTGATGGAGTTGGAAGCGGTAATGGTGGCTTGGGTTGTTTCGTTTGGGTGAAGGCGAGAAGACGAAGGAGAAGTGAGCGGGGGTTTTGTTTGGTTTGTTTGGGTTTGAGAACCACGAGAGGGAGAGAGAATGATAGAGAGAGTGTGGGTTTGTTAGAGGAGTTCTGATTTGTGGGGAAGTGGGGGAGTGATTATTATAACAGTATGGAAGAGTGAATAAGGGGGTTAGAGATACGTGGGATTGAGGGGAGAAATAGTCTGGGTTTTAGTTAGGGGGGAATGGGTTTGGGTAGATTAAGTCTTGGATCCAATATCCAATAAGGGTTTGGGTTGGGCTTTAATGTAGTTGGGCCAAAATACAATAATATAATAAATAATTAGAATTAGTGAGCCCACAACATGACAAATGTCCAAATACAATAAATCAGGGAGGAAAATACATCAATAGAAATACAAGGAAAAATAACACGTACAATCGGAAACAGGGGTTACAAATCCTACCCACCTTACAAGAAGAATTTCGTCCTCGAAATTCAAATCGATGGATCGTAGGTACCCCGAGAAACAGGGGTTACACCACCGCCTTCCCAGTTATTTCATCTTCCTCCTCCCTATCTAGATCCCGACAGTAGCAGCAGCATCGCTGTCATCTCAATCCCGGTCTCCTCCCTACTCTCGGCATCACCCCAAACCAAACACCATCCCTTCTTCCGACACCAGCAACTGTAGCAACATCCAGATCTTTACCCCGATCCCGACATCCGCAAATTCGCCGTTCTCATTTCGATCTCTGCCACAGTAATGCCAGTCTCATTCCTCTTCACCGTACTTCTTACCTTACGTCTTCTGCCATGACCATCACTCCGGTTTTGCCATCTCCTGCTGATTAGGCCAATCTTCAGCATCGCCTCGCTCAGTTGGAACTTAAGCTCTTGGATCATTCTATTTATACGGGCTCATCTACCCTTGCATTCTCTGTTACTCCCGGTATGAATTCTTCCTAAATTTTAGATTATGGTGCATCACATCATCTTACTAGTAATTATACACTGTTCACCACCAGCACTGCGCTTCCCTCTCACTATTCATCCCTTCGCACAGCCGATGGCTAACAACTTCTCACTATACACTCAGGATCTATTAGCCCACTCTCACATTGCCATATGTTCTTTATGTTCCTCACTTATCTATGAAACTTATTTCCATTAGTGCTCTGTGGGATAATGGTCTGATTATTACATTCGATTCTTTATGTTGTTTTATTACAGATTCACACACTGGACAAGAGTTTGGGCGTGCTAGTCGACACAGTCGTCCATATCATCTATATTTTCTACATGCACATAGATCTCATCCTAGTTTTGTTGGTGTTGTGTCCTCTGATGCTGATCTCTGGCACAGACATTTCGTGTCAGTAAGTCTCGTCTCAAGACTTTAGCTCATAGTGGTTCTCTTGGCCATTTTTCCTTTACACGTTTGTCTATTTGTCAGGGTTGTCAGATAGCCAAACACATAGCACTCCCCTTTAATAACAAAAACACTTCTTCGACCACTCAACCTTTTAACTTGTTCATTCTGACATATGGGGACCCTCTCTTGTACCCTCTAGCAAAGGATATCTCTATTATGTTGCCTTCATAGATGACTTCACTCAACATACATGGATTTTTCATATGAACCAATGATCTGAGATTGCTAATATTTACCATTTCTTTACGACCATGATTCACACTTAGTTCGGTGTGCGCATCAACATTTCTCGATTAGACAGTGCTTATGAGTATACTTCCACTACAATGAGATCGATCATTCAGTCTCACGGCACACTTTTTTAGCAGTCATGTCTTCGCACACATGAGCAGAATGGTGTAACTAAATGTAAGCATCATCACATTCTTGAGACGGCTCGCGCTCTTTTACTCTCCTCTTTTGTTCTTGTCTTTTCTGGGCTGAAGCTATAATGACTTTTGTCAGCCTCATTATCATCACTCCCTCGTCTACCCTATCCGGTACGAAACCTTATGAGGCTCTTCATCACTCACCACCGGACTACAATATGCTTCATACCATTGGGTGCACCTATTGCATCCTTCTTCCTATCACTGAGCACACGAAGCTAACCGTCCGGGCTGCTAAGTGCATTCACTTAGGTATCAGTTCAGAACACAAAGGATATCATTGTTTTGATCTCTTGGCGCATCGTATCCGTATTTTCTGGCATGTCTCTTTTGTGGAAGACTCTCCTTACTACCTATCTGTCAGGTCCCGCTTCCCAAAAAGAGAATACGGAATACGGATATGTGACTAAGCCCAGTGAATGATTTTCATCATCCATAAGCTGTTCAGAATCTTTACAAGATCTCACAGAAATAATCAGAGTCGAAAGCAAGAGAAATCAACCAAGTATGCATAATCGAATCAAATATATCAACAAAAGTTTACTTAAAACCAAAATATAATAATCTCAAATAAATCAAGTCTGGAAAAGTTAATAATATCTGGGTACATTGCCCAAATACAAAAAACCCAAGTATCAAATACAATTGTTCCAAATAAGCAACAGGAATAATAATAATAATAAATGCAAAAACTCCAGCACTAATATCTCATATCACCAACTCCATGTGACAGCTGGTCACCCTGATATGCAATTAAATAAATTGCAGGAAAAATGAAAAGAGAACTAAACTCCCGTCAATGCAAGTTACAAGCTGCTTGTAGTGCAGGATACAAGTACATGGGAAAGAACAACAAACATAGAATAACAACAGGAACTAACATAGCATGGTATAAGTATGTCAACAGAATAAAATATCTAGCATGAATCAGGAAACAAAATCAAGTAGCATGATATACTAACAGGGTACAGGTAACATGTATCAAGTGTCAAGCAAGCAGGTAAACAAGTATACAGATGAATAGGTAAACAGGTAATCAGGTATACAGGTAAATAGGTGAACAGGTAAACAGGTAATCATATAATAGGTATCAGGTTATGTCAAGTCTTATATTATTACTATATAGGTAGCACTTTATGCGCCCCAAGTTTTTATCACATGGTTGCTACATTCAAATAGTTCCGTTTAGATTTCGTAGTGAAGTCCATAGAGCAGTGTACTCAGGTATCAGGATAACAGGAAAAATAGGAACAGGTAGAACATAGTGGTTCTCTTCTGAGTACACATTTCTACAGGGAAGCATGCAGTCAGGTAATCAAGTAAACAGGTACAGTACAACCTAGTGGTTCCCTTCTGAGTACACCTTCCTATAGGGAAACGTGCAATCAAGTAACAGGATCGTGAATCATATATTCATGAACACGTAATAGGTAGGAGACGGGTCTTCTTCTCAGTACACATTTCTATATTTTCTACTACTAGATCTTTCGCTTAACCCCGACTTGGTTATTTTATTATTATTAGCAAACAGGCACATATGTGTCACGAAACAGAGCAAGAATAACATGATATAATCAAGTAACAGGTTCAGTATGAAGAATAAACAAGTACATGCAAAAGATAACTCATAACAGGGTAGAATAACAACAATTCTAGTTCAGGACAGCAAGACGGTATTGCACTAAAACTGGGATTTCCGTTGCTACAAACATGCAAATTTGAATCCGTCAAAGAATCTGGAAAATATTCTCCCGGCCGAATTCAGCGAATATATATATAAGTCATATAGTATTTCACAAAAACATGGGTCAAAATAGGTTTGAATCCCAAAAAAATGTGTTCAGTCAGAAATCAGTAGTTTGTATTCAAAATCAGAAAAACAGCATGAAAACTCTTTAATTAAATCCACGAAAAATCTAGGGTATTCCCATATATGTGCAACATCAGAATATAAAGTTTCATAATTTTTTAATATTAATAGTTTAGTCAACAAAAATCAGAAAACAGCAAGACACGACAATTTTGTAAATCTGGAATCACAAATACTGCAGTACGAAAATAGCAATATCTCACAAATCATAGATCAAAATCCAAATCTGCCAAAAAGGCGATAAAATAGACACAGTAGGCTAACTTTCATATTCACAAATATTTTACAAACAGCAAGTAGAATTAGGTCTAAAATCAGATTTTTTACTAAACAGTATGAAAATTCTGCATGAAGGTTGTTATTAAAAACATAGAACAGTTTGTAAAACTCATCAAATAAATTCACAAAAATTCAGCGTTAATCCCAATCAGGTCTAGTTATACTGTGCAAAATATTGGATCAAAATAATACTTTTAGCATCATGATAAAAATAGATTACTCTTCAGAATTCATAGAAAACACAATCTGGAAACCTCTCTGCACCACTGTAGTAAAACAGTCATAACTCACAACTCGTAAATCGAAACTGAGATCTGTCAGAAGGGTTAGAAAATAGATAGAATTATCTACAGTTCATGTTCACAAAATATATTTATATACTGACCTTAATATGGTCTAAAATACTGATCAAAAGCAAGGTAACAGAAAATACAGAATTTGTCTCTCATACACAAGTAAACATAGATCATACGAAATTCGTCCAAGTCAACCCAAACATGAAATATAGTGTACTAGATGTCCAAACAACATGGTATAGGGTATTTTGTAAGTCCAAGACAAGTATAACACGAATAACACATCAAGCACACGATATCACAAAATAACATGTATATATACATCCAAAAAGTGATCATCCCTAGTTGTTTTATGTCATGTATTTCGTGAGGCAACTATAGTCAAATCAACACAATAGAAACAATATATAACAGAGAATTCACACACGAATTGTCTCTAGAACCCAACTACACTACAGGTAGTATTTAGTACTTGTATCACACAAAGAAAAGAATACAAGTTACTTGCCTGAGAGATGACGATGAGAACGAAGCAAGAGCAACAATAATAGGAACGGATTCCCGGGCAACGAACTCGATGAACAACGAACCCACAAACACAATAACGAGCACACGAATCACGGATACGACCCGCGAGCACAACTCAGGGACTACGAACAAGCCCATATGCAACACGCACACAAAGAGAAAGAGAGATTACCGAGGGTGCTCGGGAACCAAATGCACACACCCAAAGACCACAGCAACGATGGGAGACGACCACCGCGAGAGGGATAGCAATGGACAGCGAGCACACAGCGAGATAGTAGTGGAGACACGGGGTCAGCGCCTGGCTGTGCAGTGGGGTGGTTGTTGCGACGGCATGGTGACGGTAGTCGGTGGCTCCGGCTGCTGTTGCTTTCGCGCTGCACAATGATGAGAGCAGAGAACCGGGGGGGTTGCGAGGGTGGAAAGGAGCACGGGAGAGACTGGTGCAAGGTCGACTTGGGGGAAGCGATATAGGGGCAACCGGGAGTGCACAAGAGCTCGGGTGGATGGGTTTGGAGGGGACTAGGGCGGCTGCGGGATGAGAATAGGGTGACGGAGCATGGGTTTCTTTTTATATGGTTGAGTTTAGGGTTAGGGAGGGGGTGACAGCGGAACAGTAGAATAATAGGGGGTATCGGGTTTTGAGCTTAACAGATCTGCTAGGGGTTTTAAAGAAATGGGTTTGGATATTAGGGAGTAAACAGGGTATGGGTAGTTTAGGTGAAATAGATAATGGGTTTTAATTAGGTTTGAATGGATCAAAAATCAAGATAGAGCAAATGAACAAAATAATAAAATAGGGTATGAACAAATAAAATACAGGAGATCAAAAACAACAACTCGATCAAAAGGAGATGGAACACAAGACTGACAAAAGAATCAACAAGATCAATAAAAGAGAAGACAAATCAAATAAACAAGTATATTGAAAAATAAGATCCAATATATGGTCCAAGAAAAGATACAAGGAGAGAAATACACCAAAAAGAAAAATACACCCAAAATACACAAAATGGAAAACAGAGGTTACACTATCATTTCCTGCGGTTACTAGCTTTCTCTATTCTCCAGTTCCTTCGACTACATCCTCGGATACATCTTCATGCATTCCCTTTGATCCCACTCCTTTGCCTCATTTTCCATCTCTCACAAACATTACGACTCCTGTCCCTCCTACAGGGGCCCCTCCCATATCACCTGCATCACCGTAACCACTTGCACCCACATCACCTGCATCCCCACAGCCACACACACCCACACCACCTGCATCCCTGCCGCTGTATGCACCCACCCCACCGATTTCCCTTCCACACCCTACACATCCACCACCGGTCTGTCAGTCTACACATTCCACTTCGGGCATCCAGCTGACATGCTATACACCTTATGTTGCTGGTCCTTCTCACTAGTTTGGCTTTGCCACTGTGGCCACTTACTCTCCAAAGTTCCATGCATACTTCACTGCTATACACTCCACGAGACCTGAACCTATCAGAAAGCGATTCAATATCCCGAGTGGCGTGAAGCTATTGCAGAGGAGTTTCGTGTATTTGATCCGATTGGCACATAGGATGTTATTCCACTACCAGAGGGCATTAAGCATGTTAGCAGCAAGTGGTTCTTCAAGGCCAAATATTGTCCATTGAGCGGCACAAGGCTCGTCTAGTATCCCGATAATTTACTCAGGATCGTGGCATTGATTATGATGAGACTTTTACTCCAGTTGTATAGATGACTACTTGTAATATCCCCAAAATACTTAACAATTATTTGCTATAACAATATTTTGTATATGAATAGTATTGCATTATTTTACTGTAACCCCTATTTTTCGTATTCTGTATTTTGGGTGTATTTTCTTTTTCTGTATATTATCTGTGCTTGGGTTCTTTATAAAATTTTCGTTTTCTTCAATTCATTTTTATTTCAAAAATATTTTTTGTATCTTCCGTTAAAATCCGTTCTTTTCATTAATTGTATTTATTGTTATTTTCAAATAAATTCCATATTGTTGTACAAATTATATTTTGTTATATAAACCTAACTTTTATTGCTTATTTATTTTCCTATTAATTTTTAAAACCCAAACCCATTATTTTATATGATTTTAAACCCTGATTACAATCCACTTATGCCCTACAACCCATTGGATCCCCAACCCTAATTCTTCACACCCATATATATTTATACCTCTAACCTGTTTGACCCTATTTACCAAAACTATTCAGCCGCCTTCTAAACCCATCCTCCTAGCCAACCCCCGACTGCTCCTCTACTCTCGTCTCTTCCTCTCCCGTCTCCAGCCATGCTCCTCCCACTCCCGGTGCATCCTCGCCATCTTCAGACCCCCTTCTCCTTGCTCATCTCTCTCTCCCTTCCTGTTCCCTGTGCCGCCCCCGTTCCGTCGTTGTGCCACCCCACAGCACTACAGTGCTCAATCAGTGCAAACCCCTTTCCTCTCCCCGTCTCCTCCTGCCTCACGACGCTACATCACAGTGCCGACCCCCCCTTCTGCTTGCTCGCACTGCCCTTGCGATGTCCTGTCGCTCAGCCCCCTGTGCTGCGCTCCTCACCCCGACGTCGTCTCCCCTGTGCGCCCTGCAGCACCCAGGCCCACCTCCAACACCTGCAGTAGTGAAGTCCCGTGCCCTCCCCAGTTGCACCTCGGCCTTCCCCCTGGCCGCCGATGCCTTACCGCAACCCCGTGCCTGCCTCCATATCGACCTTTCTTCCTCCCTGGTTTCCCCTCCCTCTGCATCGCCGGTAGCCCCCACTCGACTGCAGTACCCCGGTGCCCCGTCACGCTGCCCTCCTGTCAAGACAGTAGCTAGCCAGACCCCGGCACCTCTCCTCTGCTTCATCGATGCACAGCACCAACAGCAGCCGCTGTCGTTGCCATCTCCTTGCCACTGTCGTTTTCCCTCCCCCGGTGCACCGGCCTATCTCTCGCTTTCCCCTTGTGTGCGAGTGTGTTGGTGTGCATGCATTGGATCTCTGATATTCGTGGTGTTCGCGTGCTCGTGGTTGTGTTCGTTGGGTTCGTATTCGTTCGTTGTGTTCGTACCCGAGAAGCCGTTTCCATTATTCTTTCTTTTGTGACATTCCCGTCGTCGTCTCTCAGGCAAGTAACTTGTATTCTTTTCTTTGTGTAATACAAGTACTAAATACTGCTTATAGTGTAGAGACAGTTCTTATGTGAAACCCCTTATTGATCTTTTCTATATTGTGTTGACCTGTCCGTAATTTCCTTATTATACACATGACATGAAATAACCTAGGGATACCCACTTCTTGTAGTATGCATGCATGTTGTACGTATGATA
Organism: Hemerocallis citrina; assembly: GCA_017893485.1. NCBI lineage: Eukaryota > Viridiplantae > Streptophyta > Magnoliopsida > Asparagales > Asphodelaceae > Hemerocallis > Hemerocallis citrina. Next base: position 112,075,013 of record CM030366.1, on the reverse strand, counting down.
TCGTGTGCTTGATTGTGTTAGTTGTGGTAGACTTGTTTTAGACTTGTAAAATACTCTATACCATATTGCTTGGACATCTAGTATACCATATTTCATGTTTGGTTATATTTTGGATGAGTTTCATATGAACTAGTTGATTTTGTGCATGAAGGATATTTTTCTGTTTTGTCGGTTTTCCGTTTTTGATCAGTATTTTAGACCCTATTAAGGTCAGTATATGAAAATTAATTGTGAATATGAATTATAGAGAATTCTGTCTACTTTCCAGATTATCTGACAGATCTCGGTTTCGATTTATGAGTTTCGAGTTATGACTATTTTACTATAGATATGTTTAAAATTCCAGATTCAGTTTTTATATGGATACTGTATAGTAATCTATTTTTCTACTAATGTTAAAGATAATATTTTGATCCAATATTTTGCTGAGTACAACTATACCTGATTGGAATTAACCCCTAATTTTTTTAGATTTAATTGATAACTTTTATTCACTATTTTATGCTTGCAAACAACTACTATACTTGCTGAATTTTCTTGCTGATTCGGTAAAGAAAAATAATTTCGACCTGATTCTATTTGCTTTCTATAAAAACTTTGTGAATATGAAGTATAGCCTACTGTATCTATTTTATCACCCTTTTGACGGATCTGGATTTCGATTTATATTTAGTGAGATATTGCTATTTTAGAATTGCAGTGTTTATATTTCCAGATTTACAAAACTACTATATCTTGCTGCTTTCTGATTTTACTTGACTATTCTATTTTTGTTGAAAAATTATGAAACTTTATTTTCTGTAACTAAACATACTATGAAATACCCCAGATTTTTCTTGGATTTAATTAGTAAGTTTTAATGCCGTTTTTCTATTTATGAATACAAACTTCTAATTTCTAGCTGAACCGCTTTCTGGATAAAATTCTGTTTTGAGCCCTATTGTTGTGAAATACCATATGACTTATATATATATGCTGGATTCGGCCGAGAGTCTATTTTCCATATTTTCTGACGGATCCAAGTTTGCATGTTTGTGGCAAAGGGAATTCCAGATTTAGTGCAGTACTGTCTTGCTGTCCTGAACTAGAACTTTCGTTGTTCTATCCTTTTATGTGTTGTCTATCACCTGTACATATTTATCTTGCAACTTGAACCTGTTAATTTTTCGTGCCATGTTATTCTTGCCTTGTTTTGTGCACGTATATGCATGTTTGATAATAATAATAAATAACCAAGCCGGTGTTAAGGAAAAGATCTAGTAGTGGACAATATAGAAAAGTGTACTCGAAAGGGGTCTCGTGATTCCCTCATTTGGTTACATGATATGATTTGGATTACATTTGGAATTTGGTATATGATTTGGTTAATTTGGAATTTTTTATATGATTTGGTTAATTTGGAATTTGGTATATATGATTTGGTTAATAAGATTTGGATTACTTGATACCTGAGTACACGGCCCAATAGAATCCCCTACGAAATCTAAACGTAACTTGTTTGAATGTAGCAACCATGTGGTAAATGGATGGGACGCATGAAGTTCTACCTAGATAGAAATAAATACAAGACCTGACATAACATGACACCTGTTACATGATTACCTGTACATGCTACTTGACACATGTTACCTGGTTGTCTACTTGCATGACACCTGATTCATGTTACCTGTACCCTGTTAGTATATCTTGTTACTTAATTTTGTTTCCTGATTCATGTTAGTTATCATGTTTTGTTATCATTTCTATTCCATGCTATTTGTTATTCTTTCCCATGTACTTGTTGCCTGCACTACAAGCGGCCCGTAACTTGCATTGACGGGAGTTTGTTTTCTTTTTCCTCCTCCAGCAATTTATGAAATTACAGATTTTGGGGAACAGTTGCCTGATGGAGTTGGTGATATGAGATTCTAGATGCTGGAGTTCTTGCTATTATTATTATTATTTTCTTGTTGCTTATCTTAAATAATTGTACTTGGTTACTTGGATTATTTGTATTTAAGCAATATTGTAACACCACGAATTTCAAAATACAACTGAATTCGAGATTCCACAGGATCTTTACACTTCTTTCGTACAACTTTACAAGGAAATAAAAACTTTTCTTTCATCAGAGTTACATTTACACTTGTACATTATCACAGCGGAAGCATTATTACAATAAATTACATGAAACAATATTTAACTCAATCCTGCGCAGCATGTATGCTTCAATAGTCAAGCATCTTTACCCTGCATATAAAACTGTGGGCGCGACAGTTCATTCAACTGACAAAATATTATATACGGTCATCCTCTCCATGCCGGAAACAGTAACAAAATATTATATACGGTCATCCTCTCCATGCCGGAAATAGTATAACGATTATCATTTCTTAACAAACACAAACTTGTCACAAACAAAGCTAAAGGGGCAATCCTATTGTTCTCGTGTTGTGAATGTGCACTTAGTCCTTAATGCAATTATTTATATTATATGACACTAATGCGCACTTGTTTGAATTCTATGCATCCCATACTACATAGGTCCGAGGGCAAGCCCTTAATTGTTCTTCATCTTGTAGGGTTCAATCCTTCGCCATGACTTAATCTACTACTGTAACTACGGTAAGTATCCTAGATGTTTTCTGACCTACGAACTCATGTCTAGGCGCCCTGGAGGGAATCCCAACACACTGACACATGATTCATCATGCAGGCATCCTGTGGTAATTCAGCTCCTACCATAGACATGACACCACCCGCAGTCGTCAAACACCTCATGAGCGTCGCCACCGGGACGGTACTCTGGAGCAGTATCCATGCCCTATCATGACTCTTCATGGGACATCCTGTGAATACTTTCATGCCGCCAATCCAATGGCCCTCATACTCAATGTTTTTCTCTTACTTTCGTCACATCTTCACTATGTATCTAATCCTCAGTTTAATTGAATCATGAATAAAATCAACTCTTAGAGTGTAGCACTCCCACTATACCGGTCTTATTCATTTAATTTCACATGACCCAACCTTGGTCTTCTCATTTCAAAATATCATTTCACAATTCTTTCATTGCCGGTATAAGGCTTGGCTATACCCTAATTCTCAATTTCAACTCATAATTACAATGTCATGCTCATAAGATCTTTTCATGATTAATCACAGTTCATGTTTCAAAAGCATAGTATTCATGTATTCACATCTTTCATAACTCATCACAATCAATAATTTAATGCATAGATACTTGAAAACTGAAATTCTTCAAACATGTCATATTCACTAATTTATAAGCTCACATAATTCTATTTCAATCCATTCCAATTCCACAATTGAAAATTTCAATTGTCTCACAATTCACACCTTTCAAATTTCTCATTACCCAAAATCTCATTTTTACTTCTTAAACAATCCATTCGAAATTCTTAAAGAAACAAATTAAGTTAATAATCAAAAGAGTTCCTTTTGTAAAAACAGTCTCACTTATACAAAGCCTCAGGTCATAGAGATTTTCTCCCACAATACAGATATTATTTGAAACTTTAGGGCAGTCGACTGATCTCTGACCAGTCGGCTGTTCTGCGAGTTTCTAAAGCTCGAGAATAAAATAATCAGAGGAGTCGACTGTCTCATATGGACAGTCGGCTATTCCGTTATGATTTTTAAACTCAAAAATAACGATCAGGCCAGTCGACTGTTAAATGTGATCAGTCGGCTGCTCTGCAATATTTTTCAACTCGAAATAAAAATGACCAGGACAGTCGACTAGATTGCAAGCGAGTGCCTTCTCCTCCTAGATTGCAATGCACGAACTTCTCCTCCTTGCTCCTTGCCACAAACTGAGAGCACCAAGTGATGGATGATGGCCGGCCTCCAATGGGAACACACACACATACACTCACCCTCACACACTAATATATATCTCCTATATAATGCTTTCTTCTTTCAATAGATTATTAGTGTAGAATACAAGTAGATTGGGGGGGTGGGGTGGGGGGGGGGGTATTTATACTAATCCTAGGATAGATTGGAGGGCTAGGATTTATTGGATAGTTGTAGGATGAATGGCTAGGATAGGAGTAGGAGTTATAGCAACTACCCATACACTAAGTAACCACCCATGCACACTCACCCACACTCCCATCACTCCCATCACAAACCGGCCCAAAAGGTGTGCATTGCACACTACGTGCATGCACGTGCCACCTAGTCCCCTATGTAGAAGTTTGTACAATTTTATTTAATCAAATTATTTACATTTTGTCTCTACATGACAAGTGTGGCCATTTAATTGATTAATTAAATTAGTGGGCTTCATAAATAGTGGGCTTAGGCTTGTGGGCCAAAACAATAATTTAATAATTAATTAAAGTGGGCTAACACAAATAAAATAGTGTTTTAGGTTTAGAATTTGGCTTTTATAAAAATAAAGGAAAGGAAAAATAATTGTTCATACTACCAAAAGAAATTTTGTATATATAAAATAGATAAATAATATACACATGAAATTTGCACGTACACAACACGTGAAAATCAATATCTTATTAGAATGAAAGTTTAGGGTATTACAACACTCCCTCCTTAGAATAGTTCTGTCCCCGGAACTACAATTAAAGAGTGAGAAAACAAAACACAAGAAGAAAAATACAATCAAGCAAACAGCTCAGGATGATCCTTCATCATCCTCTCCTCAGATTCCCAAGTAGCCTCTTCAACCAATTGGTTTCTCCAGACTACCTTGACCATCGGTATCGTCTTATTCCTCAAGACTTTCTCCGGTCGATCGATAATCTCAACTGGAAGCTCAATGTAATTCAGATCCAACTGCAAACCCTTTGGCACTTCGGGCAAATGGTGACTAGGATCTGGAATGTAACCTCTCAGCATAGACACGTGAAAGACATTGTGCACCTAAGACAACTCTTCCGGTAACTCAAGCCGGTAAGCAGTTTTCCCGATCTTTTTCAATATCTTATATGGGCCTATGAACCTCGGGGCTAACTTTCCACCCTTGACGAATCGGATCACGCCTTTGCTGGGCGATACCTTCAGAAAGACAAAGGCACCAACCTCAAACTCAAGGTCCCTCCTCCGGTTGTCTGCATAGCTCTTCTGCCTACTCTGAGCATCCACCAACCTCTTCCTGATCAGATCAATCTTTTCATAGGTCTGCTGCACAATCTCAGGCTCCAAAATCTGATGCTCCCCAACTTCAAACCAACAGACAGGCATCCTGCACTTCCTGCCATACAGAGCTTCGTACGGTACCATCCCAATGCTAGTCTGAAAACTGATGTTATAGGCAAACTCCACCAAAGGTAAATGCCTTTCCCAACTGCCTCCAAAGTCTAGTAAAACAACACCGAAGCATATCCTCAAGAATACGGTTGACTCTCTCGGTCTGCCCATCGGTCTGGGGGTGAAAAGCAGTGCCAAAATCTGTCTTGGTACCTAAAGCTGTCTGAAGACTCTTCCAGAAATGCGAAGTAAACCGCGTATCTCGATCAGATACAATGGTCAACAGAACACCATGAAGCCTGACGATCTCACCAACATACATCTCAGCTAACTTGTCCATCAAAGCAGTGAGTTTCATCGCCAAGAAGTGAGCAGACTTGGTTAGTCGATCGACTATGACCCAAATCGCATCATTGCCCTTAGGACTCTTAGGTAAACCCGTGATAAAATCCATACTAATTTTATCCCACTTCCATTCCGGAATAGGTAACGGTTGTAATAGACCTCCAGGTTTCTGATTCTCAACTTTGACTTGTTGACAAATCTCATACCTCGACACAAATTCAGCCACATCCCGCTTCAAACCTGACCACCAGAAATGCTGCTTAATATCCTTATACATCTTGGTACTATCAGGATGTACTGACAAAAGAGTAGCATGTGCCTCCTGAAGAAGACTTTTTTTCAAATCCGATTGATCCGAAACACACAGCCTCTCACCAAACCACAGCACTTCATCCCTGATTTGAAATTCGGGGAACTTGCCAACACCAACCTGCTCCATCATCTTCTGAATCTCTGCATCTTCCTTCTGACTTGCAACAACCTTTCCATTCAGCATCGGTTGAAGCCTCAACTGAGCTAAAGATGATCCCAAGCCTTGCAGAACAACTTCAATTCCAGCCCAATCCAACTCCTCTGCCAACTGCCTCTGAGTTGTAATCAAACTCGCCAGACTGCTCTTGCGGCTAAGTGCATCAGCAAAAACATTAGCCTTCCCAGGATGATACTTAATCTCCGGATGAATGTCCTCAAGTACCTCCAGCCATCTCCTTTGCCTCAGGTTCAGATCCTTCTGCTGATAGATATACTTCAAACTTTTGTGGTCTGTATACATGTTCAGTTTCTCACCATACACATAATGTCTCCATTGCTTTAAGGCAAAGATAATCGTAGCCAACTCCAGATCATGAGTCGGATAATTATTCTCATGCGGTCTTAGTTGCCTAGACCCATATGCGATTACTTTTCCTACTTATATTAAGACACAACCAAGCCCACGATGTGAAGCATCACTGTAGACATCATATTCAACAACTGCTCTAGGCAAAGCCAAAATGGGTGCAGTAGTCAGCCTCTCTTTCAACTCCTGAAAGCTTGCTTCGCACTGCTCAGTCCACTTGAAGTTCACATTCTTCTTGGTCAGACCAGTGAGCGGTACGGCTATCTGAGCGTAGCCCTGGATAAACCTCCTATAATATCCAGTTAGCCCAAGGAAACTCCTGATTTCCTTCACTGTAGTAGGCCTTGCCCAATCTCTCACTGCCTCTATCTTCTAAGGATCAGTTGCCACTCCCTCCTTAGAAAGGATGTGACCTAGGAATGCCACTTCAGATTTCCAAAAATCACACTTGGACAACTTGGCATACAACTCCTGCTCCTGAAGCTTCCTCAAAACTGCTGCCAAATGCTCCGTGTGCTCCTCCTCCGACTTGGAGTACACGAGAATATCGTCCATAAATACAACAACGAAAGAATCAATGAACGGCCTCAGAACTCTGTTCATCATGTCCATGAAGATTGCAGGCGCATTCGTCACTCCAAATGGCATAACTAAGAATTCGTAATGCCCATATCGAGTTCTGAACGCAGTCTTATGCACATCTTCAGCTTTCACTCGAACTTGATGATATCCTGATCGAATATCTATTTTGGAGAAAACAGCAGCTCCTTGTAGACGATTGAATAAGTCATCAATTCTTGGAATCGGATATTTATTCTGAACAGTGACCTTATTCAGCTCTCGGTAATCGATGCACATCCTCATCGAACCATCCTTCTTCTTTAACAAAAGCACCGACGCTCCCCAAGGTGACGCACTCGGTTCAATAAAACCTTTCTCCAACAGTTCCTCAATCTGCCATTTGATCTCATCCTATTCCACAGGCGCCATCCTATACGGTGCCTTGGAAATAGGTGCACTCCCTGGCTGAATAGTGATGCTGAACTCCACATCACAATGCGGGGGTAACCCAGGCAAATCTTCCAAGAACGCAGTCGGATAATCCCGAACCACAGAAATCTGCTACACCTCTGTAGGAATCCCTCTCTTCTGGCTGATAGCAGCAACCAAATCTGAACATCTTCTCTTTCCTTGGAAAGTGACTTCAGGTCCTCCTGGAGCCTTCACTGTTACTGTCTTGGTCTTGCACTCGATGTTCGCACTGTACACCAACATCCAATCAATGCCAATGATAACATCGACTCCCAAAACATTCAGCTCGATCAGATCAATCCCGAAAATTCGATCTCCAATCACAACCTCGCAGTCAGCATAGTACCGATCAGTGGTTAGAGTCTCCCCTGACGGAGCAGCTACCGCTAAAACCTTGTCTGGAAAAATCTTCGGTTCAACTCCCAATACTTTAGTAAATTTAGGTGATACAAAAGTATGAGAGGATCCAGTATCGAACAAAACAACAGCTTTCTTTCCATTCAAAATAAGTTCTCCTGTTACATAACATATACTCGTTACATAACAGTTTACTAATTAACAGGAAAAAGAGACAATAGAAAACACTCCTAAACATCCTCCCTCGTACCAGTGATGACGTGATCCACCTCATCAGCGTCAGCTTCAGTCAAGGCAAATACTCGCCCTTGCTGGTACGGCTTCTTCCCGGTCTGCTGAGTTGGTCCATTACGGATAACATCCTGCAGTTTGGGGCAATGAGACTTGTAGTGGCCTGTCTCTCCATAGTTGAAACAAGTCACTGGAGGTCTCGCCCAAGTATTCCCGGGTCTTCTTGCCACTTGAACAGCGTTCGCACCCGTAGGCTTGAACCTTTGAGCCGGTGGCTGTCCCCTGACACTTCCAACAACTACAGGCCTCTTCCCCGCATTTTAGTTGTTCCTCCTATTCTGAACAGCATGGAATTACTCCATATCCGCCTCTATGGCTGCCGCTCGTTTAACCAGTTTGTCAAACCTCCTGATACCGAGGGGTATCATCCTGGACCTCAAGCTTGGCCTCAATCCATGCTCGAACTTATGATCCTTCCTCGCCTCATCCATCACCAATTCGGGAGCATATCTTGAGAGTTGAGTAAATCTGGTCTCATACTTCCTAACCGACATGCCGCCTTGCTGCAGTAATAGAAACTCCATGGCCTTCTTCTCCTGGACATCTGAGGGAAAGTGATGACTGTGGAATTCCTCTAAGAATTCCTCCCATCCAAGAGCCAAGCCTCCCAACGTCCACTTCATCGATTGCCACCACACAGCTGCATCCTTCTCGAATTGCAGAGTTGCCAACTTCACCTTACTGCCCTCCGGGGTCTCCAGGACTTCGAAGATAGTCTCTACCTGACGGATCCAATTGTCAGCCGTGTCAGGGTCTGACTTCCCCTCAAACACCGGTGGTTTCATCCGTTTAAATGATTCCACGAGTTTGATTACTTCGGGTATTGGATTCGCAGGCACCCTTCCTTGATTTTGATTCATGGCAACGACATTGAATGTCTGATAGACCCTCACTAGTTCCGTTTCCAAGTCCAGACCTTCACCGTTACGAGCTCTTCTTCCAGCCATATTCTGATGCAAAAGATCCATTAAATTCAAAGTATGAAACATGAACTTTAAATTAACTTTTCATTTCATTGAATTTTAAACTTTATACATTCGAATTTAAAACATTTCTGACATCAAAATGAAAGCAGTAGATGATACAACGGTCTAATTCCTACGGTTCCTCTTGGCTTCACGAAGCACTCCTCGTAGTTCCTCCACTTCCTCCTTCAGTACATCGGTCATGTTTTTCCTCTTCTCGAGTTCCCAAACACGATGACTGAGAACTGCAAAATCATCCTTGCGCATCGCCAACTGAGCCTCTAGTAGCCCAACTCTCTCCCGCAGAGTCTCTACCTGCCTATGAAGAGACACAATGAGATTACCCGGAACTGGTTCCTCTTCGTCAGAAGAATCATCAGATGAATCCGGAGGTGGGGTGATCTCTCGGGACTCAGGCCATTCCTCTTCTACTTCTTTGGGATCTACCTCATCGGAATCAGCTTGCCCAGGGTAGTAATCGTCCTCAATGATGTGCCAGTGCTCATCTCCAGCGGGGTCGAAGTGGTCCGCCATCTTAAAGATAGGGAGGGAGAAGCATAAGTCATAGAGCAACACAAATGTAAGTGGCTTACATTTAAATCTCTAGACTCATCACACACTCTAATATCCACTTCTAAGGTGTCGTTCCTTATAAATTTGTACTACTTAGAAGCGTGCTCTGATACCACTCTGTAACACCCCGAATTCCGAAATACAACTGAATTCGAGATTCCACAGGATCTTTACACTTCTTTCGTACAATTTTACAAGGAAATAAAAACTTTTCTTTCATAATAGTTACATATATACTTGTACATTATCACAGCGGAAGCAATATTATAATAAATTATATGAAACAATATTTAACTCAATCCTGCGCAGCATGTATGCTTCAATAGTCAAGCATCTTTACCATGCATATAAAACTGTGGGCGCGTCAGTTCATTCAACTGACGAAATATTATACACGGCCATTCTCTCTATGCCGGAAATAGTATAACGATTCTCATTTCTTAACAAACACAAACTTGTCACAAACAAAGCTAAAGGGACTATCCTATTATTGTCGTGTTGTGAATGTGCACTTAGTCCTTAATGCAATTATTTATATTATATGACACTAATGCACACTTGTTCGGATTCTATGCATTCCATACTACATAGGTCCGAGGGCAAGCCCTTAATCGTTCTTCATCTTGTAGGGTTCAATCCCTCGCCATAACTTAAAAAACTACTGTAACTACGGTAAGTATCCTAGATGTTTTCTGACCTACAAACTCATGTCTAAGCGCCTTGGAGGGAATCCCAACACACTGACACATGACTCATCATGCAGGCATCCTGTGGTAATTCAGCTCCTACCATAGACATGACACCACCCGCAGTCGTCAAACACCCCACGAGCGTCGCCACCGGGACGGTACTCTGGAGCAGTATCCACACCCTATCATGACTCATCATGGGACATCCTGTGAATACTCTCACGCCGCCAATTCAATGGTCCTCATACTCAATGTTTTTCTCAAACTTTCATCACATCTTCACTATATATCTAATCCTTAGTTTAATTGAATCATGAATAAAATCAACTCTTAGAGTGTAGCACTCCCACTATACCAGTCTTATTCATTTAATTTCACATGACCCGACCTTGGTCTTCTCATTTCAAAATATCATTTCACAATTCTTTCCTTGCCAGTATAAGGCTTGGCTATACCCTAATTCTCAATTTCAACTCATAATTACAATGTCATGCTCATAAGATCTTTTCATGATTAATCACAGTTCATGTTTCAAAAGCATAGTATTCATGTATTCACATCTTTCATAACTCATCACAATCAATAATTTCATGCAAAGATACTTGAAAACTGAAATTCTTCAAACATGTCGTATTCACTAATTTATAAGCTCACATAATTCTATTTCAATCCATTCCAATTCCATAGTTCACAATTTCAATTGTCTCACAATTCACACCTTTCAAATTTCTCATTACCCAAAATCTATTTTTACTTCTTAAACAATCCATTCGAAATTTCTTAAAGAAACAAATTAAGTTAATAATCAAAAGAGTTCCTTTTGTAAAAATAGTCTCACTTATACAAAGTCTCAGGTCATAGAGATTTTCTCCCACAATATAGATATTATTTGAAACTTCAGGGCAGTCGACTGATAACTCTGACCAGTCGGCTGTTCTGTGAGTTTCTAAAGCTCGAGAATAAAATAATCGGAGGAGTCGACTGTCTCATATGGACAGTCGGCTGTTCCGCTATGATTTTTAAACTCAAAAATAACGATCAGGCCAGCCGACTGTTAAATGTGATCAGTCGGCTGGTCTGCGATGTTTTTCAACTCAAAATAAAAATGACCAGGACAGTCGACTGTTACATATAGTCAGTCGGCTGTGCTGCGGGGTTTTTCAAGTCTAAAAATATATTTTCTTCTCTTTTTGAAACATAACTTTCCAGATTACAATCTACTTAAAAATTTACCGTAAACTCGTAATCATTTGCTTTATAAGAACTTCTATTTTATTAATTAATTGCACATGATGCATTCAATCATTTGTTTGCAAAAATGCATTCTTTTTCATTTATTCTAATGGCATAAATAGCAATGGGTAATTTCAGGACATCTATTACCAATCATTTCTTAATAATTTATTCTATCAATTCATCTTTAACACACCCTTCTACTTTAGCACTTTAATCCATAAACATGATGCTAGTCTTTTACTAGTTAAACCACATAGTTCACATTTAGGACATATTTTGCATACTAACATTAGAAATAACGAGAACATTCACTTTACTCATAATTAATAAATATAGTAATCAATCAACACATATTTGCTAATTTCTCAATTCCATTCTATTTAGGCAAGCATGCATTTCATTTCAACTAGTAATTCATAATAACAATTCAATTTCACTCCCTAGCATGATTTCTACTTTAGAAGTCATGAGAAACACCCACCTTTTTGAAGAAAACCAATTAAGAAAATCCCCTAGAGCCTCCTAGATTGCAAGCGAGTGCCTTCTCCTCCTAGATTGCAATGCACGAACTTCTCCCCCTTACTCCTTACCACAAACCGAGAGCACCAAGTGATGGATGATGGCCGACCTCCAATGGGGAACACACACATACACTCACCCTTACACACTAGTATATATCTCCTATATAATGCTTTCTTCTTTCAATAGATTATTAGTGTAGAATACAAGTAGATTGGGGGGGGGGGGGGGGGGGGGTATTTATACTAATCCTAGGATAGATTGGAGGGCTAGGATTTATTGGATAGTTGTAGGATGAATGGCTAGGATAGGAGTAGGAGTTATAGCAACTACCCATACACTAAGTAACCACCCATGCACACTCACCCACACTCCCATCACTCCCATCACAAACCGGCCCAAAAGGTGTGCATTGCACACTACGTGCATGCACGTGCCACCTAGTCCCCTATGTAGAAGTTTGTACAATTTTATTTAATCAAATTATTCACATTTTGTCTCTACATGACAAGTGTGGCCATTTAATTGATTAATTAAATTAGTGAGCTTCATAAATAGTGGGCTTAGGCTTGTGGGCCAAAACAACAAATTAATAATTAATTAAAGTGGGCTAACACAAATAAAATAGTGTTTTAGGCTTTAGAATTTAACTTTTATAAAAATAAAAGAAAGGAAAAATAATTGTTCATACTACCAAAAGAAATTTTGTATATATAAAATAGATAAATAATATACACATGAAATTTGTACGTGCACAACACGTGGAAATCAATATCTTATTAGAATGTAAGTTTAGGGTATTACAAATATGACCCAGGATTATTGACTTGTTCATATCTGGTTTATTTGAGAATAATATATTCTGTTTCAAGTAATCCTGTTGATATTTTGATTCATATATGCATGATTGGTTGAATTCTCTTGCTTCTGACTCTGATAATTCTTGTGAAATGTTGTAAAGATCCTGACAGCTTATGAATGATGAAAATCATTCACTGGGCTTAGTCACGTATTCGTATTCCGTATCTCTTTTTGGGAAGCGGAGCGTGACATTTACAACAATATTTTGTTAATGTATATAAATTTTTATAATTGTATTTACCATTTGTCATTTTTATAAATATACACTTTTTAAATTGGACCAAAGAAAACCATATGGACCCAACCATGAACATCTTACAATTGAGAGCCTAACATGAAGATTTCTAAGGTTAGCATTACTATAATTAAGCATTAGATTAATTAATACTAGTGGTGACTAAGAACTACTAGAATACTCCACACACAACACTACACTCACTCACACTCATCCTAACCCCATCCTACCCCTTGGCAGGCCAAACCCCCTCCCCCTCTCTCTATATATGTAACCCTAATTCACTTTTCATACTTCACTCCTTCATTCCATATTACTTTACTCCATATTACTCTTCAATTCTACATCACTCTACACCACTCTAATTGGCTATTTGGAGCAAAATCAATCTAGGAGGATAAGAAATAGCTAGTGAGTTGTTTTACTCTTCAATCATAAGGTGGGTATTCTTCAACCCTCATGGTTGTTAGATTGTGTGTAGTGTAGTGTGGTTCATGTTGAATGAGTCTCTAATCCGAAAATAATATCTCCATGTATAAATGGACTTTAGGGTTGAAACTTTTACATAAACTTCTAATATATGTCTAGAAAATTTCTACCAAATTTCATAATTTTTGGATAATATTTGATATTTTAGTAAAATCTAAAACCATTGTTGGTATGAGCTGCAATTTGCCCTGTTTACTACTTCTATTTCAAAAAAATCATATCTCTCTAACTATGTGGTATTTCAAGTTGAAATTTTATATGTGATACTTGTATGTATCTAGAACATGCTCACCAAATTTTATGAATTTTGGACATTGTTTAATATTTTAAATTAATTTTGAACTCATAACTGGTTAGCAGTTTATTAATTTCTGAAAATTTGTACAACTTTAAGTTCTTGATCATTTTGGTCTTTTAAATTGAGTATTTTGAGAAAGCTTCCAACTAAGAACTTGTATTAGACTCATGGAGCTTTCTGTAAAGCCTGAGAAATCAAAAATCTAAGTAGCATAGAAATTATAGTGATTTTTACAGTAAACTGATTCTGCATGTTGAATTCTCAGCATACCGTTTTGAGGTTATGCAAATTATCATTACTTTAGGGCCTCTTAATACTTAGAAATTTTGTTTATTAACTCTTTGACATTATGTGAATATAAGTTAGAACATAGATAACTTACCCACATGAGAGACAACGTGGTGTGAAAGAATTTAATGAGTTAGTACATGACCATGTGAAACAGAATGTAGTGCAGGGAATTCACAAAAATATGATTCCCTATGAGTTGTTAATTTCAAGTTTGTGTATGTTTGTACAAGTGCATGTATGTGATAAATGGTGTTGTAGATTTTGTGCGCTAGTTGGTATTGTTTGGGTTTGAATAATCATTTGAACGACTTCGAGAAGAGAAACTGGAGGGGTACACTAGTTCTAAGTCGTGTGACCATTGTCTGTAAGAGAAGGCACTAGTTGGGCGTGTACTCACCATTCATGGGGACACTTGCAGTGTCGTCTCGTCTGGGATACGTGCGGCGTTGTCTCGACTAGTAATTTGTGGAATCTAGTGTAAGAACGACTGGTCAGAGCCAGGGAATAGACCCCTAAACATCCATCTAAAGTTCTATGTTGTTTAATGCGGACATGGAGCAAGAGCAAGACTCTGAGACTCTCGTGGGGAGGGAAAGTCCTGCAGGGACCGGCATGGTCTGGGGGCAGAAAAATGGCCCACAGGGATCGGGCGGAGCAAACTATTTCATGACCGAGGGGTGGAAACAGCCCACAGGGATCGACATAGTCTGGGGGCGAAAAACAGCCCACAGGGACCGAGCGGAGCAAACTATTTCCAGACCGGGGGTGGAAACGGCCCGCAAGGACTGGCATAATCTGGGGGCAAAAAATGGCCTACAGGGACCGAGAGGTGGAAACGGCCTGCTGGGACCGGCATTTGTTAGGGGCAGAAATGGCCCACAGGGTTCCGGCATAATGTCATAATAATAAAATGAACATTTCCAACTACAGAGCCAAAATTCGACCAAATGACTGCAACCTCACCCGTCACTAGGTAAATGTCAGAAACATGGAAGAGTATAAGAGTGGGATGCATAACGAGGGATCGAACCTTATAATCAGAAGTACGTTCAAGCTTGGTTGGGAAGTATGTAGTATATGATGCATACATTTCAATCAAACGTGCATTAGAATAGGAGCATGGTGTGCATATGAGTGTGCATTAGATTCTAGGTCATGACATACACTGACACTTCTGTTTGTATGACCGTTACATTTTCTGTTGCATTAATATTGATTGTTGAGGATTTTGGAGATTTCTGATTTTATCAACATTGCATCAGTTTCATTCAACTGACGTGCCCATAGTTGGTTAGTGTGCATGATTATTTGTTCGTGGGAAAGGGGGACTCGAGCTGCAGGAAGCATCCAAGTGGAGAATATAGTTCCTTATACAATGTATTTTATTGGTGTAAGGCGACTTTGCAGTTGGAGAAGGATGCAGCTGTTTGGTGGCAGTCGATGAAGAGGACTATGGGCGGCTTGTTGCTTGGCTGGGAGGAATTTCTGGAAGAATTCCGCAGCCATTATTTCCCCTCCGACGTCCAGGAGAAGAAGGCCATGGAGTTTCTGTCACTTCAGCAAGGCAGCATGTCAGTAAGGGAGTATGAGACTAAGTTTACTCAGCTCTCCAGGTATGCTCCAGAACTGGTGATGGATGAGGCGAAGAAGGCTCGCAAGTTCGAGCATGGTCTGAGGCCAAGCTTGAGGTCTCGTATGATACCTCTTGGTATCAGGAGATTCGATAAGCTGGTGAAGAGGGCGGCAGCAACGGAGGCGGATATGGAGCAGTTCCATGTTGCTCAGCACCAGAAGGGCAACTGGCAGTCCGGGAAGAGGCCTGCACAATCGGGGAGTTTCAAGGGGCAACCGTCTGCACAGAGGTTCAAACCGACAGGGACGAATGCTATCACAGAATGAAGTGAAATGGTCATTGCATCAAAACGGTCATGAACGTAGTGACAATAAATCTCTATGTACTTCGCCCGCTCATTAAAACCCATGTTGTTTGCAATATGCAAGACACTCCGGTTATCACAATGAAGATGAGTAACTCATGTAAGATTTACACACATTTCTGATAACAGCCACCGAACATGAACAATCTCTCTAGTGGTAGCTGTCAATGCTCTATACTAAGCTTCTGTAGAAGAACATGCAACAAATTCATGTTTCTTGCTTCGCCATGAGATCAGATGATCACCAAGAAATAGATAAAAATCTATGGTAGACCGTCTAGTAGTAGGATCACCTGCCCAATATGATTCAGAATATGCACTAAGCTCTAGTTTAGATGTAGTAGGCATGAATAATGAGGTGATAATGCTTCAAAGATATATGCAGATTCGAAGAATAACACTGTACTGAACTGATCGAGGAACTGAAGCAAACTGATTGACAATATTGTCTACATGAGTAAAATCAGGTATGGTCATGCACAAGTAGACTTCTGCTTGTATCTAGTGGGATCGGGAAGGAGCTCACTGCAACACCCTGTACTTAAGCGGGTATATATATAATATCATATATATATATATAATAATAATAATAATAATAATAATAATAATAATAATAATAATAATAATAATATTAATATTAATATTAATAATAATAATAATATATATATATATATATATATATATATATAATAATAATAATAATAATAAATATGAGATGAGAAGTTGGTTGGTTGGCCTATAGGAATTTTTATAGGGCCATGGGATTAAATGGTTTGGTATGAGCCTATAGATATGGTCTATGGGGCTTATGAATATGTGTGACATTAGTTAAATGCATGCATGAGATGAGTGGGTGGTGTGCTGTTGGTTTGGGCGTGAGGAAATTGTCCCATATCGGAGACAAGAGAGAAGGAGAGAGTGTGTATATAGAAAAACCAAATGATAAAGGATACCTATAGGGTTAACCCACCTTTTGATGGTACCTGTGGTGGGCGTGGCTAGAGTTTTATATCCGTTCTTTCGCGTGCGCGTACACGTAGCTTTGTGCTAGCCGTGTGCGCAGCTGAGCCAGGTTCGAAACGTTACAAATGGTATCAGAGCCGACTTTCGACACCGATTGTGGGTAAGAGTGGGTCAGATGTATGCCTGACTGAGGACAGTACGCTGGTAGAGACCAGGGACAGTACGCTAGTAGGGTACTCCACTCCACATCGACTAGAAAGGCGATCCTGTATTAGTTTGTGGGTTCCGGGCTCAGCGAGGATGCTGAGTTCTTAAGGATGGGTGTGTCTAACACCTCGTACTTAAGCGGGTATATATTTAATAATATATATATATATATATATATATTATTATTATTATTATTATTATTATTATAAAGAGGCTTCGGTTGCGCACTCTTCATTTGCGCACTCTCTCACAGCCGCTCGATCTCGATCTTAATCATGATCTTGATCGGGAGACTGAAATTTCTCCCGCTCTCTCACTTATGATATAGGGGCAATTGAGTTATTTCCCCTCATTCCTCTTCCCTGTCAGTTTCCTTCTCTCCGTATTCTTTCTCTTCTACCCCGACCCACCTCCAAACCCTGGCCCCCAAATTCAGCTCCACATCTAAATCCCCCAACCTTCGCAGCCTTCCCCAACGCCCCTGACGCTCCTTTCTCCGTCTCCACCCGATGCTCCTCTCTCAATTCTTTAAGCTATTTTCCTCCTCCACCTCCCTTCCGAAACCCTACCTCCCGCTCCAGCTTCACGAAGCTTCGAAATCTCCCCCAAATCTGACGAAACCCTAGATCCTCATCATCCTCCCAAATTTCCCCAAATCATCAGGTATTTTTTTACCTTATTTTTTTGAATTTTTATTTTTCATTTCCTATATTTATGGTTAGTTTTTCTTATCAATTTCATTAACTTGTTCAACATCACTACATGATCAAGTGTAATATTTTTGCAGGAAAAGGTTGAACTCGTAAGAAAAATATGATGAAGTGACTGGACCACTATGTGGACACATATTATCTGCTAGAGAAGTATTTGATTCGCTCTAATTGATTTTTAAATTTGGTCCCTTGCTTTTTAAATTGATGTATTTATATATGGTTAATGATGTTAGGGGATCAACAAGGTGACCACTGATAGAAGAGGAAAATATCATTTTTGTTGAGTAAATTTTTGATAAATCCTGTTAGGGTTTTATAGTTTTGTTTTGCACCTAAGCTTAATGAGTTTGATTCTTGATAGTTCTGCCCTACTCCATCTCTAAACATTCTTAGTTGTGACTGCCTCTAGAGGGTGATGAATAATTCATTAACATTCTCATGTATAATGTATCATATATCTACTAGCGAGTATATTGATGAATACAATGAGAGAATCTTTTTGACAAGTATGATGAAGCTTATATTTTGCATCATTGGAAAGATTAGTATTTGTTGGATCCAAACTAAGGCTACTTGCAGTTGATTGAAGGCTTTCCAATTTAGAAAGGTCACAATAGTCATTGGTGGGGTATTTGTCACTAGATCACAAGGGCCCATGATTTTACATTTGACTACAAATTGAATGTTGAGAATAATAAACGGCCTCTCATTCTAAGTTTACCAAGTAATCCAAGTCATTATTAAGTAGGTTTCTCTTAGAATAAGGTCAGTTGACATAATAGAAGTTTTTGATGATCAATTGAAGAAGAGAAGGAAAGACGATAGTTTGATTGTTAGTAAGTTAGATTGTTTAAGTTGTTAACCAATTAAATTGATTTGTTTTCATTAGCCGACCATTTATATTGTATTTGCTGGTGAGATAGATATGATGGAACTGCGATGATTCCCAGGACCACGGATTGGTGTGCGTATCGATCAGAAAAGCTTAACAGATTTAATACGTGATCTAACCCTTTATAGCGGAATCTAGGGTTCACGAATTATACCTGCAATGAGAAGAAGACGATAGTTTCTAGCAACCTCGAGCCGTCAGCGACCCCAAGATCTTCTGCACGTATTCCTTCCTCGGGTTGGACGTCGTGTGGGCGACGGTCTACCAACCTTTCTTCTCCTTGGCTGACCTCTCTTTCTCTCCTTACGTGAATCACGAATTTAGAGAAAACTTCTTGTCTCTGATAATGATATGACGGCCAGAGAATAGAGGATATATATATAAGGCTACGGCAGGGACCATGAGGAGAAATTAGGGTTAGGTCTCCTAACGAATCTGGGTATCCCGTGTTCAGCCCGAACACACAACCCAGGCCCATTAACAATAGCTCGGTCCACTAAAGAGCTATTGTTGCACTACCTTCCTAATCCCGAATTATATTTATGGGCTCCTTTTATTATATGCTCGTTCAGCTCCCCATGTTAAGATATCGAATGTCTGTCGATCAAATTAAGTTACTGACAACTATATTGATCAACATCTTTTATCCTTAAGTAGTACCACTCAACTTTATTTGTCATGTCGGATGTAATCCACCTGCAGGGTTTACATGACAATCCTTATGAGCTCCTTAAGGGGACATCATCAACCCGACGTATCGGGACATGGATTCTTTTTACAATCAACAGCCCATCATACATACAATGCTATTATCCAATTCATAGAGGTTGTTGATCCATAATGAATCTCACTCTTTTATGAGTCAAAGTAATGCACACTGCATATACATGTCTGTTATTATATCTGGATTAAGAGCATAAGCATCCATAATAACAGAGGTGTTTGTTCTCTTTTGTAGTCAGTACAAAGAGAACAACCTCAAATGGTCCTGTTCAATACACACAAAGTGTACTAGTGTAAACCTATAGTCAAGATAGACTAATACCAGATTACACTACAACCTTTCCAATGGATTGTCCAAGTCCGTCTAGGTTGTGAACTATTTATATATTCCATAGGGAACTGATAATATGATCTTCTGTGTGTCTCCTCACACCATATTATCAACCTTATAGAATATCGGATACTTGCATTAATATTATAATAAACACAATATGCAAACATATGCCCATATGATTCTCATTCAAAAAAAAAAAGAAATAAGTTAATACAAAAGTGATGCTTTCAGTATATAACCCTAACAATCTCCCACTTATACTCAAAGCATTGCTTTTCAGTATACTGTTACAAATCTCCCACTTATACTTAAAGCCATGCTGCTACGCATCTGACTCCCATTCCCTTAACATGACTATCAAAAGCCTTAGCTGGTAAGCTCTTAGTGAAGGGATCAGCTAGGTTGTCTGCTGATGCTATCTTGATCACAGCAACTTTTCCTTTCTTTACGAAATCTCGTATCAGGTGGTACTTACGCTCAATGTGTTTACCGGTCTTATGGGCTCGTGGTTCCTTCGAATTTGCAACTGCACCACTATTATCACAATAAAGTGTAATAGCCTTAGGCAAATTAGGTACCACATCCAAGTCCAATAGGAAGTTTCTGAGCCAAACCGCTTCCTTGGCTGCCTCAGAGGCTGCCACATACTCGGCTTCCATGGTAGAATCAGCAATACATTTCTACTTGATACTCCTCCATATAGTGGCTCCACCTCCCAATGTAAATACATAACCTGAGGTTGATTTCCTGGAATCCCTATCTGACTGAAAATCTGAGTCTGTATACCCCAAGGCAACTAAACTATCTGCCTGGTAAACTAGCATGTAATCTTTAGTCTTTTTCAGGTACTTCAAAATATGCTTTACGGCAGTCCAGTGCTCTTGTCCCGGGTTAGACTGATATCTGCTAACCATGCCAACGGCAAAAGCAGATATCTGGTCTCGTACATAGCATTGCATACATTAAGCTTCCTACTGCTGAAGCATAAGGAACTGCTTTCATGTTCTCTATCTCTTTAGGTGTCCTCGGATACTGCTCCTTTGATAGGGCAATTCCATGCCTAAAAGGTAAGAAACCTTTCTTAGAATTTTGCATGCTGAAACGAGTTAGTATAGTATCGATATAGGAAGCTTGGGACAAGCCCAACATCCTTTTCTTGCGTCTCGTAGAACTTTGATCCCAAGGATGTGACCTACTTCTCCCAAGTCCTTCATATCAAACTGTTTGGATAACCATACCCTTACGTTAGATAATACCTTCACATTGTTTCCAATGAGCAAGATGTCATCCACGTAAAGTACTAGGAATACCACTACGTTTCCGTCACACTTTTTGTATACACACGATTCATCTTGACATTGATCAAATCCATAGGATTTTATCACCTGATCAAAACATATGTTCCAAGATCTGGAAGCTTGCTTAAGTCCATAAATGGACTTCTTGAGCTTACAAATAAGATGCTCTTGGCCCTTTTCAATGAACCCGTCTGGTTGCTTCATATAGATGTCTTCCTCAAGACTTCCATTAAGGAAAGCTGTCTTGACATCCATTTGCCAAATCTCATAATCAAGATAAGCTGCAATTGATAAAAGAATCTGGATAGACTTAAGCATGGCTACTGGCGAAAAGGTTTCCTCATAATCAATACCCTCTCTTTGAGTAAAACCTTTTGCAACAAGCCGAGCTTTAAAGGTTTCAACCTTACCGTCTGATCCTTTTTTTCTCTTATAGACCCACTTGCATCCAATGGCTTTTACACCAATAGGTGGTTCTACAAGCTCCCAGACTTGATTAGAATCCATAGATTCTATTTCAGATATCATTGCTTTTTGCCAAGACTCTGCATCTTTATCTTGGAGTGCTTCATTGTAGGTACAGGGATCATAATCTTGTTTCTCAGGGACAAAGTCTGACGACTCTCCCAAGAACATATATCTATCAGGTTGTATCACAACCCTCCCACTACGACGAGGCACTATCGGTTGTGGTGTAACATTTGTGACACGTTGTGCAGTTACTGGTGGTACATCCTGTTGTACTGTTGGTACTGAAGTATTTGGCTTCTCACCTCTCAGTTCTTCTAGAACAGCTCTACTTATGGGTTTATGGTTCATCACATAGTCTTCCTCTAAAAATCGAGCATTGGTGCTAACAATGACCTTCTGATCCTTAGGACTATAAAATAAACCTCCTTTCGTTCCTCTTGGATAGCCTACAAACAAGCGTACTTCTGTACGAGATTCCAACTTATCGGCTTTCCCATTCAGCACGTGTGCTGGACTACCCCAAATCCGAACATGTTTCAGACTAGGCTTACGCCCAGTCCACAGTTCTGTGGGAGTAATTGGTACTGACTTAGAAGGAACCAAGTTCAAAATATAAGCTGCAGTTTCTAAGGCATATCCCCAAAACGAATCTGGTAAATCTGAATAACTCATCATTGATCTAACCATCTCCATAAGAGTCTTATTCCTTCTTTCTGCTACACCATTCTGTTGGGGTGTTCCAGATACTGATAATTGGGATGTAATCCCAGCCTCTGACAAATAGTCCCTAAACTCCCCAAAGAGATACTCGCCACCACGATCTGAACGTAATGACTTGATACATTTTCCATGACTTTTCTTCGTTTCTGCCTTGTACTCTTTGAATTTCTCAAAGCACTCAGACTTACAGCGCATCAAATAAAAATATCCATACCTTGAATAATTGTCAGTAAATGTGACAAAATATTCAAAGCCACCTCTAGCCTGGACAGTCATGGGCCCACACAAATCAGAATGAACCAATTCCAACACATCTTTGGCCCTATACCCCTTTGCCTTGAAAGGCCTTTTGGTCATTTTACCTACCAAGCAGGATTCACAGACTGGTAGTGCCTCCACTTCCAATGAACTCAAAAGTCCACCTTTAACCAGTCTTTGAATCCTTCTTAGGTTAACATGCCCCAATCGCAAGTGCCAAAGATATGTTTGGTTCATACAAGAAGGTTCTTTTCTCTTATTTATGTTAGAAGACATATTATTCATTTCCATAAGTTGCATCGTGGGCGAAATAGGATTAATGACATGTAGATTATCAACCAATGCACCAGAACAGATAAAATTCTTATTTTTTCTAATAACAATATTGTCATTAAAATAAACTGAATATCCATCCTTAACTAGCATGAAAACAGAAATTAAATTTCTTCTAAGTGAAGGTGCATAAAGACAATCTCTCAATGTCAAAGACTTATTTCTACCAAAAGATAAAATAACATCTCCTATTGCAACGGCCGCTACTCTTGTAGCGTCACCCATAAACAAGCATATCTCTCCATCACTGAGCCATCTGGTTTCCTGGAATCCCTGCAATGTATTGCAGACATGATTAGTGGCTCCTATATCTACACACCAGGTGCCGGTAGATAACACCGCTAAACATGTTTCAACAACTAGTAAATGAGATATACATTCTTTGTTCTCTTGTTTGAGAAGTGGAAAGTCAGTCTTCCAATGTCCTGACCCTTTGCACTTGAAACACTTGCCTTTCGGCTTTTTCACAGCGCCTTGAGGTCCCATGCCCTTCTTTGCTGAGTTTACTTGTTTCTGAACTTTCTTCTTCTTACCACCTTTCGGCTTAGAAGTAGAGTCCTTTTCAGTCACATAAACATGGGCATTCTGCTTGAAGAGAGCTTCAGCATCCTGTAGTTCTTTTGCAAGTTCTGCCAAACTATACAACCTTTTGTTCATGTTGTAATTAAGGCAAAACGAGTCAAAACTTTTAGGCAGAGTCCCGAGAATGATATCGACCTGGGTTTCCCCATCGATTTCAACACCAAGGATCTCCATCTCATTTTGAGGACCCATCATCTTGAGAACATGATCCCTTACTGGTGTCCCCTCAGCCATAGATGCTCTCATCAAACTCTTCATAGCAAATTGCCTAGCTGCTCTACTCTGATGTCCGAAGAGTTTCTTAAGGTTGTACATCATATCATAAGCTGTGGGCATGGCCTGATGCTGATACTGCAGTACATTTGACATAGATGCCAAAATGTAACACCGCGCCATCTCATCTGTCTTTTTCCACTTCTTATAAGCCTCTTTGACCTCTTCATCAGAGTTAGCATCAGGCTTAAGTGGGCATTCCTCATTGAGTACAAATTTGTACTCTTCAGCAGTTAAGACAATATCCAAGTTACGTTTCCAGTCAATATAATTAGGTCCAGTAAGTTTGTTTTCTTTAAGAATCACCATAAGTGGACTGAAAGAACCCATTTTTGAAATCCTGAGAATCACATAAAAAAAATTATGTAGGGCAAAACTTTTTGAATTAATAAAATATTGATTCTCTCAAAATAATATAAAAAATTCACCAACACCTTAAACACCATGAATTTAGCATGCCACGATAGTGTGGATGTATACAAATTCAATATTTGTTCAAGTAGGTTTTTCCTATTAATTTTACTATCATGTCAACACAACTTTATGACAAATAAAATTAATCTGTTGGTCTTGCTCTGGTCCTACAAATAATAGCAGTGACTCCGATGGGGAGGATACCATTATTTGTATCTAAGTGTATACCATTGCTTAATACTAAGTCCATTATCTTGTATTGAGTTCCTTCAGATGGAGAAGTGAACACATACTAGGTAACTTTCTACAATTATCCCTAAGGAAGTTTGTACTGGTGATCCATAATTATACTCATCCGATATGGAGGAAAGCACTAAAGCCAACACGCAAGAATAATTATATCACCTACAAACCAGCAATGGAGACCGTGGGATTCATGTTAAAAGAATTCCCTCACCCACTTAGTTATTTAACAATGAGGGTTTTTCTACTAGTTAATTTATGTCCATGTTGTCCATTATTAATGTGATCCTAGTTTTTCAAAAAAAATCACAAAATAATAAACATGCATAATCAGGATAAGCAATAATGGCAATAAATTTGAAAATAAATATCCAACTATTATGGCCATCTTTCTTGATTCTTCCCCGACTGTGCGAATCCCAAATCTGACCCTGCGCAGAGTTATCCGGGGTTCGGGGCAGCGCCCCGATTTTTAAAAAAAAAGGTTTGGCTGCCGATTTCTTCATCGAAAACCATCTGTCGATCTCCGGACTGCCTAAAAACAGCATCTCCTCCGGCGTGAGAAACATCCACCACCGCCATCACGATCGATCGAAAAAAAAAAAAAAATTTAAAATTACATCAATCCTATGCCTCCCGAAGGAGTTCACACATAATCTAGATTGAAAAATTAAAATTATAAGCACGATCAACCCTCGTGATATTAATTACATCCACAAAACAACAACAACACAAACAAAACATGCATTGGACCATAATAGTTGGATCTAAGATGCCTGCAAAACCGAGTTAGAACAGATCTACATCTACCGACTATCATACAATGCAAGTTTTATTGGACAACATGGATGTAACAATCAATACGCAGATCCAATACCGGCTCTGATACCAATTGATGGAACTGCGATGATTCCCAGGACCACGGATTGGTGTGCGTATCGATCATAAAAGCTTAACAGATTTAATACGTGATCTAACCCTTTATAGCGGAATCTAGGGTTCACGAATTATACCTGCGATGAGAAGAAGACGATAGTTTCTAGCAACCTCGAGCTGTCAGCGACCCCAAGATCTTCTGCACGTATTCCTTCCTCGGGTTGGACGTCGTGTGGGCGATGGTCTACCAACCTTTCTTCTCCTTGGCTGACCTCTCTTTCTCTCCTTACGTGAATCACGAATTTAGAGAAAACTTCTTATCTCTGATAATGATATGACGGCCAGAGAATAGAGGATATATATATAAGGCTACGGCAGGGACCATGAGGAGAAATTATGATTAGGTCTCCTAACGAATCTGGGTATCCCGTGTTCAGCCCGAACACACAACCCAGGCCCATTAACAATAGCTCGGTCCACTAAAGAGCTATTGTTGCACTACCTTCTTAATTCCAAATTATATTTATGGGCTCCTTTTATTATATGCTCGTTCAGCTCCCCATGTTAAGATATCGAATGTCTGTCGATCAAATTAAGTTACTGATAACTATATTGATCAACATGTTTTATCCTTAAGTAGTACCACTCAACTTTATTTGTCATGTCGGATGTAATCCACCTGCAGGGTTTACATGACAATCCTTATGAGCTCCTTAAGGGGGCATCATCAACCCGACGTATCGGAACATGGATTCCTTTTACAATCAACATCCCATCATACATACAATGCTATTACCCAATTCATAGAGGTTGTTGATCCATAATGAATCTCACTCTTTTATGAGTCAAAGTAATGCATACTGCATATACATGTCTGTTATTATATCTGGATTAAGAGTATAAGCATCCATAATAACAGAGGTGATTGTTCTCTTTTGTAGTCAGTACAAAGAGAACAACTTCAAGTGGTCCTATTCAATACACACAAAGTGTACTAGTGTAAACCTATAGTCAAGATAGACTAATACCAGATTACACAACAACCTTTTCAATGGATTGTCCAAGTCCGTCTAGGTTGTGAACTATTTATATATTCCATAGGGAACTGATAATATGATCTTCTGTGTGTCTCCTCACACCATATTATCAACCTTATAGAATATCAGATACTTGCATTAATATTATAATAAATACAATATGCAAACATATGCCCATATGATTCTCATTCAAAAAAAAAAGGAAATAAAGTTAATACAAAAGTGATGCTTTCAGTATATAACCCTAACAAGATATTGGTTAGTAGAGGATAAGTCAAGCGTGAAACTATGTGGTGCATGTTATTGCCAATGGGTAATGGTGAGTAACAATGATGAGATTATCTACGAAATTTTTTTGAACAAATCATTGGCGAGAAGGTTTAGAATTTAAGCAATTTAGTATCTCAATACTCAATTCTTATTTCAGTAAAAATTTGAGAAGTGACAAGGTTGTCATTTCACCTGAGAATGTGAAATCCTCTTTTCTTCTTTCACCTGAGAAGTGACAATTTAGTATCTCAATACTTAATTTTTTACTATTTTTTCCCGAAGTCCCTTAATTGTGTGTTAGTTGCGTGGTGTATGTAAATGTAGGTTCTTAACATATGGTTTTGTTTAGTACTCCCAAAAAAAAGTTTGATCAGGGAAGTATTTGGCCATATGAATCTTATTTACCAATTTGGAATCATGTTTTTTGTGTGACAGTAGGCAGTGATGACAAGCAACTAATGAACATTGATAGAGGAGCCTTCGGTTGCGCACTCTCCCACAGCAACTTGATCTTGATCTTAATCATGATCTTGATCGGGCGGCTGAGATTTCTCCCGCTCTCTCACTTATGATAAAGGGGCAATTGAGTCATTTTCCCTCATTCTTCTTCCCTTCTAAAAATCCTCACATCAGTTGTTAGCTATCCATTTCTACTCATTGCTCTAACATAAGTTGTTAGCTGCTTCTCCCTCTACTTCTCCTTAAGATATTGATGCTTGATTATTTATGTATTTGAACTAGTTCGCATGGCATTGCAATGCCGCCCTAGTTCTAAATCTGTGTGTTCTGAGCCTACTTTGTTTTGGGAAAATAAAAATTATCTTTTGAGCTTTTAGGTTTTAATTCATGCAGAAACAATGAGTAACTCGATAATTAATCCTTGTTTTGTTTATTTTTGTGAGCAGCAGTAGCAGCACAAGCTGAATAAGCAGCAGCAGCTAATTCAGCTACAGCATAAGCAGCAACAACATGGAGAGCTTCTTGTTGTTTTGTTGCACTTGTATTTTCAAATCTACATGTTTAGCAATATGTAAATCTGAAAAATATATTGTTAGGGTATCTTATATTTTGTTTGTGATACCAAACAATTAGTTGCTTTGAGCTGTTGATTACAATGGCAGGAACTAGTTAGCATGGCTTTGTAATGCAACCTTAGTGACTAATGCATGATTATTCAACAACTTAATGCATTTGCATCCTTTACTGATCTGAGAATAACATGTCATTTTTTAAGATTTTGCTGAATTGATGCTTTTGCTAAAATGAAATCCGATTTACTGATTTTTGCTACTTCTGATAAACTAGTTGGCATTGTCGCATTTGGCATTTTGCTGCTGCTGCTCCTACTTCTCCTGCTACTTCTTTCTATTATTGCTGTCCGAACTTTTAACTAACAATTCTTCCTAACTCGAACAAAAGAACACCGTTCCCTAACTATTTTGTTGCTGACACAAAATGTCACGTCCCGCTTCCCAAAATACGGGAATACAAGTCCATGACTGAGGCCAAGCGAATGATGTGAATATACCATTCATAAGCTGTACAGGTAACTCAACTACAAGATAACAAAAAAACCATGCAGGCATATAAAATCATAATAGGATAACGAAAGTACATGACATAGTTCATAACATAACCAACAACTGGAAAATACAAAGTAGTTACGGGTCAAACATGCTCGAAATACAATAAAGAGTACATGAATAAAACATGAACTAAAGTAACATGAAAATAAACAAAACTAAAATACTTGCTCAGCAACACCTTCGGGCCTGCAAGTACATTATTACAAAAAGAAGAACAAGAAGATACCCGTTAACGCAAGTCACGGATTGCAAGTGGTACAAGCTAACGGGACAAGTATAAAAACAAAACAA
Organism: Hemerocallis citrina; assembly: GCA_017893485.1. Classification (NCBI taxonomy): domain Eukaryota; kingdom Viridiplantae; phylum Streptophyta; class Magnoliopsida; order Asparagales; family Asphodelaceae; genus Hemerocallis; species Hemerocallis citrina. The sequence continues at coordinate 112,046,359 of CM030366.1, read as the reverse complement.
GACGCAGGAAAAAGAATAAGGAATCAAGAATCATATAATAGGAGAAATACAACATGTAAATAAGATCATGAACAAGACATCATGAAACAAGTGGCATGCATGTAAACAAGTAAACAAGTCAACATGAACATGTACATGTAATTGGATCATGTAAGTGCACGTGTTAATCTCATGGCTTTTATTAACCTAACTAGTACAACAATCATGCGTCCCATACCACATGTTTGATACACGCAATCAAGTGAACGTTTAGACTTAGTGGTGGATTCTATAGGTCACGTACTCAGAAAAACATGTCAATATATCTTGTATTAAGATACGTGCAATGTGAAACATGTAGAGTGTGAACTTGTAACGTGAACATGTAAACTTGTAATTCGCAAACTTGCAACTTGTAACTTGCAACTTGTAACTTGCAACTTGCATCGGGAAACCACGAGCTCCCATCCGATTACGCTCTTCTATATTGCCCACTACTAGATCTTTACCTTTATACCCCGGCTTGTTATTTTTATTAATTTTAATCAACAATAACAAGATATCATATTTAAACTACTATCACGGGTAAAAAATCATGCACATAATTATGTATAATCCTAAGAGTACATATGTGTGTATCAATTGTGTTCATGTAATACATGTGGCAACAAGGTATTCGCGATCATGTACGAATACGAGATCAATAGATTATGTATAGTAACAGATTTTAATTCAACCGAAGAATACGAATTAGAGTCAAAGAATATACTTGCGGTATTTTTCAGAGGAAGCTTGTACAAGAACAAACGAGTTGTACAAGAGGATACTTGCCTGTTAACCGACGAAGATAATAACGAAAAAAAGAATAACAGGAATAGAATCCCGAATAGCAAAGCACGAATACGGAGAAATTGCAAGCACGTGCGCTCTACGTGCAACACCAAACAGCGACTAAGACCAAATGGCAAACAACACACAAACAGAACAGCAAGCCAAACACTTGGATCCCCTATACCCAGAACACCAAACACCGAACTAATCCAACCCCTTCTCTTCTTCTTTAGCTTCAACAGAGAGAGAGAGAGAGATGGCAGGAGAATGGAAGGAGACTACGGCGGCGACTAGCGGGGCGCAGGGGCTACAGCCGGCGGTGCGCTCAGGGAGAGGTGACGTGCAGGGAGGCTGCACAGGGAGAGATGAGGCGGAGGAGGCTTGCGGTGCTGATGGTGATGAGGGGATGAAGAGGGTGTGGCTTCGGTCGAGTGGCGAGGAGAAAAGAGGACGGAGACGAGGCACAGGCGAAGATGCGAGGAGGAGTCGGCAATGGCTAGTGATGGGCGAAGGTGACTGACGACTACGACGACTGTGGGCAAGGCGGAAGAGAGGAGCAGCAACAGGATGGGCTTCTTTGGGGTCGAAACAGAGGATAGGAAGTGACGGCGACTGTGGGTGGATGACGCTTAGGCAGGAGGCAAGCGGAGGCAGAGCTTCGGGGGTCTGCGAGGGCGATGAGGAGGAGTAGCGGAGACGGCGATGGGGTCTCGAAGGTGCGACAATGGAGGCGAAGCTTCGGATTTCGGCAATGGTTCGAGCGGAGGGAGAGCGGTGCTGTGCGACGCGGTCGGGAAGCGACAGCGGCACAAGGTGGAGGTCGGAGATGAGGGTTCGGCTGGCAATGGGGGCAGCAACAGGGTGATGACAGTGGCAGGGCTTGAAGACGATGGCGGTTTGCAGGGGTCCAGATGAGGCACAGTGGCGGAGTCGAAGGGGGATGTGAGGAGGTTGGGGATGGCAATGGTGGGGGTTGGTGGAGCAATGGAAAGTCGAGGATGAGGAGGTGGCAGACGAAGGGGCTTTGGGTTCTCTGTTGGAATTGCGAAATAGAGAATGTCAGAGAGCGGGAGAAGAAGGAGATGAGAGAGAGAGAGAGTGGGTACTCTGTTTTTAAACAGAGGGGGAGAGCAGAGGGGAACGGGGTGAGAGAGTGGGGGAAGTTACGAGGTGGTGGGGAGTTGGAGTACGGGAACTAAAAAGTGGGGGAATGAAGATATTATATACGGGTAGGTGTGTATGATTAATCTGTACAAATATGTGGGTACTGGGTTAGTGGATTTGGGCTAAACTTTGGGCTTCAAAATATGTAAACAAATCAATTAGGGTATTGAGCTTATAATAACAATTGGGCTTGAGTTAAATATTAAATAATTGAATAATTTGTATATTGGGCTTCATAAAATAGTTTGAATAATATAATCAATTAAGAAGGAATAGTTACAAAATACTAATGATTTAAAATACGGAAAAATACTTGAAAAATACGTATTAATGGAAACAGGGGTTACACAAAACTTACAAAACTCCTGATGATGATATATGTTATTAAGTCAAACCAAATTAGTGAGCCTTTAGAGTAGATGTTGCTACTACTTGATGTCAATGCATGTTTGCTAGCATCCATGAGTGCTGTCAATGGCATTTCAAAATTTTGCTGATTTTTGCTACTTCTGATGAACTAGTTGGCATTGTCACATTTCGCATTTTGCTGCTACTGCTCCTACTTCTCCTGCAACTTCTTTTTATTATTGTTGTCCGAACTTTTAACTAACAATTCTTCCTAACTCGAACAAAAGAACACCATTCCCTAACTATTTTGTTGCTGACACAAAACTTACACAACTCCTGATGATGATATATGTTATTAAGTCAAACCAAATTAATGAGACTTTAGAGTAGATGTTGCTACTACTTGATGTCAATGCATGTTTACTAGCATCCATGAGTGCTGTCAATGGCATTTCAAAATTTCTCACATCAATTGACCTAAACACAAAAAATCTTTCAAAAAAATTCACTCAAATAGCATCAACAGATAGAAAAAACTGGATCTTCTGAAACATTTTCATCCCAAATGCAATACATCTCATTCAAATTTCCAAAATATCTATCAACTATTTATTCATTTAACAATTTCCAAATATTTTTTATTTATTTTAAAAGCAACTTCTTCTTCTCTGCTGCTCCTTCTTCAACTTCATCTTTTTCTTCTTCTCTGCTTCTACTTGGTGCTTATTCATTTAAAAATTGCCCCCCTCCCCAAAAAAAAACAACTTCTTCTTCTCTGTTGCTACTTCTTCTTCTTCTTCTTCTTCTTCTTCTTCTTCTTCTTCTCTGCTTTTACTTCTAATAGCAACCTGCAACCCAATAGCTAGGGTTTCGAATTGGGGGGAAATCCAAGAGAGAGAGAAAGGAGAGAGTAATTTGAACGAGAAGAATTTGGGGAGAATAGCATAGAGAATTGAGAGAGGAGCATCGGGTGGAGATGGAGAGAGGAGCGTCGGGGGCATTGGGGAAGGCTGCGAAGGTTAGGGGATTTAGAGGTGGAACTGAATTTGGGGGCTACGGTTTGGAGGTGGGTCGGGGTAGATGAGAAAGAATACAGAGAGAAGGAAACTGATAGGGAAGAGGAATGAGGAAAAATGACTCAATTGCCCCTTTATCATAAGTGAGAGAGCAGGAGAAATCTCAACTGCCCGATCAAGATCATGATTAAGATCGAGATCGAGCGGCTGTGGGAGAGTGCACACACGAGAGTGCGCAAATGAAGAGTGCGCAACCGAAGCCTCATATATATATATATATATATATATATATATATATATATATATATATAAAATATGAGATGAGAAGTTAGTTGGTTGGCCTATAGGACCTTCTATTGGACCATGGGATTAAATGGTTTGGTGATGAGCCTATAGATATGGTCTATGGGGCTTATGAATATGTGTGGCATTAATTCAATGCATGCATGAGATGAGTGGGTGGTGCGCTGTTGGTTTGGGTGTGAGGAAATTGTCCCACATCAGAGACAAGAGAGAAGGAGAGAGTGTGTATATAGGAAAAACCAAATGATAAAGGATACTTATAGGGTTAACCCACTTTTTGATGGTGCCTGTGGTGGGTGTGGCTAGAGTTTTGTATCCGTTCTTTCGCGTGCGCGCACACGTAGCCGTGTGCGCAGCTGAGCCGGGTTCGGGGCATTACACTCACCATCTGTGGGATGAAGCTTCATGTGAAGCACTCAAGAATTATCAGCCGATCGAGTGTCAAAGAGACATACTGCAGAGATAATGTCTGATATGTATTTCTGTTGAGAAATGAGTATCCTCCGAGATAGATGGGAAATCTCTAGAGCCAGAAAATAGCGTAGTCAGCCAGGAAACTTCATATGAAACTACTGGTGAAGGTATCTCTGAGTAGATGTAATGCCTGCCGAGTCATCCCTAGTAATAATCGTTTCATCAACATATAGTAGTATAATTACTCTCCTCTGCGGTGTTGATTGCATAAACATAGAGTGCTTCTGTGAACTCTGACTGAAACCAGCCTGTATAATGACACGGTAAAAACACTCACCAGGCTCGAGGAGCCTGTTTCAGACCATATATAGCACAATGCAGATGACAAACATGATGAGGAGGTGTGGTAAGGTCAGGAGGAGGTTACATATAAACAACCTCAGATAGGGTACCATGAAGAAAAGCATTCTTCACGTCCATTTGGTATAACGACCACTGATAAATGATAGCAATGGCAAGGAAAGTGCGAACTGTAGTTGTGGCACCCCGAGTTCCGTACACTAGAAACTCTATGACACAATCCATGATCTTTATTTCAAATGAGCACATATCACAGAAAAGAAATCACATGAAATCAAATCTTTTATTACCAAAAAATATATTAAAAATATGTATAGGCGAAAACGGGGGTTACATTTCCGTTGTATGTCTCTCTGACAGTCGATCAAGTGATACTCCCTTAGAGCTTCACGTGAAGCTTCATCCTACAGATAGTGAGCTCCTCCCCGAACCCACTAGATACATGCAGATTGTTGGACAACTTGTCTATTTATGCATGACCCGACCCAATATTGCTTATGCAGTCAGTATATTCAGTCAATTTGTTTTTGATCCTCAATCAGTTCACTACACTTCTCTTCTTTGGATTCTCAGATATCTTTGGGGCTCTATCACTTGCTCATTGTTCATACCTTCTACATCTTGACTTGAGTTTAGTGCATATTCTGATTCAGATTGGACAGAAGATCCTATTACCAGACGGTTTACCACAGGTTTATGTCTCTTTCTTGGTGATTCATTGATCTAAAGGCGAAGCACAAAACATGTAGTTGTTGAATGTTTTTCCATAGAAGTTGAGTACAGAGTAATGATAGCTACCACTAAAGATTTTCACAGCAAACAGCAGATTTATTCACCAAATCCCATACTGTTTAGAGATTTTGATACTTGGTGGGTAAACTCACACTGTTCAACCCACCGTGAGTTTGAGAGTGGGTATTAAATATTATATTACTTAGTTTAATGTAGTCCAATATCGGAATATGTATTAGTTTAGTTCTTGCTTCTCTCCTATGTATATGAGACATTGTACTGAGTTATAATCAATCCAATAACCTTTTCTTAGTCTCTCATGGTACTGGAGCCCTAATCTCTAATTTTCTTTTTCCTCACTAATCTCTAACCCTAATTACACAAATCCCTTTTCTTTTTCTTGTTGCCTTCAACATCAAGAGCCAATCACAACAACAAGAGCGACATCAACTTACAAACTACATCTCTGATTTCCTCAACCATCCTTCATCCTCGACTCCAACATCCTAGAATCCCGACGACCTCAAAATCCTAAATCCCAACAACTCGTATCCCGACGCGACCCATCCCCCCGCGCGCTGCAACATCCAAAATCCCGACAAGCTCCAAACCCCTAAATCCCTTCTCCACATCCTTTTCAGTAAATGAATAATGCTAACTTCATGCAGCTGATTTTTTTAACACCTGATTTTGTTTCAGATCTTTGATCACATTTTTCTGCATTCTACTCAAGTATAAACTTAGTAACCAGGCTTGACTAACCGTGAAACATTAACTTTTGTAGGTAATGCTGGTTACTAACTTGATTACCACCTCATAAGTCCACTTTTATCATTACAACTAGAGCTTGTATCGGGTCCTATTGAGTCGGTTCCTCCACTAGCTACCCGAACCCGGACCCGGTACCTCACCGGTCCAAAAATTGAACTCGGACACGGACTTGCGAGAATCGGGTCCGGGTCCGGGCATGGGTCCTAGTTAAACAAATCTACCCGTCGGTTCCGATAGCGGAGAATGCATATTTTTACTTAAGTATTTTGCACTCGATATCCTACAGTTCCAACAATTTTTGCAGTTAAGTACATGAATAAATATTATATTTACACATCTATATTCAACAGTTACTATTTATATGTATATCCCTATAACCCTATTATTCAAATTCTATATTTTTTTGAGTATTTTTAACGTGCTTGGGTCCGGGTCGGTTCTATTTTGAGCAGACCCGGAAGTGCATTGGTTCTTATTTTAGGACCTGAACCCCGACCCATATTGATCCGATCGGTTCCGGTCCAATGCAGGGTTCCGTTCGGGTTGGGTCTGGGTATCAAGTAAATTTGATAGTGCTAATTGCAACTAAATGCACCACCAATCAAGGTAGTGTCAGTGCATCCACACTCGTTTGCTATTTTTCCATTTTTCTCAAAATTTGGCAATGAGAGCAACATTCATTTCTCGTTTTGCCAAATTTGAGAATTTGGGAACATTGCCTTCTCATATTTGAGAAAGTTTTGGTGAATTCTCAAATTATGAGAAAAGAAACATGCTTCCTCTGATTGATAAATTTTTTTCTTGAACAGAATAATATGTTCCGTCTCTCCCTAATTTAAAAAAAAAAACCGAAAATTTCCATCCACAAAAAAACAAAAAAAAACCCAAAAATGGAGGGGACGAAACAACATCTCATCCCTCCATTTTATTTTTTTGGAAAATTTGATTAGAGTCCAAATGTCTCCAAATATTTCATATAATTCCAAATCTTGGTCCTTCATAGTTTTGAAAATTTTCATTAAAGCCTGACAAACCACCAAATATTTTTAAGAATAAAATAAAAATTTGTCAGACGGAACATCTTGTTCCGTCCGTCCTTTTTTCTTCTAAAATACCAAATTTTGGCAAATGACGAGTGCAGGTAAACTATCTTTTTGGCAATTCTCATTTTGCCATTTTTCAAAATTTGAGAAAAACGTGTGTGGATGCTCTTAGGAATTATGCACCAGATCTTGTCGAGTCTTCCACACGATCAATACAAACCATCAAGCAAATAGTAGATCGCACGAAAAACACAAGCTCCAATCAGAAGGAGGAAAACCGAGATATTATTTAACCAAGAAGATACGAGAGTTACAACTCTCACCATGACTCTCTCTCAAGCCTAACTGGAAATACTTGCTATTTACAATAGAGAATTCACTCACTTCTTAGATGAAGTACTCTCTTCTTCTATTCGGAACTTAATAGAATCATGTCGTTATTTGAGTCGTTACATTGATTATATAGAGATTTGGAGAAACCATAGTTTGTTATTCTTGATACAATAATCATCCAATGTATACTAAAGAGATAACCATAAATGAGAGTCATACGATCTAACTTGAGGAATAATTCAAACTTCAATTGAATCATCAAGACCCAGTACATGAATCTGCACTCATCCACGTGACGGTCGACTGCCCCACTTGGACAGTCGACTATTTTGGATCCTGCCAAACCCGAGGGCATGGCAGTCGACTGCATGCATGTTGTCACTATAGCTGATGTTGTTTGCTTGCTTCCAACTGGTTTCTAATCGCCTCAATTCCTCCTCATCACTTTCTTATCTTCTTTTCACATCGAATAAGTATGCAAGACAAATAAATCCAATAGGTAGCAGTTGATTCTATGACCCAGTCGACTAACAAATTGTCTCTTGGGTATGGAGTTAACAAGAGTTGGCTCCATACTCACACCTAAGTTCAGTGAAGCTAATAGGTCCACACCTGAGGGGCGCAGCTTACTACCTCCAGCTGATCGAGCCAAATATATTCTCACATTTCATCAATCAATTCAGTGGTGAGCCAGTGTACAACATGGGCAACTAGGATGACTCAGTGATGGACCTAGTGGGCCTATTCTCATTAGTTTTAATCCCTTCGTTTCAAAATATTAGTCAGTCTAGGTTTCGATACGGCTATTAAGAACAACCTAGGAGTAAAGTACTTTATATTATTTGTTTTCTAAGTTCATAAATGAACTATCAATTGTACGATATTTTATTTATCCTCTTCTATAATTTTTTATTATTTATTTTACAAAATTGAATGATGGTAAAATTGAAAAGCTTATAAAAAATTAATTTATAGTCATTTAAAAATAATAAAAACATCTGTTCTAAAATTTTAAATAACTTATATTACGAAGAAGAAAAAAAAGACTCAACTGACTTATGTGGAGTCTGTTTTTAAACGGAGGGAGTGCGGTAGTTAATTGGGCTATCTTTCATGCATAAGAGCATCCACAGTCGTGGGTTAAATACCCAAAATTTGGAAAAAAATCAAAAAAACGAGTTGCAGTCGTCGTCCAAATACCCAAAATTTGGGTGTACGATGAACAGTTCCGTGCCAAATATAGCAGACGATTTGGCTATTTCCAAAATATAGCTAACGCAAGATTATACTCCGTCCGTCCTAATTGACGGAAGATAATCCTCCGTCTCGTACATAAAGTACGCTAACCCAATGATTAACCAGTTTTTGAAAAAAGAAAAAAAAAATTGACAACCGACGGTTGATTATTAACCGTGTGAGGAGATGAACAGTACATTATAATCCGTCGCTGGGTTTTCTTTAAAAAAAAAAAAAACAGTCAACCGACGGTGGATTAATTACCGTGTGAAGAGATTAACGGTCCATTATATGCCGTCGTTGGATTTTTTTTTTTTTTTTTTTTTTGTCTTCTAGTGATTTAAATAATAAAAAAAAAATTAAACGAAATAAAATGGGACGGTTGATAATGATGCGTCAATCTCACTAGAAGGAAGATTATATCCCGTCCAGGAATTTTTCCATTTTTTTTTTTTTTTTGTCTTTTAGTGAATAAAAAAAAAATTTTAAAAAATAAAAAAAAATAGGGACGGACGATTATACCACGTTATTCTTAATGGACGGTTGATAATCTTCCGTCCGGCTATATTTTAGCTTTCGACGATTACAGCGCGCACTCATATATTCTATTTCCAAAAGTCAAATACCCAAAATTTACAAATGAACGACTGTGATGCTCTAAAGGTGTTTGATATTTTATCCCCAAAAAAAAAGGTGTTTGATAACAACTCCGTGAACATTGAACTGCAGATAGATGATGCAGATGTTTTTTCTCGAATATCGTGGGTTGGTGCTTTGAGATGCGTGATCCATCAAGGATTGCATCAGTGATTGCAACAAGATCACTGTCACGATAATCATTCAAAAGGAAAGATGATTAAAGAAGTCTCAGAACCGTCCTTTGGGATCTCGGATCACGTGCATTTGTTAAAAGATGTGGCCACTAAACAACAAAGGGATCGACCAAGTACGATACAACAACGCATGCGCTTATGAAGATGGAGATGAAAGAGAGATGAGGCTCAAGCTTTAAAGCATCAACGAAAAAGTACAGATGATTGAGAAAGAACCCAGACCCGCACCAAACGTGTGGGTCCACATGGAGATGGGAGATTGTGTCCTTTTTACTGAATAGAACCTCCGCAGGGCTTCAAGGTAAATTAGGTTTTTGTTTATTTTTTATTTCGATAAAGAGCTGCAGCGTAGTTAGCATTGGTATAAATACACAAAATCTATATATGATCCGAACCCAATCTGAACCCGGCCTTGAATCAGAACCGATCCGAATTTGGACCCATAAAAAAATTCAAAAAATGAACATAAAAATAAATATTCTATCCCCATCCCTTCCCTCATTCCTCCTCAATTCCAAATCTTCATCTTCCAAACTCAAAACTCATACATATTTCTTATCTCCTCTATTCTCAATCTTCCACTCGCCGTCTCTGCTCGCCGCTCACACTCCGGCTCCTATCCAAACGAGTAGGAATATTTTAATAGGACCCGGACTCGGTCCTCACGGGTTCGGGTCCGGGTCCAATTTTTTGACCCGTATGGAACCGGATCCGAGTCCGGATAGTGAAAGACCCGACCCGATCCGATACCAATGCTAAGCGTAGTCTGGTCTTAAACTTGATATTAGCACTGTTATTGGATCGAATTGGATCAGATCGGATAGTGAGATAATCGGATCTTACCTTATGACAACGTGTCCGGATCCGGATCGAGTCTATTTAATTTTTTCGGGTTCGGTTTTGGTTCAATCGGTTTTCGGGTACCCAATAGGTCTAATAATATACAACGATAATTTTTTTCAATGTTTACAAAACTTTTCAATTTTAAAATTCCTAACATTTTTTTGTCTTCAAAGTTCCACATGAATTAGCTACATACTGAAAGTGAAAGTAAAATTAATTAATATGTAAATAAATATAATTAAAATTATTTTATAAAATATAGATTATGAGATACATATTGGGAGTAAAAGAAAAGATTGCACTCTTTATTAAGTTATATGAACATATTAAACTTTATTTTCTATCAAAAAAGTTATAAAAAAAATTAACGCATACAACTATTTTGTTCTAATATGTTAAAAATTAAGTTATTGGTTTACTAACGGGTCCATTGGTCGCGTCCGATCGGGTCAAAACCCATCGGAGCCTACTCTTACCCGTCTAGAATCGGGTCGGTTCCGGTCCAATATCGGGTCCGGATCTCGAATAAATGTGACAGTGCTACCTGAGATATTCTTTTACTTATCCCTTTGTATTACCATGAGCTACAACTCAGTAGTGTCTGCAAATTAATTATTGGGATATTCTACGCGTATAACTGACAAAAATGATAAAGACTATACATATCTCTAATATCATAATTGGGGAGTTTGGGTTGCCATTTATAGACATTCATTCAATTATCTAATCTCAACTATTCATTTTTAAGTGGAAGTTATATTAACCATTCATTTACTCAGCAGTTGTTAGTTACCATAATACCCTTAAAGTTCAAATTTTTTTACGACATAATTATTTACAAAATTGTCACTCATATAAAATTAAAGTTGTGCCACTAGGGACAATTTGTAAGTAGCATGTGATGAGTAAAGGAATGTCTCAAATTCGATGTCATATTACGTCTTATTATTTATTATATTAAAAATAAATAATTAGAATGTGTATCGCACGTGCAGATTACTAGTGAGTGTGTGTGTGTGTGTGTGTGTGTGTATATATATATATATATATATATATATATATATATATATATATATATATATAGGGATAACTAATTTTGGTGAGAACTCTGTGAGAACTCACGGAGTAGACCCCCTATGAAAAATCTGAACCGACCATTTTGTTCTACACGTCTTAGATAGCATAACGTAAAGAAATCAAGTAATTTGAAGTTATTTGCCCATCCATCAAATGGCGTAGAATTTTCAGTCATACAATTTTGCGAATCAGTAAATCATGGGCAAATAAACTTCAAATTACTTGATTTCTTTATGTTATGCTATCTAAGACGTGTAGAGCGAGATGGTCGGTTCAGATTTTTCATGGAGGGTTTACTCCGTGAGTTCTCACGGAGTTCTCACCAAATTAGTTCTCAATCGAAGGGCTCCCTATATATATATATATATATATATATATATATATATATATATATATATATATATGGGAAAAAGCGGTATGAGCAACTTGCTAATTTACTAAATAAGCAATTGATGATGTGCCATGCATGTGATTAGAAAATTCTTAAAAGGGTCCAATGTATCACATGCATGCCACATAATCACTTGCTCATTTACTAAATGAGCAAGTTGCTCATATCCCTTTTATATATATACTAGATTTGCCTGTGGGCACGTGCCTACGGCACATCTTCAGAACGATACAGCATATGAAAAGCCTTGTAAACAGTAAATCAACAATTATGTAGCTCAAGTTTGAATAGTATGACAATAATTAGTTGTAAATAAAAGTCCATGTTTCCATTAGTATATGTTGAAAAATAATTATAAATTGGGGTATAAAAGTCCATGTTTCCATAAGTGTATATATATATATATATATATATAGAAATCTTCGGTTACACACTACTTTGGTGAGCACTCCATGAGCACTCACGAACTAGAGACCCTATGAAAAATCTGAACCGCTCATATTGTTCTATATGCCTTAGATAGCCTAACAATAAAAAATCAAGTAATTTGAAGTTCATTTGCCCATAATTTACATCATCACAAAATTGTATGGCTGAAAATTCTAACAGCATGATGGATGGGCAAATGAACTTCAAATTACATGATTTTTTATTGTTAGGCTATCTAAGGTATATAGAACAATATGAGCGGTTCGGATTTTTTATAGGATCTCTAGTTCATGAGTGCTCACGGAGTGCTCACCAAAAGTAGTGTGCAACCGAAGGGAACTCGATATATATATATATATATATATATATATATATATATATATATATATAGAGAGAGAGAGAGAGAGAGAGAGAAAAATACTAATATGAGATGGTGAGATGGGTGATATGGAAATGTATTTTGTGAGATGAGCGATTTGAATCATCCAAATCTCGATCACATTGTTCACATCTTTCTACATAACATGTAGATAGTGGGTACAAAATTTCAAGCCATTTGGAGACCTCTAGCCTATGCATCAAAGCGTTCAAATAAATACATATATATGTATTTCGCATCATCTTCATGATGTGTTGAACGCTTTGATGCAAAGGCTAGAGGTCTCCAAATGGCTTAAAATTTTGTACACACCATCTAGATGACATGTAGAATGATGTGAACGGTGTGATCAAGATTTGGATGATTAAAATCGCTCATCTCACAAAAAAACACTCCATCTCACCATCTCATAATAGCATGACTCTCTCTCTCTCTCTATATATATATATATATATAGTCTAATATGAGATGGTGAGCTCAATTTCTTATCGTGATCTGAAGTTCTCAGCCGTCCGATCGCATTTGATCGCGATCAAAAGGCTCATATTTGATCCCGCTCCACTTCTGAGTAGTTGAGGAGCAAAATGGTCATTTTCTATCTCCCATCTTTTTTCTCGCTCAGCTCACGACCTCTTCCTCCCACTCTGTCTCTTTCGTTGTCGAGAAAACCCTACTTCTTTCTCGTTCAGCTCACGACCACTCCTTCCCGCTCTGTCTCTTTCTTTGTCGAGAAAACCCTACTTTTTATCGTGAGTTGTTCTCTCTCTCTCTCTTCGACGACAAACCGCTCTCTCTCTCTCTCTTCGATGACAAACCGCTCTCTCTCTCTCTCTTCGAGGAGAAACCCAAATCGCTGTTAGGGTTTCGATTTCTACTCTCTGTAGGTTCTCTGTCTCTCTCTCTACGACGACAAACCCAAATCGCGATTAGGGTTTCGATTTCTACTATCAGTAGGGTTCTCTCTCTTTCTTCGACGAGAAACCCAAATCGCGATTAGGGTTTCGATTCCTGAGCGATTCGAAGAGAAACCCTAGCCCCCAATCTTCCATTGATTCCTGAGCGATTCGAAGAGAAACTCTAGCCCCTAATTCAAAACCCTAGATCCGTTGATCCCTTCTTCGTTATTCCAGCGAAGCATCGACCTCCTAGCAAAGCTGCAATCTTCTTATCAGGTAATCTCAATTTCAAATTACATTTCGTTTATAATCGTTCATGTTTACTGTTAGATTTTTATTTCGGAAAATATGTATGAATAAGAAATTAGTTGAATAACATCATAATCTGGCTAGCAGGGTTTAGAAAATAGATTCTATTATGGTAGCATGGATTAGAAAATAGGAGGGCCAAAAAACTTTTGCCCATATTATGTTAATGTAGAATGAGGCGTTGAAATGATTATGGGATTGTTATTTGTTCTACCGTAAAGGTAATATTACTTGTATACAGCGTCATTCATAGTTATAATCCATTTCATAGTTACATTTTGATTATGCATTTAGGCTTCTGTCACGCTTTCATATTTTATTTGTCTTTGTGTTATTTTCTTCAACCGCAACATGTTAGTTTCACTCGGACAGTTGGACCACACAGGTACATATGTTATTTATAAGTATCATTGATGGTTATCCAATTCGATGAGTGTGCACTTCCAACCTAGTATAATATCTTTAGTTTCTTAAGTTGTATCTTGTTTTTTTATGTTTATTATATTTTTCTATGTAGAATGGAGTTTTAAAATGAAGAGTTACTAAGCCAAAATTTTCATACCGATTGGAGAGATATTGATGATGCTTCTAAACCAATTGTTGGTTTAGTATTTGCAATTTTAAAGGAAGGATATGAATTTTATATAAAAAAAAATGGAAAATTAGTTGGTTTTTTAGTTCGCAAGTCTACTACAATGGTAGACACTTCTACAAAGGAGAGGTATTACAATAATTTGTATGCTCAAAGCAAGGTAGCCGATAGATACAGTTGGAGTGAATGTTGCCGATATTTTTTTTTTTAGGAAAATGTTGCCGATATTGAAGAACCATCTTCTTCAAATTTGATCAAGAGAAGGAGAAGGACTGTGACTAGAGAAGAGTGTTTGGCTCAAATACGAATTCAAAAGGACGATGATGGGATATGGTCAATTTGAAGGTTTGTTAAGGAGCACACTCATCCTTGTGTTACACCTAGAAAGCAACAGTTCTTAAGAAGTAATAGAATTATTTTTGAAGTACAAAAAAGTTTACTTAGTTCGTTCAAAGAGGCTAACATAAGAACTTCGGGGTTTATATCCTTCATGGAGATAGAAAATGAGAGTTTCAGTAATATTAATTTTACTGAAAAGGACATTAAAAATTCGTTGCAAAGAGACAAGGATGGGAGGAGAGCTTATGATGTGGATCTATTGATGGAGCACTTGCAAGAAAAAAAGAAGATGAATTCTTCTTTTTGTTTTCATTATAAGGTGGATGAAGACAATAAATTAACCCATGTATTTTGGGCTAATGCACTTGCCAGGAAAGCTTATAAGCATTTTGGTGATGTGTTAATTTTTGATACTGCATATGACACAAATCAGTACAAATTGGTTTTTGCTCCATTTACAGGAGTTAATCACCGTGGTCAATCTGGTGCAGCTTTCATAAATAAAGAAACGACTGAGGTTGTTTGAAAAATGGGGTGAAACAATGTGTGGGCCTCCACCTAAAGTTATTATTACATATCAAGGTCTTGCAATGAAAAATGCAATCCGAATGTGTTTTCCTGGTTCCAGCCGCAGGCTATGTATGTGGCACATTCTTAAAAAGCTTCCCGATAAGCTTGGTGGTCCAAGCCTTAATAGTGATTTTAGCATTTCATTCCATAGTTGCATTTGGGATTCAGAGACGCCGGAAGAGTTTGAGATGAGATGGCATGAAGTTATGAACACTAATTTGCAAATTGCAGGAATCCTTGTTTTAATAAATTTTATTGTCGTTTGACAAATTTATAGTAGTATTAATACCTGATAAATATTGAAATAGCAGGTAATACTTGGCATTCTGATATTTATGAGCTTCATGAAAAATGGATACCAGCTTATGCTAAGCATATTTTCACTGCTAGAATTCGTACAACTCAAATATCAGAAAGTATGAATGCTTTTGTCGATAAGTATGTTAATAGTAAAAATTCTTTACTGAATTTATTACGAGGTTTGAAAGGGCGATAAGGAAACAAAGACAAAATCAGTTAGCAGCAGATTACACAACTCTTCATACAAAACCATAGCTGCAAACAGATTTAGATATTGAGACACAAATGTCTGAGGTCTACACAAGAGAGAAATTTCATGTATTTCAAGATGGATTAGTTCAAAGCTTGAATTACGGCTCTTTAATGAAAGATGATAATTGGAGTGTGTGGCACTATATTGTGAGGAGAATGGGAAAGTCACTAAAATCAGATAAAATAATGGATGTGTTCTATAAAGGAATGGACGATGCTGGGTTCTGTACTTTTAGAAAATTGGAAGTTGATGGAATTTCTTGTAGACACATCCAGTGACGGATCTGGGCCCAAGCAGCCCAATCGGCTGCTTTGGGCCCCAAAATTTTAAAGGCCCCATTTTAAAACAAAAATATTCACTGTTATATATATATATATATATATATATATATATATATATATATAAACAGAAATCCCAACGGTTCCCTCTCCCTCTCCCTCTCCCTCTCCCCTTATTTCGACATTTCGCATTCAACATTCTCATGAATTTTAATCCCAATTGTCACCTGCTTTTATTTTGGGGCTTGTAACTTGTACTGTTCTTCTTCTTCAAGTTAAAATCTTCTTAGAATCTTAATGACTTAATCCAGAACTTCCTCTTCAAATCTTCAAATCTTCTTAATCCCTCTCGCCCGTCGCCGCGTCGCCAGTCGCCCGTTGCCGCATCGCCAGTCGCCCGTCGCCACGTCGCCCGTGCCATCTCCCTGTGAGTGCAACTGTGCGAGTTCGCTGACATAGCTATGCCACAGTGCTAGGTAATTATCGTAATTTCATTGTCTTCAACTCAAGACGTCATCTTACAAGTTACAAATTAGGAGGATTTTATACTGTCTCACTATTGTAGGAGGATTTTATAGTGTCATGTTTAGGATAAAAAAAGCATGAAAGTGAATCAGGAATAGAAAAAATGTGCCAATTGAATTCATATTAAAAATTGAAGATAATATAAGCATGCTGGTAAAAAGGAAACCTGACAGTAAGTAAGACAATTTCAGTTGTCAATATGACAATATGAAGCAAAAGCACTAAAATGTACTTTACTTGCACAAACATTAGGTAATTTGCATGTGATATTTCGTACTTCAGACTCCATTTTTATTTTTGTGATACCATGCCATTTTTATTTTGGTGATACCCTGCCAAGTTAAAAAATAAGTTGATGCCAAAAAATTCGTACAGTAGTTGATCAAATAATTTATATTGTGTTCTCAAATCAAACATTAAATAATTTGTATTATGTTACTAATCACCGAATAATTTGTATTGTAGTTGGGTATTTGAGATTATCTGATTATGTAAAGAAATAATTGCATTATTAATTTAGTATTTGTATTTTATAATTTCAAATATCATTTGGAGAAGGAGTATTCATTTCTTGATTTGGGATTGAAATTGGAGAAAATTATTGAAGATTTCAAGAAAAAGTGAAATTTCGAAGCTACAACAATTAGGTACCATTGTTCCTTAACTTTGTTATTTAAATTTTGTATTGTTAGTTTAATATTTTAAGTAAGCCATTGTGCAAAAGGCCTCATTTTAAAACTTGCTTAGGGCTCCCTGAAACTTAGATACGCCAGTGGACACATCATTGTGGTTTTGAGGAATGAGTTTGTTGATTCCTGTCTCAATCTTATATCTTAAAGAGGTGGACCGCCTCGGTAACTACCGAGATTTTATATGATGATGGTGGTGAAAAAATTATTGGTAGCTACTGCAGTCCACAAGATTTGGATAAAGTGGAGTTGTCAAATGAAATCCACAAGTTGATGAGGATTGCTCGCTCATCCAAAGAGATGTGCCACAAGGCCAAAACATTAGTAGTTGGTGCTAATGTGAATTGCAACAAGATATGCCCCAAGAATTACAACAAGCAAGAAGCACTTCATTACCTAAAACAGTAAATATTCATGTACCGGATATTGCAAAGACCAAAGCTAGTGGGAAGCGAATTAAAAAGGGAAAGGAGAAAGCCTTGGAGAAGGCCGCGAAGCCATTAAGGAAGTGTCGTTTATGCAAGAAGCTTGTTAATCATGACAGTCGTACTTGCCCTTTGAAAGAAATATTGGTATTTTCTTACTTACTTTATTTGAATTTTTTTATATATAATATAATCTTATCTTTAATTTGTGCTTATTATTCGTGTAGTTCTAATTTAAATGAGTCACAAGCTTCTACTAATTTTTCAAGAATGGAACCTATAACAGAAGAGGATCCAAATATTGCATGATCTTTATTAGTTTATTTATGTGGATTTACTAAGTAAGTGGCTTACATGATTTAGAAAAAAAATTCCCATATCTTTAATTATTGTTGTTTAATTCCAAATAGCACATTTGTTAAATTAATCGTTCTATCTTGACTGTTTGCAGGCAAACTAATGATGGACATAAAAGAGATGCATGATTTTCTGTTCAGGAAGTATCAATGCTTTCAAATATTTTTTCTTGCTGTCTTTTATTTTGTGTTATTATAGGCAATGATGAGAAGCACTATTCTACAAGTAGTACTTTCAGTTTGTCTTCCCACCCTCCCCCCCTTAATTTTACAAGCACTATTGATGTATCTTGGCTGAATTGTATCGTGTATCTGAAGTTGGCATGATTCTGAAGCATTTTCATATATCTTGGCTAATTCATTATTATTTTAAACAGCACATAAACATCTTACAATCAGCCAAAATGTGTTTGAATCAGCTAAGATATAATCAGCAAAAATGCTTCAATCAGCCATGATTATTTTTCATGCTAAGTTTATGTTGTTTCATGGCTGATTTGGCCCAGAATAATTTTTTGTTTCAGAGCATTCCAAGTTGACATTTTATTGGTGGGGGTGGGGGGGTCACAGTTGGAACTAGTAGGCATGGCATGGAAATGCAGCCCTAGCCCAATAATGTTGCTTGATTTACAGTACATTTTCAAATAGACGTGTGTTCTGAACCTACGATTACTTGTAATAATGTTTTTGTTGATTATTACGACTTGGTAGTTAGTAGTAATTTTTTTGTTCATCAATGCAAGTTTAACTGATTCACTTTTAATTTTTTTCAAGGGAACCATTAGCATCTCATAAGTTTGTTCTCGTTGACTGATTCGGCAATATTGTATCTAGGCTGAATTGTATCTAGGCTGATTGTAATTATCTTGGTTGATTTTATATTGGCTGAACTGTATATTGGCTGAACTGTATCTTGGCTGATTGTAATTTTGGCTGATTATAATCTTGGCTGGTTGTATATTGGCTGAACTGTATATTGGCTTAATTGTATCTTGGCTGATTGTAATTTTTGCTGATTGTAATCTTGGCTAGTTGTATATTGGCTGATTGTAATCTTCGCTGATTGTATTTTGGCTAAATTGTATATTGGCTGAATTGTATCTTGGCTGATTGTAGTTTGGCTGAATTGTATCTTGGCTGAATTGTATTTTGGGTGAATTGTATCTTTGCTGAATTGTATCTTGGCTGATTGTATCTTGGGTGAATTGTATCTTTACCGAATAGTATCCAGGCTGATTGTATCTTGGCTGAATTGTATCTTTCTGAATTGTATCTTGGCTAATTGTATCGTCAGTGAATTGTATCTTGGCTGATTGTACCTTGGGTGAAATGTGTCTTGGCCAAATTGTATCCTGGCCGATGGTATCTTGGCTGAATTGTATCTTGCCGAATTGTATCTTGGCTGATTTGTATTTTGGATGACTATTTTCTTGGCTGAATTGCATCTTGACTGATTGTATCTAGGCTAATTTGTATTTTGGCTAAATTGTATCTTGGCCGAATTGTATGTTGGCTGATTGTAATCATGGCTAATTATATTTTGGCTGAATTGTATCCTGGCTGAATTATATCTTTGCTTATTGTAATCATGGCTAATTATATTTTGGCTGAATTTTATCCTGGCTGAATTTATATTTTTGCTGATTATAATATTGGCCGATTGTAATCATGGCTCATTGTATATTGGCCTGATTGTAAACTTGGCTGATTGTATATTGGCTGAATTGTATCTTGGCTGAATTGTATTTTGGCTAATTCTTTTGGCTGAATTGTATCCTGGCTGATTGTATCTTGGCTGATTGAAGCAGGTTCATGTTGTATTTTGGCTAATTAAGCTTATTTGTATGATATTTTTTGAGTTTTTCTCGGAAGATTGATGTTGTGTCTTCAGTAAATCAGCTTTTTTTCTGTTGTGTATGAGAATTTACGTAGTTGACGAATTGTTTGAATTGTTTTTTATGAGAGGGGCTATGATTTTCTTCACCACAAAAAATCTACGTATTACAAATCATAAGCTTTATTTAAACCAATTTTAACATATAAGGAGCTCAATAACATGAAAATCATCTTTTTACAACAGCTTTTAGCCAAGTCATCTAAATGATCTGTATACAAAATAAGTACAGTGACATAAAAATATCTTTATTCAATCTCTTCATTTAGACCTCAAATGAAAAAGAATAAAAGTGTACAACCAGCTCATAAACAACATAAACAAAAGCTGAAAAATACACTTCTTGGTTCATATACAAAACATATACAAAATATAAACAGCATATACAAAACATATATAAACAACATAAACAACATATACAACATAAATTCCTAGCTGAAAAATACACTTCTTGCTTGAGCTGATTCTATTACCTGCTTTAGCTCCTACTGGTGCGCCTGAAAAAAAAATTATATAATAAAAAAGTCATGAAAAAATACAAACATCCAAGTAGCACTAATCAACAAATAGATGATTTGAAGTAGTTGTAGGCTCAGACCACAATTCTATTTCACTGTTTCTTCAAATAAAGTATACTTATTTCTCTAGGGTTGCATTATTATGTCATGCTAACTAGTTTCAAACACCCCCCCCCCCCCCCCCCCCCAACCCCCTATTTCAAAATGCCAACTTAGAAAACTCATAAATAATACAACAGCTCTCACAAAATGAGATACAATCAGCCAAGATTGTCACACCCCGCTTCCCAAAAGAATACGGAATACGGATACGTAACAAAAGCCCAGTGAATAATTTTCATCATCCATAAGCTGTTCAAGAATCTTTACAACATATCACAGAAATAATCAGAGTTGGAAGCAAAAGTATCAACCAACATGCATAATTGAAACAAGATACCAACAGAAATTACTTGAAACCAAATATAATAATCTCAAATAATCAAATTATGAATAAGTCAAATATCCTGGATCACATCGCCTAAATACAAATAAATATCCAAGTAATCAAGTACATTTCATTCAAGCTCGATCAAGCAATAAATAATAATAATAATAAAGCAGAAACTCCAGCACTAATACATCATCTCACCAATACCATCTGGCAGTCGATTATCCTGATCTGCAATTAGTAAATTTGCAGGAGAAGAAAAGAGAAAACAAGTACCCTTCAATAGTAAGTTACGGGCCACTTATAATGTAGGATACAAGTACATGGAAAAAACTAAACAAATCTAAATAATAGCAGAAACAGATCTAGCATGGTATAGCAAAATCAACTAGCATGGTATACTAACATGTATCAAGTGTCAAAGTCAAAAGGCATGCAGACAGATCTACAGATAGTATCAAATATGGTGTCAAGTGATAGTGTCAGACAGATAACGGGTAATCAGATAATCAGATAGCAGATAGCCAGGTACATATAACAGATTCAGATTTCAGATTTCAGATACAGATACAGATACAGATACAGATTTTTATAAGTCTTGTATTAATTACTAACTAGGTAACACTTCATGTGTCATCCTTTTATCACATGGTTGCTACATTCAAAACAGTTACGTTTGTAGATTTCGTAGGGGATCATATAGGGCCGTGTACTCAGGGTTCAGACAGATATCAGATAATTAGATTAGACAGATAGAAACTAGTGGTTCTCTTATTCTCTATACTTTCTATAGGATGTTGTGGTAGGGTAAAAATGGCCTGCGGGCCCAACCAGGGCCCAATACAATGCTCACTCAAGAAAGGTAAAAATAGCAAATCTAGCTCGGCTTCGAACCCTTTCAGGGTCGGCGCCGAACCTCAAGTGCACCCCCCCCCCCCTCTCTCTGGCGAAGCAGGGGGTTGACCTGGCGCAGCCTAGGCCCTCCGATTCTCCCGGAAGCACAGGGGACCCACGATCAGCCATGTCAGCTCTATACCGCTCAGGGTTTTGCCACGTCAGCCCTATACCACCCCTGGTATTGCCACGTCAGCCCTAAACCCCCTGGGCCTTCTGCCACGACAGGCCCATGGGCTTTCGGGTTCAGACCCGGCCCCCAAGCGGATCCAAACCCGATTGGGATTCTCTATAAATACTAGACCCTCACCCCCCTTTTGGAGGTAATCAATCTTTTGCCACTTAAATTCTCCTAGTTATTGCTACTCTCTCACAGAGACTGACTAGATCGTCGGAGGGTCCGCCACCGGGACAAACCCCGGTGTTTCAGGACCGTCTGCAGGTACACAAGACCTCGGATCCGAATCCTCTGATCCGAGCCCAGATCTCCGAACCACCCCGAGGTCGCCAAGAATTCCACCCGGTCATCCAAGGGTCGGCAGACGAGCAGCATTCTCCTTCAAATACAAATCGAGTCCGAACTCACACCTGGTGCATCCACACGTCTCCCAGAAATAAATCGCATCAGGTTGGCGCCGTCTGTGGGAACACTGCTTCAGAAGCCGATCCGAGCCCGACCATCGAGCGACCTCGATAGCCGAACTCCCATGGCCTCCAAGGGCCAGGAGGCTGCGTCCACCGTCAACCGACGGGACACACCCCCACCAAATACCAATGCCGGGCCACGCGCATCAAGGCACGGGGATTCCCGTCAGGGATCCCGGCAAAGCGCCACCCGTGTAGTCCAGCCCGACCTACGAGGAATAATCGTTAACCGTCAAATCACCCGCAGCAGGGGAAGGGCCGTTTCCAACCCGGCCCCGAACCATCCACGACCACCACCCGAGAGACGGAGGCCCGCACTCAGCCGTATCGTAAGGCAACCTTCTGGCCCGCCAAACAGGGTCGAGGGAGCCCCCGTCACTCAGGAGGAGTTCCAGGACTTCCGAAGAGAAATTCTAAGGGCCCTCCGACGGGCCCCCAGGGGAGAAACACTCCGTTCCCAAACCAGGTCGGACTCCGAGGCCAGCGTGTCCCGACCATCAACAATCCAGCCAGAAGGCAATGACACACTCCTAAGGCGCCTCCAAGGAATGGAAGATCGCCTCGATCACATAGGGGACGGCGGCCAAAGAGCGGCTCAGGGGTACAGACCTATCCGACCTCCCTTCTCCACCCCCATCATCCAGGCAGAAGTACACCGGGACTTCCGACTTCCTCAGTTCGAGACCTATGACGGCGAGGGAGATCCTGCTGATCACGTGGAGGGCTTCAAAACCCTCATGATGATTCACAGCGCCTCAGATCCCCTGCTGTACCGAGCCTTCCCGGCCACCCTTCGAGGTCCGGCTCGTGAATGGTTCTCAAAACTCGCTCCCGGCTCCATTTACTCCTTCGACCAGCTAGAGGGCAATTTTCTCGCCCACTTCGTCACCAGCCGGAAGGCGGAGAGGACTAGCGCTTCTTTACTGGGACTCAAGCAGATAGAGGGAGAATCCCTCAGAGTGTTCGTCCGAAGGTTTACCACGGAGGCGAGGTCGGTCTCCTCTCTTGATCCAGGCGTCGCCTCTGCGGCCTTTCGGCACAACGTTCGTCATGGACAGCTGAAAGCTTCGCTGGCGAAGAGGCCCCCCGTCGACTTTCCCGATCTCCTCAGCAGGGTCGAAAAATACATCAGGGCAGAAGAGGCCCTTAATCCCGAAGATACCCGGGAGGCCATCATGAAGGGGAAGAGGAAGGTCGGAGAGGTCGAACCATCAAAGAAAGCTCCGAAGGACGCGGGGGCCCTGAAGAAAGTCCCGCCGGTCCCCCGCTTTGAAAGATACACTCCCTTGACCCACAACCTATCCGCCATCCTCTTGGAAGTCGAAGACGAAGGCATCGTCCGACTACCTCCCCGACCTAATAGCAACAGGAATCAAGACCAGCGCTTCTACTGTCGCTTCCACAGAGACCATGGGCACGATACTAATCAATGCCAAGCCCTGAAAGACGAAATTGAGGAACTCGTCTCACAAGGGTTCCTCCGACAGTTCACCCGAGAAGGCCGCCGGGATCGGCAAGACGACAGAAGACAGAGACCCTCGCCCCCGAACCATACGACGGCCCACCTCCATGAACAGGATCTCGGATCCAAGGGAACCACGGATGCGCCATTCATCCTGCACTATGTCCACGGAGGGTCGATAGGAGGAGAGTCAAATACAGCCCGAAAAGCCCTCCTCCAAGAGGCGAATGCTGTCCAAAACAACCCCTCGTCCAAGCCACAGCCGGGGCCAGTCAGCTTCTCAGAAGAAGACCTCGAAGGCGTTCACCTACCCCACTGCGATGCCCTCGTCATCAGCCTCCACGTGGCTAACCGCGAGGTACGCCGAATCCTCGTTGACAACGGTAGCTCAGTTAATATTCTTTTCCTCAAAACCTTCGAGAGCCTCAAGTTACCCGGTGGAAAGCTCACACCCGCCAGATACCCGCTGCATGGGTTCTTCGGTGCCCCTGTCGCAATAGAAGGGATTGTTACCCTCGAGGTCACCGCAGGGTCGGCTCCTGTCGAGAGGACCGAATTCATGGACTTCATGATCGTCAACTTCAAGACAACTTACAACGCCGTTCTCGGCCGACCTGGACTAACCTCCCTCCAAGCGGTGCCTTCGGCCTACCATCTAAAACTCAAATTCCCCACCCACCAAGGGGTAGGCGTCGCCCGAGGTAGCCACGAAGTCGCGCGGGCGTGCTGTATGACTGCCGTCGGAGAGGGTGTGTTCCCTCTCGACGCCACTGAACTCGCACCCGAGAGAGATGGCCCAGCTCCCGAGCCTTTCGACGAACCAGAAGAGGCCCTGTTCGACGCCAAGGGGGAATCAAAGTAGTTCCGAATAAGCCGCTCACAGCATCGCCCACGTCCGCCGCAACGAAGATCTCTTCGCTTAAAAGCCCTCCGACGTATCTGCGATCTCTTCAACAATTCCCAGCTCATGGTCAACCAGATCGCCGGGGAATACGAGGCCCACGATGAGTGCATGATTGGAGGCTCGACGACAGTCCAACGACCCCTGGCATCCTTCAGCTGCGCCACAGTTAGCAGAGTCCCCCGAGCACAGAATGCTCAAGCAGACGCACCGTCCAAACTCGCCCCTTCCTCTTTCGAGGGTCTTGATCAGACGGTGCTCATAGAAGTCCTCTTGAAGCCAAGTATCGAAGACCAGAAGCCGGAAGCGATACGTGCACAAGATGATACCAGCCCTGGGCCACTCCCATCCAAAGATTCTTAATCAAATGCCGAGCCCCCGCCTTAATGTATGAAAAAACCCTTTGTAAACTCTCACATGTAAAGGGCGGCTTCGACGACCCCCCCCCCATCTGGTATGAAAGGAATCCCCCTGTTTCTTTTGTCAAAAACTCCAAATGATTCGGCAGATCCAACTTAAAATGCCAAAACATCGGGATTGGTCCCCGAACCCTCACACCGGTATCGTCCTCAGTGCCTCGGTAGGCCCAACCTAGCTTTGGGCCAGGGGTCCTTCCCAAGGCCCCGCGTTGATCCCTCACGAATCGAAGAAGCCGAACCACACCTCCGCCGACGCTTACCGCATTCCTAAGTAAAGCGAAGGGGAAAAAAGAATTCTTTATTCATAGTTGATTATGAGAAAACAAGTAATGACCGTTACAGGACCGCTCCACTCAAGCCGAAGGAAGCTACCATCTTAGGGCCCCGGGGGTCCAACGACGGGCGGGACCACTCCGGCCGAACGGCTAGAAGCCCTCTCCTCGTCATGGCGGTCCATCGGCTCAGCCGCGGTCGACGCACCAGCCACGGAGCTCTGAGCATCCCCCGGTCGCATGCGCTCCAGCAGGAGCAGCGCGGAAGGAACTCCATCCGCCCGCCGACCAACGGAAGAAGAGGACGAGACGCCCAGCATCGTCTTGTAGCGGTGTATCTCCATCTCCTTCTCCACTATGACATCACGAAGTAACCTCTCGGAGAGGGGCCTCTGCACCGAGGTGTTCGACAGGGTATATCCAAGACCGACGCCTCCTAGGTCCCGTTCCACCATTGCCCTCCTCAGCCGGCTCGCCTCCTCACTCAAGGCCTCGGACTTATTCCGGTAATAATTAAAAGCCGCGTCAGTATCACAAGCCCCCTTTCGGTAGCGAACCAACGTGGCCACCAGGGACTCAACTTTGCTCTGGAGCCACCCCACGTCGGAGCGGCGGGGGTCCGCCTCGGGAAGAAGATCCGCAGCCTACAAGAAAACTGGCCAACTCAAAACGCATAGGCAAGGAGAGCCAAAAAACACCCGAAGTCAAAACACTTGGCCAGTCAAAAATCATTTTTATTCTGAAAGTTGAATCACTTCTTACAAAAAATGCAGTGGCCAGTCCGCGGAAGGCAAATACAATCGAGAGGAGGAAATAGAAAGACGAAAATTACACAGTCTGTTTTCCCACCTCTGCATCGACAGGCGGGTCCACGAGGGGGTCGACAGGCGGGTCGGGAGCAGTTCCTACTTCGCCAGGAATCTTCGATG
Organism: Hemerocallis citrina; assembly: GCA_017893485.1. Taxonomy (NCBI): domain Eukaryota; kingdom Viridiplantae; phylum Streptophyta; class Magnoliopsida; order Asparagales; family Asphodelaceae; genus Hemerocallis; species Hemerocallis citrina. The sequence continues at coordinate 112,019,981 of CM030366.1, read as the reverse complement.
TCCCGTCGACCTCCATGTCATACTCGAAGTTCGACAGATCAAGGGACGGGTGGAAGTGCTTCACGTGGCTGAGTGCCTTCGCATAACACTCGTCTTGGGCGTTGATCACCAGAAGCTGACTCGTCTTTGTCAACTCTTCCAACTCCTTGGCAAACTCCTTCTCCCGAGCCGCCATCTTCTCCGCCCATTCCCCCCTCTCCTTGTCGAGTGCCGCCTTCATCTCTTGCTCCCTCTTCTGAGAGCCTTCGAGTTCTGTCTTCATCACCTTCGTCTCCTGCGCGGCCTTGTCCGCCCTGTCACGCCCCCGCTTCAAAGCAGCCTCGTAAAGGCCCTTCACGTGGCCTGCACGGTCGCCTGTAATCACCAAGCACACGTAAGGAAGCCTCCTTTACAACGTAATCGCGGAACAAGAGAGGTTGACAAACTTACCAGCACATTGGCCTGCGCGAGGCGTGTATACGCCGCGTCCAGGACTCGGCCTTCATCTCCGAGCGATCCCGGGGGGTCGCCAACTTACTCGCCACCTCGACGGCTTGCCGCCCTCGGGTCAAACTGTCTCCCTCGCGAATCGACCAATCTGGCACCCACAGTCGCCGGAGCCTCTCCTCTATCTCCGGATCCGCCAGAGGGCCCTTCCCCTTATCGAGATCGGTCACCTTACCCTGGTCCGGATCACCCTGGACCGCCGCATCCTTGACCGTCCCCGAGCGAGTCCTTTTTGCCCTCGGCTGAACAGGGGCCTCGTAACCCCCCTGGGACGATCCCCTCGTCGTCGCCTTCTTTTCGGCCTCCTCCTTCTTCATTTCGCGCCTCCTCGCCTTGATCGACTCAGGATCCATACCTGTGAAAAAGTCCAGTAAGGACAATGAGCACGGAGGAACAACAAAACCAAAAAGAAAGAAACAACTACATACATGGATCGGCCGGGCTCAGTCCGGCATTCGTCAAGTGGCCCTCGGTCACCTTCGCCCAGTCAACGCTATATGACAAACGGAGACGCTCAACAAAACCCCACTCCTCGGCAGTCAGGTCCCTCGACCTCGGCGTTTTATAGCTCGGCTTGTAGTGATTCCACCGAGTGGGAATCTCCCAAGGTTCCTCACTCCGGATCACTAGATACTTCTTCTTCCACTCCTTGATGGAGTCCGGGTGACCATGAACAAACTTCGACTTGCCCCGAGGCAAAATGAAATAGATACCCTCAGCCGACGAGCCAATCATCATCATCGCTCGGAAGACGTTCAACCGAAGAGGTACCCTCTGCTCCCCGCACAACAACACGAAGCAGATGATCTGCTTCCAGGAATTGGGCCCGTACTGCATCGGCGCCAAGGACGCCCAGTTCAGCACCTCTCGGACGAACGGGTGAACGGGCAACCTAAAGCCGGAGATAAAAGCATCCACGGGAAAGACGCAATACCGATCCGGCAGATGGTCGGTCGGACGAAGAGTGGAGCTCGGCAACATGAGCTCATAGCCGGACCCTATATGGTATGACAACCGCAAAGCCTCTAAGTTACCGGCCTCCAGAACGGTCGGAAAGGCGTCCATTATCACCTTCTTCCGGCTCGGCGACGACGGTTGAACCCCACCCTCCTTATCAGAAAGATCGTCGGGGTACCGACGGAACGGCATAGACCGTACGGGTGACCCTGTCGTCAAGTCAACAGGCGCCTGGCTCGAGCCCCCAATCCTCGACCCCCTCTTCTTCGGAGCCCTCTTCTTCTTCTTGGTCCGTTCAGGGGAGGGGGTAGATAATCGCCCCAGACCTATCGGCATGGAGCTCGAGCCCACGCCCTGACCTTCTATCTGAACCCCATCGGCTCCCCCTTCCTCTCCAGAAACCATCCGTAGAATTTGAACTTCGGCGGAACTACCGCCCCCTCCTCAGAATCACTACTCTCCACAACAAAAAGCCTCCGAGACCGCAGCGGCTTCACGTCATACACTGGCTGTTCCTCACCAACAGACTCCCCCTCGAGATCCGACTCCTCCCGCGAAGTCAGTCTGGAGGCGGGATTTGCGCCCCCCCAGACGTCGATGCCAACGAGCCCGACTGAGCCCTATCCATCTGTGCCTAAACTAAAAACAAACTTACCAACAAACCGGGGGTCGCCTCGGAAGAACGAACTTGGTACAGCAAAGGGTAGGAACGAAGACCGAGATGTTGGGAGATCTGTTAGAAAGAGAAAGAGGCGAAATGAGAAGTGGACGATAGGAGGAGAGGGGGGAACATTTATAGAAGGGAGAAACGACTCCTAGATTTCTGTGATTACTGTTCACCAATTGGCGTGTAGCGGCCACCTAGAATACCGTGCCACGTCCTCGAAACATGGGCTTCTGACGTCACCCAGTGCCAGGCTGGCAACCAGACACAAGAGTCGGGCCGGATGAAGTGCTCGGCGAAAAAAAATTTTCTGTTAAAGATTTAAGGCTACAGGACTCGGCAGGCTCCCCTCTCACCCGGGAACAACTCGGGGCTTACAGCCTCGGAAGCCGAAAACCCCAAATCGTTCCCGGGTGGCAGGAAAGCCACCACCGTCTGCGCCCCAGGTTCCAGAGCTCGGTCGGCTCCTCTCTCACCCTCGAACAGATCGGAACTTAAGGCCTCGTCGACCGAAACCCCGAATTGTTCGAGGGTGGGAGAAAAGCCACCATCACCTAGAACCTTACCAAGAATAAAGATCGATCCGCATATCCGAGGCCCTTCACCCCCAGAGCCAGGGCACGATGGATGCCCCTCCCATCCCGATCTTTCTCGGACCAGACATCCGTATGAGAGACGTCTGACCCGAGAAAGGATCCAGACGGCAGAGTCGCCACCGATTCGAGGCCCCTTGGCGCCCCAACAAAGTTCTCTAGAAGAGAGACGCCCGCCGAAGCAGACACCTCAGGTGGCCATTGAACCACCCTTGCTGTGATCAAACCCGCTAGGGGAGGGAGAGGTATTTATAGCCTCCCCCAAGACCCGCCTTTATGACATTGGGAAAGCCAATCTACGGAAGCCCATGGGCCACCTACATCCAGGCTGGCAGCATCATTCAATGCCCCTAGAAAAATGGACCATCACACGAATCCCGGAAGCACCATCAAGACACCGCTAAAGCAACAGACCACACGGTCCAAACCTTCTTCTTAGGAAGAATCACCGGCTCGCCATCACCCTTGCCGACACATAATCCCTTGTCTTCTCGAGGTGCGGTCGTGCACCAGGGTACTCTTCTCAGGAAGAAACAACGGCTCGCCATCACCCTTGCCGACACATAATCCCTCGTCATCTCGAGGTGCGGTCGAGCACCAGGGCCTTCTTCTTAGGAAGAATCACCGGCTCGCCATCACCCTTACCGACCCATAATCTCTCCTCATCACGAGGTTTGGTCTGGCACCAGGGTACTCTTCTCCGGAAGAAGCAACGGCTCGCCATCACCCTTGCCGACACATAAACCCTCGTCATCTCGAGGTTCGATCGTGCACCAGGGCCTTCTTCTCAGGAAGAAACAACGTCTCGCATCGCCTTGATTTGCCATCCCATTTCCACGACCATTAACACTCCTCCCCGGCTAGCTCCCGCACCCCCGCAGGAGTGGGGGGCCTGTGTGGTAGGGTAAAAATGGCCTGCGGGCCCAACCAGGGCCCAATACAACGCTCACTCAAGAAAGGTAAAAATAGCAAATCTAGCTCGGCTTCGAACCCTTTCAGGGTCGGCGCCGAACCTCAAGTGCACCCCCCCCTCTCTCTGGCGAAGCAGGGGGTTGACCTGGCGCAGCCTAGGCCCTCCGATTCTCCCGGAAGCACAGGGGACCCACGATCAGCCATGTCAGCTCTATACCGCTCAGGGTTTTGCCACGTCAGCCCTATACCACCCCTGGTATTGCCACGTCAGCCCTAAACCCCCTGGGCCTTCTGCCACGACAGGCCCATGGGCTTTCGGGTTCAGACCCGGCCCCCAAGCGGATCCAAACCCGGTTGGGATTCTCTATAAATACTAGACCCTCACCCCCCTTTTGGAGGTAATCAATCTTTTGCCACTTAAATTCTCCTAGTTATTGCTACTCTCTCACAGAGACCGACTAGATCGTCGGAGGGTCCGCCACCGGGACAAACCCCGGTGTTTCAGGACCGTCTGCAGGTACACAAGACCTCGGATCCGAATCCTCTGATCCGAGCCCAGATCTCCGAACCACCCCGAGGTCGCCAAGAATTCCACCCGGTCATCCAAGGGTCGGCAGACGAGCAGCATTCTCCTTCAAATACAAATCGAGTCCGAACTCACACCTGGTGCATCCACACGTCTCCCAGAAATAAACCGCATCAGATGTAATGTAGACAGGGTTAGATAACAGATCCAGACCGACAGATAGAACCTAGTGGTTCTCTTCTCCTCTACACCTTCATATAAGAAGTAATATAGACAGGGTCAGATAACAGATAACAGATAATCATATGGGAAACACGGGCCCCCTTCTGAGTACACATTTCTATACTTTCCCATAAACCCCGGCTTGATTACTTTTATTATGGTCATCAAATAGGCATGAATGTGAACGGAATAGTGTCAAACTAACATGTTATAATCAGTATTAGGTTCAGGGAAACAAATAAACATGCATAGATGATATACAGTCACATAAACGAGCAAAACAGTATATGTTCATATTCAGGATAGCAAGACAGTAAAATACTAATACAGTGAATCTCGTCGCTACAGAAATGAAAATCTGGATCCGTCGAAGGATCTGGAAACTAGACATCCACACGAATCCAGCGAATATAATTAAGTCGTATACTGTTTCAGAAGATCATAACTCAAAACTGATTTGAAAACAGAAAATACGTTCAGCCAGGAATCAGGAAAACGAATTCAAAGTCAAGAAAATAGCATCAAAACTTATCAAATAAATCCACGAACAATCTGGGATATTCCCCTATATATCTAAAATCAAAATATAAAGTTTTATAATATTTCAGAAAAATTAGTTCAGTCATCAAAAATAAGAAAACATCAAGAAACGATACTTTGACTAATCTGGAATTCCCAACACTGCTGTACGAAAACTGAAATATCTCGCAACCAGTGAAACAAAATCCAAATCCGCCAAATGGAGATGAAAATAGATAAAACAAAAAAACTTTCATATTTCACAAACATTTTTCATACAGTAGAAGGAAACATAGTGAAAATAAGGTTCTTTATAAAACAGCGAGCAAAATACAGCAAGTATAGATTTCATAAACGAGCATGAAACATCACATAAAACTCATCAATAAAATTCACCAAAATTCTGGAAAATCCCTAACTTGATAAATATACACTGACCAAAGTTTTGGGTCAAAATAATATACGTAGCATAGTTCTTTAAAATGGGTTGTCATCAAAATTACCGAAAAACAGAATCTGAAAAAGGTCGACACCTCTGTAGTAAAACCTTCATAACTCAGTCATACAAAAACAAAATCAAGCAAGGTCATAGAGGTTTGAAAATAGACAAAATTATCTAAAAATCATGTTTTATACCGAAATTAAGATACTGACTTCAAGAAAGTCCAAAACAGCAAACAAAACAGAACAGCGACAAAATACAGATTTTTCACTTAAAAACAAAATCAACATAGATTCAAGAAAATTGATCCAAACACATCCAAACATGAAATCGAGTCTATCAAGTGTCTAAACATCATGAATTAGGGTTATTAGCATGTCCACACCAAATATATCACATGGGTCTCAACCAAAACACGAATTCTCACAAAAGTCTCACATACATGATCAAAATCAAGAACGGATAAATCCTAAGTTAATTTATGTCCAAATTGTGTCGTGAGTCATCTATGGCCAAGTTTTCACAATAGAGACAAAACTCATCAAGGAAAACACAAACAAGAGTCGTCTCTAGACCCAACTACACTATAGGTGAACTTTTTGACTTGTATCAAACAAATGAATTGGAGTACAAGTTACTTGCCTTAAATCGGGATAAAGAACGATGAACTCAAAAGTAGGAGCAAAGCCCACGAAAGAAAATCTACGAACTCACGAACGATCTACACGCCCACTCGAGCACGCGCAAGAAAACCCCAAGAGCAAGAGAGCGCGAGACGGCGGATGGAGAGAAAAAGGGAGAGATGAGGCACGGAATAGGGGCGCAATGGTTAGGGGAAAAAAAAAAAGACTGCATGTGGTTGTGAATATATATAAGGATATATATGTACATTGGTTTGAAGAAGGGGAGGGTGCACAACTGGCGGCTACAGGAACAAAAAGAAATGGGTCGGGTTGGCTCTTGGTGTAGTATTGGTTCGGCTATTAAGGGTTTTGGGGATATTTAGTTAGGCTAATGGTAAGGAAAGATCAGGTAATTAATGGTTTTGCATTGGTTAGCTAATGAATGATGGGCAGAGATATCAATGGGTGTATTCTGGTTTGGTATACATGATCTGATGATATGGTAGTGGGTATAGCACATTAATTTAGGGTAATAAACGGATGGGTATGATAATTAGGCTAGATAATGAGTTTGGTTAATAAAAAAAATGGATCCAGGGGTAAAATTAATAGGTAATGGATAATATAATGGTTTGAAGAAAAAAAATTAAAATTAAGGAAAATATGGTGATCAAGAAAATATGTATACAAAAAAAAAAAATGAGACAGCACAAAAAAAATAAAAATAAAATAAAATAAAATAAAGAGAGAAATAAAATAGGGCACGAATAATAAAATAAAGAGGATCACAAATAATGACTCGATGAAATGGAGACAAACAAAAGAGACCACGGGATCAAGAATTCAAATAAAAAGATGATAAAATAACAAACTGAAAATATATAGAAACAAAAATCCAATATACCGTCCAAAAGAATTACAAGAGGAAAACAAAGAGGGAAAAAAAACACTAAAACGAAAAATACACTCAAAATACACAATATGAAAAACAGGGGTTACAAAGATACAATCAACCAAAATATAATCAGATGGTGAGCTCAACTTCTTATCCTAAGCTGAAGTTCTCAGCCGTTCGATCACGTTTGATCGCGATCAAAGGGCTTAGATTTGATCCCACTCAACTTCTGTTTTGTTGAGGGACAAAATGGTCATTTTTATCTCTCTTTCTTTCTCATTCAACTCTCACCCCTCTTACCCTCTCTCCCGCCAAGATAAAATCAGTCAAAATGTATCGTGAATCAGCCAAGATAAATTAGGCAAAATTTATCATGAATCGGTCAATATACAATGAGCCAAGATTACAATCGGCCAATATTACCATCAGCCAAAATTACAATCAGCTAAGATACAATTCAGCCAGGATACAATTCAGCCAAAATATAATCAGCCATGATTACAATCATCCAAGATACAATTCGGCCAGGATACAATTCGGCCAAAATACAATCAGCTTAGATACAATCAGCCAATATGGAATCAGCCAAAATGTATCGTGAATCCACCAAGATAAAATCAGCCAAAATGTATCATTAATCGGCCTAGATACAATCAGCCAAAATGCTTAAATCAACCAACATTCAAAATGAACCTAGTAGGGACACTTGCTGCAATTGTTACAAACCCAAAAAAATGCAAATGACCTCAACCAACACTAGCAAACTGCAATTGCTATAGACCCAAAAATGAACCAATAGGGTCTTCACTGCATAGATGAAGACCAATAACATAACCAACACTTAATTAAAAATATGGTAAGGGAGAGAAGGCATAATAATTTAAAGTAATGCTTGTAAAAGAGTGATTGTCATCATCGCCTATACCAACACACACAACAAAAGGCAGTTTCTACAAATTTAAAAACAAAGAGACTGCGAACCGAACACTTCCTGTACTGGGGAATCATGCATCTTCTATTATAAACTGTGATTCTGTATACAGGAATCATGCATCTTCTTGTATATTGGCTGAATCGAATCAATTTTCTATCTGTCATAGATAACAAACTGTGACTCTATCAGCTTTCCTGCAAACATCAAATAATTTAAACTTAATAAACGCCCTCATATTTTCTAATCCATGCTACCATAACAGAATCTATTTTCTAAACCCTGCTAGCTAGATTATGATGTTATTCAACTAATTTCCTATTCATACATATTTTCCGAAATAAAAATCTAACAATAAACATGAACGATTATAAACGAAATGTAATTTGAAATTGAGATTACCTGATAAGAAGATTGCAGCTTTGCTAGGTGGTCGATGCTTAGCTGGAATAACAAAGAAGGTATCAGCGGATCTAGGGTTTCGAATTAGGGGCTAGGGTTTCTCTTCAAATCGCTCAGGAATCAGTGGAAGATTGGGGGCTAGGGTTTCTCTTCGAATCGCTCAAGAATTAAAACCCTAATCGCGATTTGAGTTTCTCGTCGAAGAGAGAGAGAGAACCCTACTGAGAGTAGAAATCAAAATCCTAATCGCGATTTGGGTTTGTCATCGAAGAGAGAGAGAGAGAGAGAGAGAGAGAGAGAGAGAGAGAGAGAACCTACAGAGAGTAGAAATCGAAACCCTAACAGCGATTTGGGTTTCTCCTCGAAGAGAGAGAGAGAACGATTTGCCGTCAAAGAGAGAGAGGGATAACAGCTCACGATAAGAAGTAGGGTTTTCTCGACAAAGAAAGTGACAGAGCGGGAGGAAGAGGTCGTGAGCTGAACGAGAAAGAAGTAAGGTTTTCTCGGCAACGAAAGAGACAGAGCGAGAGGGAGAGGTCATGAGCTAAGCGAAAAAGAAGATAGGAGATAGAAAATGACCATTTTGCCACTCAACTACTCAGAAGTGGAGCAGGATCAAATTTGAGCCCTTTGATCGCGATCAAACGCGATCGGACGACTGAGAACTTTAGCTCACGATAAGAAGTTGAGCTCACCATCTCATATTAGACTATATATATATATATATATATATATATATATATATATATATATATATATATATATATATATGGAGAGAGAGAGACAGAGAAAGAGAGAGAGAGAGAGAGAGATAAATAATTAAATAAATAAAGGAGTTGTTTTGGAGATTTGAATTTGAGTTTTGGGGGGAAACTTTTGTGTGTGTGTGTAGGGGGGGATGTGTTCAGTGATGTTAGATCTGTGCCTTTGATTTTGGGGGATTGAATGAGAGGCACTTGATAGCTTTCTTTGTATTTTATTATATAGACTAGATTTTTGCCCATGGGCACGTGCCTACGGCACGTCTTCAGAACGATACAACATATGAAAAGCCTAGTAAACAGTAAATCAACAACTATATAGTTTAAGTTTAAATAGTATGGCAATAATTAGTTGTAAATAAAAGTCCATGTTTTTTGTAAATAAAAGTCCATGTTTTCACTAGTATATATTAAAAAATAATTATGAATTGGGGTATAAAAGTCCATGTTTCCATATATATATATATATATATATATGTGTGTGTGTGTGTGTGTGTGTGTGTGTGTGTGTGTGTGTGTGTGTAAAAGGGATATGAGAAATTTGCTCATTTAGTAAATGAGCAATTGATTTATTTTGTGCCATACATGTGATACATTGGACAATTCACCCTTTTAACAATTTTCCAATCACATGTATGTCACATCATTAATTGCTTATTTACTAAATAAGCAAGTTGCTCATACCCCGTTTTCCCTATATATATATATATATATATATATATATATATATATATATATATAGAGAGAGAGAGAGAGAGAGAGAGAGAGAGAGAGAGAGAGAGAGAGATAATTAAATAAATAAATGAGTTGTTTTGGGAGGAATCTTGAATTTGAACTTTGGGAGGAAACTTTTGGAAGGAAAAATGTATTTTGTGAGGTTAGATCTGGACCATTGATTTTGGGGGGATTGAATGAGAGCCACTTGATAGCTTTCTTTGTGTTTTATTTTATATACTAGATTTTCCCGTGGACACGTGCCTACGGTACGTCTTCGGAATGATACAACATACGAAAAGGCATGTAAATAGTAAAACAACAATTATGTAGTTCAAGTTTGAATAGTATGACAATAATTAGTTGTAAATAAAAGTCAATGTTTTTATTAGTATATGTTGAAAAATAATTATAAATGAGGGTATAAAATCCAACTTCTTAGAACTTTAAGGGTGGAAAATGATGAAATTTAACTGTTGAAGAGATATTTGCTATTTTCAATATAACATGTGCAATAAAATAAGCATAAAAATTCTGAAAATTTTACAACCCTGAAATCTTAAAATCTAAATTTCTAAGTTAAGAAAGAATGGGAGAGAGAGGGAGAGAGAGAAAGAGAGAACTATGAAAAAGTGAAGAAAGAAGAGAGAGATAGTAATAAAGTAATAATTTTTTTAGTTTTGGGGGGAAATTTTAATTTTGAGTTTTGAAATTTTGGACGGAAAAATATGTTTTGTGAGAATCAATCTAGGCCATTGGTTTTAGGGGAAATTGAATGAGAGCCACTTGATAGCTTGAATGAGAGCCACTTGATAGCTTTCTTTGTAATTTATTATATATATATATAGCTTTCTTTGTAATTTATTTTATATATATATATATATATATATATATATATATATATAGAGAGAGAGAGAGAGAGAGAGAGAGAGAGAGAGAGAGAGTTCCCTTCGGTTGCACACTACTTTTGGTGAGCACTCCGTGAGCACTCACGAACTAGAGACCCTATGAAAAATCCGAACCGCTCATATTGTTCTATATGCCTTAGATAGCCTAACAATAAAAAATCAAGTAATTTGAAGTTCATTTGCCCATCCATCAAACTGTTAGAATTTTCAACCATACAATTTTGTGATGATGTAAATCATGGGCAAATGAACTTCAAATTACTTGATTTTTTATTGTTAGGCTATCTAAGGCATATAAAACGATATGAGCGGTTCAGATTTTTCATAGGGTCTCCAGTTCGTGAGTATTCACGGAGTGCTCATCAAAGTAGTGTGCAACCGAAGATTTCTCTCTCTCTCTCTCTCTCTCTCTCTCTCTCTCTCTCTCTCTCTATATATATATATATATATATATATATAGACAAATCTTCGGTTGCACACTACTTTGGTGAGCACTCCGTGAGCACTCACGAAATAGAGCACCTATGACAAATCCGAACCGCTCATATTGTTCTATATACCTTAGATAGCCTAACAATAAAAAATCAAGTAATTTGAAGTTCATTTGCCCATGATTTACATCATTACAAAATTGTATGGCTGGAAATTCTAACAGCATGATGGATGGGCAAATGAACTTCAAATTACTTGATTTTTTATTATTAGGCTATCTAAGGTATATAGAACAATATGAGCGGTCCGGATTTGTCATAGGTGCTCTATTTCATGAGTGCTCACGGAGTGCTCACCAAAAGTAGTGTGCAACCGAAGGGGACTCTCTCTCTCTCTATATATATATATATATATATGCGCGCGCGCAAGTCGTGATTATTATTCACTCAACTGCACCTTTAGATTTGATTTGTATTTATAACAGAACTTTTTTTTAACTACTTAGATGCAATTTTCCTTTTTTTTTCCTCCTGAATTATGAACTAGAATTTGATAAAACCTATGTACCTAACCCAACTTTTTATCCTTGCCATTATTAGACTTTACAATGTGCAACTACATGTAAAAATTTGAAATAAAATGTACCGTAACAATTTTTAAAATTTTCAACAATTTTTTTTTTCTGAAATGCAAAAGAGCATTATATAATGATGAAGGTTAGGTGTTTAAGAGTTAAGAGCATCCACAGTCGTTTGCTATATTTGTCATTTTCTCATATTTTGAGAAAGTTGACGCTGCAGTCGTTTCTTATTTTGCAATTTTATGGCAAAACGCACTACAGTACGTTCTCATATTTGAGAAACGAAATAACGATTTTTTTAATAGTCAGACGGTCCATGTTGTACCGTCTAACAAAAAAAACTAAAAAAAATGGCCGGACGGGACATGTTGTCCTGTCTCATGAGAAAAGTTCTCAAATGGGACAACATGTCTTGTTTGAGAACTTCCCCACTATTTAATTAGTGTTTAGTTCACTATCACACTTAATTAAACACTTAATTAAGGTATTAGTGATTATTTAAATATAGTTTAGGTTAATTTAATAGTTAATTAATTTACTAAATAATATTTTAAATATTAAACCCAATTTAATTATAAAAAAAAAATTCTTGGGACGAGAACATGTCCCGTCCGCTCAAAAAAGTTTAAAAATTTGTCAAAATATAGTAAACGACCGCTGCAGCGATCGTGCCTATTTTCTATTTCTATTTATGTCATTTTCTCAAATATGAGAAACACCGTTGTGGATGCTCTGATGCAGTAAAATAGGTGTAGTACTAGATGTATGTACAATGAAAATTATCATTACTAGAGAAAGCTAGTAATATAAATAGGATAAATTTAAGGACACCACCTCAAGGTTTGGATCAAAATTAGTAAACTCATCTATATTTTGATATGCATAAGTAAGATTCCGTCAATCCAAAAACACTAATCAATGAGGCCCTCTCTAATACTTAAGTGTATCACGTAAGTATATGTACTGTATTAGGCTAATTTTAGGAAAAAATACACCTAATCAACTATAATATCTGAATATGGTATAGACAGGGGCGAAGGGAGTAAGAGATTAGGGGGACATTTGGAACCCCAAAAATTTTGTAAAACTTCCTAATATAGACCAAAATTTTTATTTGGCCCCCAGTTTAAAAAAAATTGGGACCCCCAAGTCTATTCCATCTCTTCTCAAAGGCTCAAAAAATGAGCTTTGGACTAAAAGTAACAATAATACTTATTATTTGATCTGTATGATCATTGGATAAAATTTTGAATAAGAAATTAGTATGTACACAAGTTACAAGTATATTTATTGAGTCGTATCTCTTAGTTTCTAGTATTATAACAATATAAATAGTGTAGTATGGTTATTGATTAGTATTACTTTTACCAAATTAGAGTACAACTGTGCAAGTGCGAAAAAATACATGATACTAAGAATATAAATTTGAATATTTACTTTGATTATAATTTTATTTTGATCTAGTTACTTTAATTTTTCAAAACAAAAATAAAGAGATTTTTCACAACAATTATGTTGATGTCGGAAAAAAAAATAGGACCTCCATTTTTATTTTGTCGGACTCCGTCACTGGTTATAGATTATGGTTAAATTAGTTATTATCCTTACTGTTTCGGAGCTTTAATGTAGAAGATTAAGATATATAAAGAGGGGTGGGATCTGGTGGTCCTTTTTTTTAAATTTTAATGTGTATACATTCTATGTTTGATGTTGGTCTCACAGCCAATATAATATTCTGCATTCAGATGGACTAGGGAGGGGTAATATGGACATTTCATTCTAAATCTAACAGAATCTCAAGATTCTCAGCGGTGCTGGAGGATTTTTTCCAAAATCTAAAAATGAGAACCTCACTTAGAGCATTCACTATCCTTTTCTAAAAATTTAAAATGTAGCATTTGAAATCAAAAAATCTCCCACTATCGTTTGCTAAAAATCCAAAATCTACAATAAGAATGAACAGTCGATCATTAAATATAACAGCGGCTTTAGAAAACTTCTAAATATAGAAGACGGAGGATGAAGTTCCGTTCGTTTAAATTTTTGTTTTTTAATATGGTCAATCTGAAAATCTTTTCCCTAAAAATTATGAAAATGTCATTGAAATAATTATAGAAATGTCATTACTTATTTACAAAATTGTCATTTAAAAAAAAATCCGACGGAATGACTTCTTCCGTCCGATCCCTTATCTACTAAACTTTATTTTACATATTATGAAAATATTATTATTTATTTACGAAAATGTCATTTTACAATTATTTAAAAAAATCAGACGGAAGATCTTCTTCCGTCCGACCACTTCTTCCTTTTTTTTCCTAGTATTACTAAAATGTCATTACTTATTTACAATAAAGCTATTTAAAAATATAAAAAAATAGACGGACCGTCTGATTTTTTTTATTTTATTTTATTTTTTTAAATTTAGCAGAAACGATAGCAGCGCTCATCGACGAATGCTAAATGCTAAATGCTATATTTGAAAATTTTAGCCTAAACGATAGTGGATGCTGTTATGTATATTAAAGCATATGTGGATTTATTAATTTTGACATAAAACTGGGGTAGGTTTCTGAAATTTAGCCATATAACTATGTCCCCATTTTAAATATATAAGGATACTTTCATGATTGAAAAATGCACAGAAGTTTTTCATAAACCCATCACATTTATTTGAACTTGAGTCTCCATTTACCCACTTAGAATATTATATTACTACCATGGAGTTGGCTGTTTAGAAGGTCTGCATAGTTTTTTCTAGACTTGATGATATTGTTTGTTAAGTACTTCATTGTCATTTATTGATGCGGGAAGAAGCTGATTTTCATAAGTAACTAAGGGTACATTATTTTACCTGCACTCTGTTGGCAAAACAAGATTTTTTTTCCACCAATTCCACTAGTAGAGATTTAATGAGGTTCGGCTCAATTATGGTTTCCGTCCTCCGTCTTATTTTCCATCAATTCCATTAGTAGAAAAGATAATTAAAATTGCTTCTTCTCAAGCTGATATAATATAGCTTAAGATGTACAAATTTTCTCTCTCACAATTCACTTGAGAGGATGGACTCTCACTTACAAAGTGTGATGTGATTTGCTTCATGCTCCTTATCTTGTCTCCTTTTATATATAGAGAAGGCTTGGTTCTTGGTATCCCACCCCTCATCAATATTGTCACATCTTCATATGCCTAGAGATGTGCATAAGACATGCCAAATCATTTCCCCAAATGTTGAAAATCTTAAAATGTATATTGATGGTTCAAAGTTAATGAGCATCACGGAAGACGAAACATCATTCAACCATGCATGAATAACTCATGCAATAGACGAAGAGACACTCAAAAATGTGGGTGGACTTTCTCATCAGTCTCCCCCTCCAGTCTCATGATAAAGGGAAGGTCATGCCTACTAAGCTTCTACTGAGCTCATGTATTTTCTTTGTCGGTCTTTGTCATCATATCTGACAAATTCTTATTTGTGTCAATCTTGACAATCTGCATCAATCTATTCGTCAAAGTATCTCGGATCCAATGATAGCGAACATCGATGTACTTTGTCCTTAAGTGATATGTCGCATTCTTATTCAAGTCGATCGCGCTTTGACTGTCACCGTGGACGCGGAACTTCTCCTGGTTAATGGATAATTCCTTTAAGAAATTCTTCATCCACAAAAGCTCCTTGCTAGTTGCTAGTATCTATAGCAGCTATGTATTCAACTTCTGTGGTGGATAGGGCATCAATCTTTTGCAACTTGTATTGCCACAATACAGCCCCCCTGCAAAAGTGAACAAGAATCCTGAGGTGGACTTTCTTCTGTCGATGTCACTTGTCATGTCAAAATATGTGTATCCATCTAGAACTGGTTTTTTTCCACCAAATTATAGACTGGATCCACTTTACTATTTCCTAATGATTTTTCTAAGATTTGCAAGAAATATTCTTACAACACCAACCGCATACGCGATCTTGTACACACCATGAACTACATCAAACATCCGACGGCGGAGGCATATGGATGCTCTTCATTTCCTCCATCTCCTTCTCTGTTGAACAACTTTGTTGTGAACTTAACTTGAAGTGGGTGGCAAGAAGTGTAGAGATTGACTTGGAATTCTTCATGTTAAACTTCTCAAGAACACGCTCAGTGTAACTTTCTTGTGATAGCTTATTTGCCTTTCTACCATGAGAGATCTTCACTCCCAAAATACATTATGCTGGTCCTAAGTTCTTCATATCAAATGACTTTCTCAACTCTATTTTTAACCTGACAATTTTAAATTTATCTTTGCCAACCACAAACATGTCATCGACATATAGTGAGAGAATAATAAAATTATTTTAAACCAAATTTTGAATATAAACACATGTTCTTTTGTATTCATAGTCAACCATGAAAGAATCAAACTTGTTCTACCACTACCGAGGTGTCTGCTTTAGTCCATACAAGCTCTTTTTCTATTTGCAAACCAAGTGTTCTTTTTCCTTTACCTTAAATCCCTAGGGTTGCTCCATGTATATTTCTTATGGAGAAAAGTTTTTTTCACATCTAACTGTTCAACTTCTATGTTTAGAGATACAGTAAGACCTAAGATAACACGAATAGATGACATTTTACAACAAGAGAAAATTTCATCAGAGCCAATACCTTGGTTTTGGCTGAAACATTTCACCACTAGGCGAGCCATGCACTTGACTTGACCATTGCCTTCATTCTTGATCTTGTATATCCATTTATTTTTCAAAACTTTCATGTTTTTTAGCTGCTCCACCAGATCATATGTGTGGCTTATGCAAGAAATCGATCTCCTCTTGCATAGTTTTTCTTCACTTGTTCTTGTGCTGATGAACTTGTGCTTCATGGAAATTTTCTGGTTCACATGCATCATTCATTGCAGTGAACTCGAAAGATGAATGTTTTGAAGAGGGTTGTCGGATCCTTTCTGACCGTCTCAACTATGGCTCTTGTGGTTCATCCACATGATGTTCTGCATGAATTTTCTCCCCTTGATCAGGAATTCAGGAATCTGCAACTTCATTTTCATTTTCTACCTCTCATGGCAGGAAGTAGTTGTTGACGTGCGAGAGCTTGTAGCCCTTTCTCGCTAATGTGGCCAAAAAGCTTGTGCCACAAATCCATAGAGGTTTCTTCCACCGTGGTGATCTCACATTTCTCCAAGTGCAATTGTGTTTTGTAGAGGGTGCAACAACTCCTTCCTTTTGCTTGAACAAGTGCATCTTTGGTAAGCTTTCAGTGCCCTTCACCAAAGCAACTTGTGTGTTTTTTCAGCAAACTAGTCAATAGAGAGTAAATTTAGGCAGAGATTATGAACAAGTATCACATCTTTGAGAGTTAGCTTCACTCCAAAGATAGTTGAAACACAAATATCACCAATAACAGAGAAGAACCTTTGTTACCAATTTTTGTAAAGCCAAAATTACCTTCTCGAAGCATAGGGAAGTAGACTTTCCAGAAAGTAGCATGGTAAAAGACACCAAAATCAATCACCCGATCTGAATATTACATGCAATGGAAGCCAACATGACCTTAATCAATCACCCAAGGTCGAAAGTAGAAAAGAACCATCAGTGGTGGCAACAGCTGTACTATCCTTCTTTTCATGTTTTTCATTGGTTCGCCCTTTTTTTATCACTCTTGAATTTGCTGCATTATCACTTTATGTGTTCATTCCTTTTACAATAATGCCAAGGGATATCCTTTCGCGCTTTTGATCTTCATATCGACTCTTCATGGTTGTAAGGTTGTCGGTTTTTTCTCCTCCCCCTATTCTCGGTGATAAGAACTTGCAAATAAGAAAAGTTGGAGCATTTCCTTCAGATCTCTTAATTTAGAACGCTGCTTGTAATTTGACTCATGGACACTACTCTGTGGGAACAAAGTTGCTATGAGACACTACCAGAGTCTCATACCTGGTAATGAACTAAGCAAGAGAAGTACTTGTAGCTCATCTTCAAGCACCATCTCCATGGTAGCAAGCTAATTTACAATGCTCTGAATTTGATTGAGATGCTCGATTATGGACTCACCTTCATTGAACATGAGATTGACAAGCTTTCGAATCAAGAAAGCCTTGTTGCCGACAACCTTCTTTTCATAGAGATCTTCATGCTTCTTCCAAAGGAAACTTCCCGATGTCTCATTCGACACATGGTGGAACACAGTATCATCCCCTAAATGGTGTCGATGGCCTTGCAGTTGAGCTTCTTCCAACCTTCAACCATTATGGATTCCGGTTTTGAATTATCACCTTCTACCGGTGCATGAAGGTCTTTGCAATATAATAGGTCCTCCATCTTTGCCTTCCAAATCATTCAACTTTGCCTATTCAAACTGACACTACAAAGGAGAACAGCAACATCGACATTTTTTTCGTCTATACCGGCATTTATAAACGTCGGTGATTGCTCCACCGGCATCTAAGAAAATGCTGCACCAAACGCTGGTGTTATGCGTGCCGGGGTTTTTTGAGCACCCTACACCGGTGTCTGACCCAATTGTGGCCTACGTCCTCTCTCTTATTCTCCAACAGTTCCACTAGTAGGAGAGATAATTACAATAACTTTTTTCTCAAGTTGATATAACATTGCTTGAGGCTTACAAATTTTATCTCTCACAATACAACTGAGAGGATGAACTCTCGCTTAAAAAGTGAAATACTTATATTGTTCTTTTTTTGTTTGCCTAATACTCCTCATCTCCTCTCCTTTTATAGAGAAGGTTTGACGGTTGGTATCCCACCCCTCATCAGTATTGTCATATCTTTTTATGCTTAAAGAAGTCCATAAGCAGCCCCGGCCCTGGGGTAAGTGTAGCGCCCCGAATTTCTAATATGAGAGCTTAGAAAATACGTGGCACATTCCCAGCGATCCACTTCAATGTAACAATATACATAGCCCAAAAACTCAAATCATTTTATTCCAAATCTTTATTACAATAATCTTTTTCAAATGCAGCGGAAATACAAAATACCTTAAAATACATTTAACTATTACAACCCTTTCTCTTTACAAAATTACCCAAGGCTCTATTATATCACTCATGAAATCCAAAGCTAACCCAAGCATCCAAGCTTCCAACTCTAAGCAGCTACCTGTAACACATGAGGCTAGAGTTGAACCCTAACTCCCAAACTAAAGGGGTCAGCCATAAATGGTGTGAGTGATATAAACAACAAACATAAATAATCATAAATACTCGAACAACATGTACTGACAAAAATACATAAACTGAACATGTAATGTGAAACAAGAAACGATAGGCCAGTACAAGCGTGAAGTCAAGTCGAGAAACAATGCCAACGATCAAGTATCCATCAATCAATCACTCTCAAAATAGTACAGCTCAACTGCACTGTACAGTCGACTGTATCAATGGCCCAGTCGACTGTTCTGTGCCAACAGTAATCCTCACATCTCAGAATATGCCCAACTATCAATAAATCTCAATACCACAATGTATGTTCAACAATCGATCACCAATAATGCCATAGATCGGATACCCATATATCCATCTACAAAAACTAAAGATAATATAGATCGAATACATACCCGGTATGCAATCACAAATAGTGACTCTTACACCACGGAACATATCCATCTACAAACAGACTAAGATGGTATAGATCGGATACATACCCGGTATGCAATCACAAATAGTGACTCTTACACCACGGAACATATCCATCTACAAACAAACTAAGATGGTATAGATCGGATACATACCCGGTATGCAATCACAAATAGTGACTCTTACACCACGGAACATATCCATCTACAAACAAGCTAAAGATTTGAAAGAACACTCAAGATTATGAAAAACTCAACAGAACCAGTCGACTTATGCTGTAGTAAGTCGACTGCCCCGAGAACCAATATCCAAGATTATAACAAGTGCAGTAAGTCGACTCAAGAAAACCATCAGTCGACTGCCCCGAGAAAATTCCAATAATTTCCAAGAAACATCCCAAGTACTAACAGTCGACTTAACAAATCGTCGGTCGACTGTCCAGACGAGACACTCAATACTTTATAAACAAAATATTCAATAAACCAGTCGACTGAATATGGGTCTCAGTCGACTGTCCCGAAGGATTCTCAAAAAGCTGAAGATACAATAGTAGAGTCGTACCAGTCGACTTATACATAGTCCCAGTCGACTGTCGGCCTACAGTTTTCACCAATTAGGTCTGTATACAAAAATCAATACTGGAGTTCTCTAAGGGTTCATTGTTCGTGATAATAATTCTTGACTATGTAAAATGATAACCTCGAATAGTTCTTCTTTAACGGTACATTACTCAATCACTAAATATCTCAAAACTCAGATCTCAAGTTCTATATTCCAACTTCTTTTGTTAGGGTTTCACAAGACTAAGTTCTTTCACGTCTCGTACCCCAGATCCAATTTGTAGTCTCAGAATCTAGATATCCAACTGACCAATTCCTTATTGTCATAATCATAATCAAATCTTAATATGTTTTCCAAGCAATCAAGAATTGTCAATTGAGATCTACTAATCTTTCATGGATTTTACATGCACATTACGATTAACAACCATGGCATCGATCACATACAAAATACGAATCATCAAACAAACAGCACGCAATCATACACATAAACCAAAACAAGGTTCATATCACTCACCTTTAGAATCAAGAAGATCCACAAAAAGCCTTCCTTTGCTAGATCCAAAAACTTCTTCTTCAATCACCAAAAGAATAAGAGGTATAATAAGATCTGAGTTGTGCAGTGAATGACGGTTGCAAACTCTCTTATATAGGCCGGAAATATCATTTTTAGGGTTTAGGAATACATTTGCAAAACAGTCCCTCCAAAATACAATTATTTATATATATATATCTTCTCTTGGAAATTCATCTAAAATTCATTAAAATTAGGATTTAAAAGAAATATACTTCTAAATCTTAACCAATACTGTTCAAAACGTCCAGGAAATGTATTTTGCACTTTAACCCTTAAAAAATGTCAATTTTGCAAAAAGGTCCTTCTTTTTATCAAAAATGCAAATAGATCAAATTAATTTCAGAAAAATCTGGAAAAATACTACATAATTCCAAAATAATAAATAATGATTTTTCATAAAGAAATCTTAATTTTTCAACCTTCTCAAAAGTCATTTGCACGTGTTTTGCGCGTGTACAAAAAGATAAACCTTTTAGGAAAATATCAATTTAAATCCTCAAAATTCATTTAAATTCATTTTCAAATAATTAAAGTAATATTTGAAAATACGGGGTTCTATAGTAAGCCCAACAAGCCCATTGGCTTGGGCAACCCCCTTTAATGGGGGCAAAAAAAAATTTTAGAAAAATTCAATATATATATTTATGTAGTAAAATAAATTTTATTAGGGGCCTATGTGTAAAATTTATTATTTTTTTTAAAACTCCCGTCTATCTCTTTCTCTTCCTCTTCCAGTTGATCCCCTCTTTCTCTTTTCTTTCGCTTTTTCCCATCCCCAATCCGATTTCGAAACCCTAATCTCAAGTAAGCTTAACTCTTCATACAAAAAATTGAATTTTCTAATTCCGTTGATTTATAAAGTTTCTATTTATTTAGATGCTGTGAATTAGAAAATTTTTATTATTTTTCATTATGCTAGTTTCTTTATGTTTGTAAATTTATCTGGTGCTTTGAAACTGATTCAGCAAATTTGATATCATTCCACTTATAAATTAGTTTATGGGTCAAAATAACATCATTTACAGCAAAAACAAAAAAAATTATGATTCATCTTCAATCTTTCCCCATTGTTTCTCCACTATATATACATCAAGATCAAATTTTTAGTGATGCTCTTGCACATCTTGGCCTTAACTCTTCAAATGTGATTATTGGAATTGATTTCACAAAGAGCAATGAGTGGACAGGTTTAGTTTCATAAACTCAGTTGTGTATCTTTTTTCTTATTTTTTTGGGTTTGGGAGAAGCCTGTAAGCCAAGTTGTGTTTTTAATTTTATTTTTAATATATATATGTTTATTGGATGATTCAACATGGTTATGTATCAAGTACATGTTTAGAAAACTAAAATTTTTAAAGCAAAGTACTTCTCGATTATCCTTAATTGTACTCCGGATTTAAGTCATGAAAAACAATTGTCAATTATCATAAGATGCATGGATGTTGAGGATGCAAGTGGAGTTAAGGTGGAAGAGTTTTTTCTTGGCTTCTTAAAGGTTGATGATACATCGAGTCTTGGTCTTTTCAAACGGCTTGAAGATACTTTGGTTGAACTTAAACTTGACATTAATGATATAAGAGGTCAAGGTTATGACAATGAGTCAAACATGAAAGGTAAACATCAAGGAGTATAAAAAAGACTTCTTGACATAAATCCTAGAGCTTTTTATGTACCATGTGGATGTCATAGCTTAAACCTTGCATTATGTGATATGGCAAAGTCTTGTGTGAAAGCTAGAATTTTTTTGCATATGTGCAAAAAATTTATACTTAATTTTCGGGGTCCACACATCGGTAGGATATTCTTAGAACATATGTGATGGGTTTGACACCAAAAGCATTATCTGTAACTCGTTGGGAAAGTCACATTGAAAGTGTTAGAGCAATTAGAAATCAAACACCGAAATTGAAAGATGCCTTAATTCAAATCGCCAATAGTTCTAAAGAGGACGTTCTGATGGCGGAAGCTAAAGGTTTGTGCAAAAATGCTTTAGAGGATTTTGAGTTCTTGATTAGTTTATGTGTTTGGTACTAAATCTTAGACAAAGTTAATCGTGTTAGCAAAATACTTCAACAAGAAGAGATGAATTTAGAAGATGCAATTAATATTCAAAAGAAACTCATTATTTTCTTTGAAAAGTTTAGAGAAGATGGTTTTGAAGACTTGATGAAAGAAGCGAAGGAACTTGCTAATGATGTTGGCATTGATCCGGTCTTTCAAATGAAAAAAATATTCGTAGAAAGAAGCACTTTGATGAGGATATGGAAGTGAATGCCGAAGGAAGCCAATCACCGGAGGATAATTTTAGAGTTACATATTTTATCCACATCATAGATCAAGCTCTTACATCATTAAATGAACGGTTTAAAAAATTTGAGCTCTATGAAGAAATCTTTGGATTTTTATTTAATGCGAAGTTCGTTAGTGTTAGTGAAGAGAAATTGAGGGAGCATTGCACTAAATTACAAAGCTTCTTGGAACATAATCAACAATGTGATATTTATGGAAAAGAGTTATTTCAAGATCTTGGAGAGTTGAAAAAAATATTACCAAAGGAGATAATCAAATCAATTGATATCCTTAACTTTATAAGATCTTATTGGGATGAAGGTGGTTTCCAAAGTGCATGGTTTGCTTATCGAATTTTGTTGACTATACCGGTTACAGTTGCCTCGGCGAAGAGGAGTTTTTCTAAGTTAAAGTTGATAAAAACTTACATTCGGACTACCATGTCACAAGAAAGATAAAGTGGATTAGCTATGCTCTCAATCGAGAATGAATTTTTGGAGAAGCTTAACTATGATGACTTAATTGAAAATTTTGCTTCAAGAAATGCAAGGAGAAGAATATTTCTTTGAACCAAATTGTAATCCGAATGTAATTTTGATTTTGCAAATGTAATCATATTTTGTTTCACTTTATGATGTTGTTTTTTTTTGACAGGTAAAAGGTAGGATTGTCCTACCTCACAAAATATATATATATATAGAAGAGAAGTTTTAAAAACACTATTACAAAAAGTGATCTAAGTAGGGGTTTAAACAATGTAACCATGCTTTTATCAAAGATAGATCCTTGAAATATAAAGATAGATCCTTACAATATATCTAACATATTTTAGAATGATTTGTCGGTATACTTGTGCTAGCCTATATAGGAGGACATCTTCACAGAAAAAGTTGGTATCTTTAATTAATATGTATTGATTTCAATAAATCTTGTGCTTCAATTTAAACTTAATTATCTGAATTGTCATTTGTGAAGGGATCTGGGCCTCCACAAGTTGGTGTTCATGGATGATATTTTACATGAGGGAACCTAAGTATGTATTATGTTCCAGGCCAAGTATTTATTAATCAATTACTGTTTTTATTGCTTAAGTTTACCATTATATGCTTATTCTTTTTCATTAACAAGTTCCTTTTATTGACAGAAACTACGTGATGGGAATATAAAAGATTCTGGAATATACTGTCATTGCTGCAACAGTGTGGTAAGTAGATTTAGTTTTGGGGTTCTATGATTGCTTCAAATTACGCTTTTATATTTAGTTTTTGGGTTCTATAACTTTGTTGAAGCTTACAAAATTTTCTGTTCTTAAATTGATTTTTATTTTAAATCAGGAAATACTTTTGCATAAATTGTTTTCCATGGCTTAGTGTACATTTGGTGTTTTCCATGATTTTGCGTAAATTTATTTTATTTGTTTTTACTTTTACTTTTTGTTATTAGTATTATTTTTTTTTACAAAGGGCAACAAAATATGAGTTCGATTAGAACAACCCGGATTTCCAGGGCGACCCTATCCATATGGCATGCCAAATTATTTCTTAAGACGTGAGAAATACAAAAAAAATATATATTGATTGATCAAAATTAATGACATCATGATCAATAAAGTATCATTCAACAATGCATGAATAACTCATGTAGTAGACCAATAACTCCGAAGAATGTGGTTGGACTTTCTCATCACATATTCACACTCCATCTAAGGTTCAGTTGAGTAACTTGGCAGTAAGAGCATCTGTAGTCGTTTACTGTTAAAATATTCATATATGGATAAATAGAAATATGATTCTCAATTTTGCTGCACTCGTGCAAAGCTATTTTATAGCAATTTATAATAAAATATTAAGCGACGGCACATGAAGTGCCGTCGGAGTGGAAAAAAATTAAAAAAAATAATAAATTTTCGATCTTCAAGAACGGACGGCACATGAAGTGCCGTCGGAGAATCGGAGAAGGAAAAAAAAAAATTCAATGCATGTGGGACGGACGACACATGAAGTGCCGTCCAAGACCCACTTGCCATTTTTTTTGTCATCTTTTTTTTTCGAAAATTAAAAAAACAATTCATTAATTGCAAAAAAATTACGAAAATATTTTAGAAATTGCAAAAAAAATTAAAAAAATTGCAAAAATATTTTCAAAATTTGCAAAAATAATTAAAAAATACAAAAACCTCCGGACGACACTTCAAGTGCCGTCCGAGGATTTCGGGATGGTTGGCGATAAATAAAGGAAAAAATTGATTATTTTTCAAACGGATGGCACTTGCCGTCCGACGAATAAAAAATTATTTTTTTTCGTAGCTATATCGATTCTCATTTATAGCAATCGACTGTAGCGATTTATCGATAAAATGAATATTTGGCAAACGAGTACAGCACGTTCGTTCGCCAAATATCCATTTTATCGATATTTGGCAAACGACTACAGATGCTCTAAGACGAACATAGGTGAAAAATTACAAAATGCACCACTTTCCTAAACCAAAGTAAATTTATCTATTTGCAAATAAATTTTATGTTCAAACTATAAAATATGCAATCGTTTATGAATTATGAGTATTAGGAACCAGCAATTACATACTGTATTTGATCAAGGGTCTATCTAGAAAAGAATATAGGAACCAACACTTTCCACTCGAAAAGAGTAATGCTAGAGCCACTACCAATTTTACTACCATTTCCTTCACTATCTTAGGTGGCATACTTTTATTGGAGAGTTCTCCCTCATACTCTATCATTTTCTACCTATTAGAGTGTGCCCCTAAAATAGTGAAGAAAATGGTATTGAAATTGGTAGTGGCTCTAACATTACTCTATAGAAAAAAGCAACAGAGGTTGGTACAGATGCAATGAATAAGTGGGGACGGCAAGAGAGTACTAAGCACGAAAAAGGTCGCACGTGTCAATTAGTCAATGGTTGGAACTTGGAAGTAAGTCAGTGCTGCATTCTGAGTGGTGGCAAACGTCGTTGGCAACCCAACTTTGGGGCCCACACCTTTTTTTTCTCTTCAATTACTGTCATCACCTGGTCTGCTTGTTTCGGATCCATACCCGATTGCAGTAACCCGTAGGCCCATCAATTTTCAGGTT
Organism: Hemerocallis citrina; assembly: GCA_017893485.1. NCBI lineage: Eukaryota > Viridiplantae > Streptophyta > Magnoliopsida > Asparagales > Asphodelaceae > Hemerocallis > Hemerocallis citrina. The sequence goes on along the minus strand of CM030366.1, from coordinate 111,994,307 downwards.
TTAAGGGGGGTGAACGTGTTTCTTTTCCCTCACACTGTATGCCTAGTTTTAGGGAGAGAAACTAGGGCTGCAAACGAATCGAACTATTCACGAGCTATTCGGTTCGAGTTCGGTCAAAGCTCGGTTAAAACTTGGCTTGAACCGAGCTCAAGCCGAACTCGAGCTCAAAATCGAGCTCGTTTCGTAAACGAGCTGAGCTCGAGGTTTTTATTTTATTTTATTTTATTTTATTTTATTTTTTTTATTAGGCTAAGCTCGCGAGCTATTCGCTTTGAATATGGTCAAAGCTCGGTCAAAGCTCGGCTCGAGCCGACAAAATTGAGCTCGTTTCATAAACGAGCCGAGCTCGAGCCTGAAGGTATTCGGCTCGACTCGGCTCGATTGCAGCCCTAAGAGAAACATTTGTTTGGGGTTTAGAGCATCTGTAGTCGTATGCTAAATTTATAAATTTTATAAAATTTGGTCAAAAATAATCTACAGCCGTTGATCAAATCATAAATTTGAGTTTGAAATAAACAGTAGTTTGCTATATTTGGGAAGAGAAATATGAATTGTCAAATTATAGCTCACAGAACATAAAATTTCCTGAGTTTCAATATTTCTCACCTAAATTGTATCGGACGAGAGATAAAATCACGTCAATTTTTTTTAAATAAAAAATAGAACAGACTGGAATTGATCCCACGTCCGTGTTTTTTTAGTAAAAATAAATTCGGACGGGATTTGATCTCTCGTACGTTAATTGTGCTTTTTAGGGTGTGTTGTATAGAATTAGGCCTATAGAATTTTTTATGTGTACATATTAACTTTGGGATTGGTGTATTCTTTGGATTCAAGGATTGAGATGGAACTCACTTGTGAACATGGTTTTATAGAAATTTAAAGAAAATGTTTTTTTTAAGGCTCTGTTTGGTTCAAAGGAGATGATGGGAAGAGAGGGATTTTAATGGAGGGGATGGGAGGGGAGGTAAAGGAAGGGAAGGGATTTTTGTTTGGTTCGAGGAGAAAATGGAAGGGGATGGGAGAGAAAATAATTATCTTCTTGTTTGGTTCACAAAGGGAGAGAATGAATTTTATAATTAAATTACTTTTATACTCCTTTACATTATAGGAGATCCTATGCATTACTGTTTCTAATTCTAACTTGGTATTATAGTTTTAAAAATCATGATTGCAGGATGCTACTCATGAATAAGATAGTTTGAGGATAGCACTCATTTCGAACGGTAGAATTACTTGAATAAGAAAAATTACGTGATTACGTAATTAAGAAAATTTTAGAAGAGAAAAATTACGATGATTAAGAAAACTCCATGATTACAGGTAATCATTATAATAACAAAATCAGAGAAGGAGAATGCTTACCTGATTATAAAAAAAATTCGATGCCTAGTTGAAACGAAGAGGGTGTCCGTTTTTCGGAGAGATCGAGGCGCGTATTTGTAATGGCATTTGATATTAGGGTTTAGTTTATAATTAATATATATGAATCTAAAAAGGACAATTTTGTATTTCACAATACTATTCAAGATATTTTAGTCCAATACTTAAAAAAAATTCGACCAACTTTTCCTCCCCTTCAAATCCCCCCAATATTGGAGGGGGGCCAAAATTGGCTCATGAGGGATTTTGCTTCCCTCCATTCCCCTCCCCTCCCCTCCATTCCTCTCCAACCAAACAAACCGTTAATGTATCAGATGAAATGACAAATTTCGTTTGATGCATATTTAGCCCACGATTTCGTCAGACACAATATCATCCCCGTCCGAGAGTATATTAAAATTTTAAAAAATAATAATTAAACAGAACGAAACTGCATCTATCGTCTGTCTAATTTCTTTTGAAAAAAAAATTCAAAATTTGGGTTTAACGACTATAGCTAAAACCTCAAATTCATATTTTTAAATGCAAAATATTCAAATTTTGGATTCAAACGACTATAGATGCTCTTAGTAGACAATGAGCGATAAAAATGTGTCATCATGCATATGTTGGACGTTTGAAACTAAGTGAGATGGTTAAGGATATTTGTTACAAATGTCCCGCGACTCTCACTTTCTCTCTCAAATATACTTAAGATGAGTAATTATCAAAGTTGGTGTATAATTTAGGAGGAAACAATGCTTGCAATTCTAGTATAAAATGTCTAAATATGTGAAATAGAACTAGTAAACTTGTGTCATGATCACATTCGCCCGATCAATATTAGTCACTCTAATAAGAAACACTCTAAACTCAAATTTGGATTTTCTCTATTGTAAGAAAAGCGAAGAGGTTAGTTAGGTTCGAGTGAAAGCAAAGTGAGGAGTTTACTTTGTTTGCATTACACACCGGCTTCATGTTGTTATAGTTTTGATGATGAAAGAGATTACCGGTCCCAGTATTTACTACATAACTGCCACTAAAACAGTGGAGTTAAAGTCTTATTAATATTCTCGGATCGGAGCCGCTTCAAAAACTGATTGAAAAGATAATAAGAAAGAGACAAAGCAGATAATGAAGGGCAATCAATAACCGTCCTTAAGTTAACAATATAAACAGTTTCATATCTATACGCTGATTTCTTTCTCAATAGCACACAAAATGGGTCAATAGCAGGTAACATGACAAACCCGACCCGATATCAACAGTCAAAACCCTCTTTTCTCTTTCTCAGTTACTCCTCTCTCTCTCTCTTCCTTTACCCCCTGTCCTTCTTCCCTATGATGCTACTCACTCTCAATCAAAGAAATAATAGTAAATAAATAAATAAATAAATAAACATAAAACCCAAGAAAATATGAGAGAAGCCTGTCTACTTTGTGGCCCTCAAATCCCCCTTCTCTCTTTTACTTTTCCCCATTCTCCACTCTCCTCCTCCTCCTCCTCCTCCACCCAATGGATCGAAACCTCCCCGAACCGAAACGGGCATGCAAAGAGAAGCACCAGATAGACCCCGCAATCGTTGCAGAAGACGACGATGATGAAGCCGAGTCACGCGAAACCGAGGAGAAAAAAAGAAGGCCAGTGGCAGTGATTTATTCTTCCAGTACTAGTAACAAAAGAGGTGGAGGTGGAGGAGGAGGAGTGGTGACGTGTCAGGCTGAAAGGTGCTCTGCGGATCTGACCGATGCGAAGCGGTATCACCGCCGCCATAAAGTGTGTGAGGTCCACTCCAAAGCTGCTTTTGTCGTCGTTGCCGGCCTGCGCCAGCGCTTCTGCCAGCAATGCAGCAGGTACGAGACTCCAGTTATCTAAACTTTAACATCGATTCGATTCCTCAACATGGGACTAAATGAGATTTTGTCAAGTTGTCGTAGTTTTATACTTTTGTTTACCGAAGTTCAGTAGCAAGTGTTGTTGTGATATAGTGGTAAAAATAGTTTGTAATGGACAAGAGATCTTAGGTTCAGATCCTGCTGCAAACAAAAGTTCAATTATAATTTTGGGGAATTGGAATCTGATATAGAAGGATATGTTTTATAGCAATTTAGTTTTAGTTCAGACCTGAAGAGGTAAATTGCAATTTGAAATTTTAGGATTTTTAGCTAGAGTTATGTGCTATATTTACTCCCAAGAATTGGGGTTTAACTATTAGTTTCTACGCATCTTGTAGACCTCTAACCATGTGAGTTTTTGCTAGTAATCTCAGCTTCGGAGTTGGGACGAATCTTGTTACATACTACTAGGTCTCCATTTGGCTGCTTAAGTTAATTTCATTGTCGGTCATAAGCTGTAATGATAAAATGTTAGCTTAATGAGAGTTCACTATAGATGTGTGAGAGTTCGCTAACCTTTCATTGAAGTAGCTAACTATAAGTTAATGTGTTTGTGAATTCATATACAGTTTGTTCAAGATTTTAGGAAGACGTAAAATTGGCTTTCATTTCGGTTTGTATGAGATCAAGAGCTGTGCTTGTAATGATCAAAGATCTCAATGGGAGTTCACTATAGATGTGTGAGTCTGGCAAGCCAGTAAACCTTTAAGCTCAGGTTGTAAGGAAGTGGATGCTCATATTTCTATCCTTACCAGAGACAAGGTTTTTCTGGCTGTTCACTTTCTCGTGAGTACTGTAGATGGAGAGATGATTGTAAGAAGACGTCACACTTAGTGTGCAGAAGCTTCACAATCTACATCTTGAATTTTTGTGTTGATTTCATACCATCGATATATGATTTGGATGAACAGAAAGACTATCATGCTTTAATACTGTATTTAGTTTACACATGAAAATCTCACAAGGATGGCGAAAATGACCGTGTTGGTAGAACTTGTAGCTTGAAATTCTTTACAAATTATGTTCAAACAAGACATTATTTTTGAAGTAAATCTATATATAACATGCTATTGTAACTTCTTACAGCAGCTATGTGACGGTTACTTCTTTAAATCACTTGGGGGCATACAGTAAATTGCCTATTCATATTTTGTTTAGTTAGTTTACCCTGTTCTGTCTCTTCAATTTTCTTCAGGCATCCTTATTTGTAAATTTCATTCTCTTATCCTTAAAATTTAAGGTTTCATGAGTTATTGGAATTTGATGAGGCAAAGAGAAGCTGTCGCAGACGTTTGGCTGGTCACAACGAACGACGAAGAAAGAACTCGTCTGAATCTCAAGGTGAAAGCTCGAGCCAATGCAGGCAGGCAAACCAAGGCGGAACAATTCCGATTAATACTGGAAGTCCTGCCTACAAGCATTTCCAGATCAGATAATTACGTTATCGACTATTTCTACCTTTAAGCATATTGCTCTCTCTCTTCTGTCAGCCTATTGCTTCTTTATATTGATTGATAGTCTGATGATTCTGCTATCACTATTATTGTTGAAGTAATTAATGGATTAGCTTTGTAAATTCTTGAAGATCCTGCTATCTTCTGATTGTATTAATCTTTAGCAGCTGGTGTCTGAGACATTATCTTGCTTTGTCATGCGATATATTAAGGTGTGTCTACTTTCTAGCATGTATTACTTTTTCTCTGTTCTCTTTGAGCCAAGTTGTCAATGTAAAAAAATTTCTGGTTTGTGATTGCCTTTTTCAGGTTAAATAAATCAGTTTATAATCATGTAGGATTAGCAATTAGCCTGAACCTGATCTATGTCCGTCTAGACTTGGGCCTGTTATGAGAAGACTTGGACATTATACTGATCAAGGAAAGCTGGTTGTACTATTTGTTGGATATATATGTATATTCTCACTATATGAATAATATTGTGTGTAATATTATTCTATGGGTAACACGTGTGTTGCACGTACTAATTATATGGATATCGGAATCCGGGTTGAGTGGGTTGAGAACCCAGTACCCAAATCAGTATTTATCCTATAAATACTGGCTTGTGATAGTAGTCTAGGTATTCCAATTTTGATACCTAGGATAAATATCTCAAGCACCTTAGTTTAGAATATTAACCTTAATTTCTATTGTTATAATCTCTCATAATATCTAACAATCTTGAGATATTCACAATTAATTTTGAGATTAAGAGAGAGAGTAGTACCTGACCGATCGTCGGATTGAAATCGCAGAAGGCTTGAAATTGCCGAAGGTTTTGGTCGTCGAAATTCGCAGTCGCCGCAGCAGGGAGTCGTTGTTACTGGCCACCGCCGCTGCCCCTGACGCTAGCGTCGCCATCGCAAGCCGCCGTTGCTGATACACAAACCCAAGCATCTGGATTTCGGGCTGTCGATGGGCGCCTCCTCCGCCGCTTCATCGTACACCTGCCAATCGTCGCCATTGTCGATGCAGGTCGCCACCACCACTGGGCGGAGCCTCCGCTGGCATCACCGACGTCGACGCAGCCACCGCTGGCCCACCCCTTCTTCTCCCTCTTCCCGAGTACCAACAGAAAGAAGGAAAGGGACTCAGATCCAAAATTTGATTTTTTCCGATTGGTGGATTATGGTGTTCTATGTTCAGATTAGAGAGGGGATCCTGGCTTATGAAGCACGGGTACTCAAAAACAGGTCCCGTACCCGTACCGGGTGCGTACCTGAGCCGGATACGCTTAGATACGCTCCAGATACGTATCTGGTGTGTATCCGTATTTTTTTAATTAAAAAAATATAAAAAACAGCGGGTGCAGCAGGGGTGTGCCTGGGTGCGCCATAAAAAATTAAAATAAAAAAAAGAAAAAAAGGCTAGGCTATGAGTATGCCATAAGGGAAATTGGTTAAGTTTGGCTGCGAAGTTAAACAGGACCTATCTCACCTTGATATATCTTGGCTGCGAAGTTAAACAGGACCTATCTCACCTTGATATAACTTAGTTTAATATATATATATATATATATATATATATATATATATATATATATATACACACTGTAACTACAGTAAAACGGGGACATAGGAATACGTAATTTAAAGAGGAAGTACCCGGTAGGGATAACTTTAAAATTGACAGCTTGATAAACTCGTATTTTCTTCATAGCAATATTAAGAATCTGATAACTTCACCTCTAATATAACTTCACCTCCTCTAATTTTGGTATCAGAGCCTAACCATAGATCCTCCAAAATTACACTCTTGTTTCCACCCTCGGTTAGTTACTACTTCAGAAAAACAGATCCTTAGCTGTAATTTTGAAAAATCAGACGAGATAAAGCATTTATTTCATAACAAAGATCCAGTTCAGAAAACACTCATAGACCTAGTCATAAATTTAAAAAGAAGTCTAGAAGCAAGAGAGATAGAAGAACAAAAATTAAGAGATAATTTACTTTCATCTCTAAAAGAGAAAAACCAGATTTTAAAGAATATTTTTGATAAGCTAGATTATATAAAAGACCAGACTAGTTCAAGATACAACTTTCTACAACCAGTGAAGGAAATCCTAGATTCATTGAGGTAATAAACCAAGTACACGAAGTAGTAATAATTAATAAATTAGAATTAAAAGAAATAAAAAGGATTGTTCTTAATTAATGCAAAGGACCTATTTAGAAGCTTTAGATTAAAGAAAGACTTTTCAAACTGGTCCTGAAGGATATAGTAACTATAACACAGAATCAATTTCAGAAAGGACTATTATTAAACAAAATAATACTATTATTAGGTTTATCCTTAAAATCCACGAAAGAATTGAAGAGGCAGAACAAAAACTAGTAAACAGGATTGACGAAGTTGAACAAAAACTACAGAAATTCGAAATATCAAACTTCCAGGATAACCTTAGTAAGATTACTGATAAACTAGGATCAGTGAGACTAGAACCAACAGGAAAAGAAAGAGTAACAAGAAAGTCGGTAGTATTTACTTTTCCTACCAAACCTTTAGAAAAGAAAGAATTATCAAAACCATGAATAGGACACAAACAGAAGTTCAACCATATACAGGATCCTCTAGAACAATCAAACCAGATCAAGGATATACCAGTAGGACAAGGCCATTTATCAATAGAATACTTTCCAAAAGATCAAGCAATTATGATATCCAACTAGGAGAACTTTTAGGCCCTGAACAAGATTATGAAAGATTCCAAAAGAAAGGACTAAATATCCGAAACCCTAAAATTCTTTTACCAGACTGGGCGATTTGAATTTAGGCCTAAAATTTTTAGACAACCGAGAATAAGCACTAAGTTGTCTGGGATACCAGACATGTAGTTTACCTTTAGTAAGTCAGGAAGCTGGACATGAACTTAGAACCTCACGTTATAAATTAATGCATTTAGGTTTAATCGTCATAGGCATTAAGGGACTTATGAGAAAAAACTTAGGCTGTAAAGATCTAATCACATTATATGATAATAGATGGAATGATATTGCAAAAGGTATGATAGCCAGTATAGAAGTGGATATGAATAGCAATTCAGGAATATTTTATTGCAGCCCAGATTTTATGATGACTCTTCAAGATTTTACAAGATATATCCATATCGGAATTCAGACAAAAGGATATGAAGAAGTCCACAACGGAGATAACCTATTAGTACATATAGCATTTTTAGGAAGAACTACAACCAATTCAAAGGTAAAATATAGAGTAAATATAACAGAAATAGTTGATTTATTAAGCAACAAAGAAATAAAAATGGTAAAACCACTAACGTATGATTCCCAAAGACTAGCAGGATTAGAATGGAATTTAGAAAACTTCATAAATCCAGTAAAAACTCTTGTGTCTCAAGATACATTAGTTTACCAAGAAAAAGGTAGAACTAGCATACGTTTTACAGATTATGTCCCACAAGTTCACAGAAACATACAAGAATTAGAAATGGATATAGAATCTGACTTGGTACAAATAGAAGGCCTTGAAACATTAGTATTAGAAACTGATAGGATTCTCTATCCTACAAAACTAGGCATAGAAAGATTATCAACTAAAGAATTATTAGAACTAGAAGATATGCATTATATGAATGGCTCTATAAAAGAACATGAATATTTATATTATGATATAGAACAAAACATTAGAATAGGAATCCTAGAAGAAGAAATAGATAATATAACACAAATCTCTGAGATATCGTACCAGAAAGATCTAGCAGAAATAGGAGAATCCGAAGTTACTTCTCCCTATAGGGGAACACCAATTTATAATCCGTCAGGAGTTATAATTGGTCATAGCGGTTATAGAAGTGGCAATACCCCCAGAACTAGAATAGATGACTATAAAGAACACGAAAATAAATATAGAACTAAGGGAAGAAGACAACCTTTTGAACAACCAATTAAGTTTCAGGATAGAGGGGAAGCTCAGATTCTAAACCTAGCTGCACATGATCCACAAGCTTGGTCAAACATATTAGATGTATGGAAATATACACTAATAGGAGACTATTATAGAACATCTTTAAATTTAGAAACAGAGGAAATGTATAAGTATTTAGAAACTTTCTTAGGTGAAAGTGTAAGAGCCTTATGGGAAGCTTTTAAAGTATCATATGTAGAAGATTATAATACAATGCTAATGCTAGACCCCAATCCCTATAATTTCGTAAATAAAATACAAGCATTACTTCCGGGAGAAGATCCGAATACAGGAACAATAGGATTACAAAAAGATGTTATCAGAACTTTAGAACAATTAAGTCTATACAAATGGAAGTATATAAAGAAATTTCTTAATGATTACTTTTATTATACTTGTATTTCAGGGAATGCTCTTAGCCAAGATTTAGGAGACAAATTATTTAGAAAACTCCCTGGAGCCTTAGGAACAGAAATAGCAGAAAAATGGAAAAATTGGCCAGAAGTAATGACAGCCGGACCAGATCACCCATGGTCAATAGGATAAAGAATACAACATGTTATTAATGTATTAAAGGACAAATGTACAGAAATACAAATCCAAAAACAATTTAAAAATTCAGATTATGGGTTTTGCAAAGAGATATACACTCCCCAGACATATGGTACAGGGGAGAGAAAACCAAGAATTTATAAAGAACACAGAAGATATACAAATGAAAACACAAAGTATAGAAATGATTTTTTTTTTTTGGGAAAGTCAAACCGACGAAAACCATATCTTGACCCTCAGAAACATATTAGAAAGTTTAAGCCAAATAGATTGTAGAAAAATAAACTAGAATGTTACACATGGCTCAAAACATTTGAGTAGGACTTGTCCTAGGACTTGTCATATATTCTAGTTGTATAAAAATAAACTAGAATGTTACACATGGCTCAGAACATTTGAGTAGGAATTGTCCTAAAAGAATAAATAGACATGATAAAAATAGCATACTCATAGAATGCACAAATGAAGATTTGATTAATATTGACGAAACAGTATCTGATTCTGAATCAATTTACTCGATAGTCACCATAGATGATTTTGATGATGAAGAAAATGAGATTCAAAAAGATAAACAGCCTAATGAGTTAATTGAAGATTTTGTACCATTTTCCAATATACCAGAAATAGACTTCTCCGACTTAGACATGATGAATATAGAATCTACTAGTAAGGGGCAAATGACTCCAACATTATTATTATCCACCTCACGCATATTAGAGACTTGTACACATGCTTGGCAAACCCGAAAAGGTATGGATAGCATGCCATGTTTATTTTGTAAAGGGTACCCTAGTAAGATAATTAGAACAAAATATTCCAATTGTTATCAAGAAGGATGCATGAAATGCATAGAAAAGAATTACAATATAACATATAGTCAGTCAATAACCAAACCAATAGTAAATACTGATGAAGTAAGAATCCTAAGAAAAAGAATAGAAAATTTAGAAGGCACACAGAAAATTCTATATGGAAAGGTAGAAATAATAGAAGAGAGGTTAGACAAAGGAAAAATGGTAGTAGACCAAACCGAACAGGGAATAGATCCACACCAAATTGACTTAATTCCAATATGCACTAAGGATAGATTAAGAGCACTAAAAGTTAGATGTGTGGTAAGAATGATGGCCTATGAAGTGTCTAGCATTAATAGATACAAGGTGTACAAACTGTATTATAAATAAAGATATAATCCAAAACATTACATAGTAAAAGCCTCGAAACCTGTAGTGGCCCAACAAATGGATGGAAAGGTATTTAAGTATGATGATCTTTTGGTCCCAAATAGCAAAATTAGGTTTGAAACCAATTGCGGAGAAAGTATAGAATATACATTACCTAAAGAATCCACATGGGTTAGACAACTTGACCTAAGCAATGATTTGATTTTGGGATTAAGCTTCTTATTAAAAGATAACGACAGCATGCTTATAAGCAAAGACTACTTACAATTGCAGAAACACACAATTTTTACACCAATATATACACATGATGAACCAACCATGACAAGAGAACTAGAAAATCCCAAGAAAGAAAAAGAATGCACTTGTCCCATGAAAGACAATGTGAGTTACATAATTTAACTTCTACTGAAGAATATATGAATGAAGAATATGAGATAGATGTCCATACAGTTTTATAAACCTAGAACATCTTTATTACACACTAATAAGTGAGCAAGACATTGAACAATTAATTTCAAAAATAGAAAAATTAGGAATAATGGTTGAAGAAATACTAAAGTACTGGGATAAAGATAAGGTAGTATGTAAACTTGATATTATATATCCTGAATATAAAGTGAGAACAACAAAGATCAATGCTACCAACCAAGATATAGATGATTTTAAAATGCATATTTCAAAACTATTAAAATTAGGAGTTATTAGAAGGTCCGAAAGCCCTCACAGATCTGCTGCTTTTATTGTCAGAAAACATAGCGAAATCGCTAGGGGAAAAAGTCGAATAGTTATTAATTATAAAAGACTAAATGACTATATCAAGGATGATGCATATGATATTCCAGACAGAACCAGATTAATAAATCAAATACAAGGGTATAATATTTTTAGTAAATTTGATTTGAAATCCGGATTTTGGCAAATTAAGATGCATCCTGAAAGTATAGAATGGACAGCATTTACATGTCCCGAAGGACATTTTGAATTGCTTGTCATGCCTTCTGGCCTTAAGAATGCACCATCCGTTTTCCAAAGAAAAATGTATGAAATATTCTTAAAACACAAAAAGTTTGCTGTTGTTTACATTGATGATATTCTAGTTTTTAGTAAAACAAGGCAAGAACACAGAGGTCATTTACAAAGATGCAGCTGTATAAACCACAAATCGAATTTTTAGGAGCCATTATTGGGCATGGAAGAATTAAATTACAACCCCATATTGCCCAAAAAGCTTTAGATTTTCCAGAAAAATTAGAAGAATTAAAACAGCTCCAACAATTTTTAGGCCTAGTCAATTATGCAAGACCATTTATAAAAGATTTAGGCAAAATAGCAGGTCCTTTGTATGCAAAAACTTCCCAGAAGGGACAACAATATTTTAACCAAGAGGACGTCAAATTAGTCCAACAAATTAAGAGCCTGCTTAAAGAAATCTCAGAATTACCCTTACCATTGGATTCAGACTATCTAATTATAGAATCAGATGGTTGCAATACAGGCTAGGGCGCAACTTTGGTTGCTAAACCAAATGAGTATTCCGATAAAAGTTTGGAAAGAATTTTTCGCTATGCTAGTGGTAAATATAAAGAAAAAGGTGTCATTAGCAGTATCCTATACAAAAAAAAAAGCTCCCCCTTCCCCAAACCCTAATCCCGTCTCTTTCCCCAAACCCAGCCTCTCTTTCTCTCCCCCCCCCCAATCGACGACGTAATCGATCTCTCTCTATCCCCTAATCGTCCACTCTCGTCGCTCTCTCTCCCCCAAGCCAAATTGACCAGTCACAAACGAGCTCTCTCTCTCTCCCAAGCCCAATCGACCGTCGCCGTTCGCCCTCCCTCTACCGTCGTCGCCGTGAGCCTCTCCCTCTACCACCATCGTTGTGCGCCTCTCCCCCTACTGTGTTTGCAGTGAGCCTTCGTCGTTCTCCTCTCCCTCTGCCGTCATCGTCGTGTACCTCTCCTCCTACTGTGTTCGCACTGAGCCATCACCGTGCGCCTCTCCCTCTACCGCCGTCGCCTTGAGCTGTCGTCGGCGTGAGTCTCCTACTATCTCTCTACCACAATACCAACTACAAAGGTTTGATTTTGGATTTTGCTCTTCACTCTTCATGTATACAAATTAGATGATAAATTGAGAATTATGAAATTTTGATTCAATTGTTACTTGTTAGTATGTTATTGTTCTTCACTTCTTCACTGAGAAGTATGAAATTGAAGTATAAATTAGATTTTTTTCTTCACTTCTTCACTGTTAGTCTGTTCTTTACTTTCTTTACTGTTAATTGTTAAATTGTTAATAGTTAGTTTGTAGTGTTATGTTAATACTTAATAGTTAATAGTTAGTTCACCACATCACTGCCTAGTTCACTGTTATTGTTAATTGAATTAATTCTAATTCTAATTGTTAGTGTTAATAATTAGTTCAATGTTATTTTAATTGTTAGAGAGTTAATAGTTCACTAACAATTACTCAATTAGTTCATTCTAATTGTTAGTTTTTACTTTTTAGCTATAAATTTTAATACTTTTTTGTTTTCATTTGCATTATAGATTTTCTTTGAGAATGACTTCTATGGGTTCGAGTAATGAACCTCCTAATGAGGAAGATCCCGACAACCATCTATGGAAATATGTCACAAAGTTAGGAAATGAGCCGAGTGGGGGTGGAAATGTGAGGTGGGAATACAGTTTTTGTAAAAAGAGTTATAGTAGTTCATACACAAGGGTTAGAGGTCATTTGTTAAAGATACAAAGGCACGGAATCGGTGCATGCAATAAGGTTAAGATGAATGAGCTTGTTGAAATGCAAAATACAGACGAACAATCGAAGATTAAAATAGCTCAAAGAGCTCCAAAGAGAGTGCATTACCATCGTCATATTCTAGTGGTTCAGTGAGTACCTCTAATATGCTTGTTGCCGGTATCTTAGATTTGAAGAGAAGAAAGACAAATATTAGTGGTCCAAGTAGTGCAATTGGAAAGCCCTTTAACAATGCGGCCCGAGATCAATCGGAAGGAGGACCTATGTTTCTAAGGGCGATAGATTGTTCGGGAGAAGTGAAGGATAAATTCTTCATTGCCAATTTTTTGAAGGAGGCCATTATTAGGGTTGGGGATGAGAAAGTTGTTCAAGTAATTATGGATAATGCGGCAAATTGCAAGGCGGCGGGACAACTAATTGAACCTCAATTCCCTACAATTTTTTGGACTCCTTGTGTTGTGCACACTCTTAATCTTGCATTGAAGAACATTTGTGCTGCAAAGAATGTTGAGTCCAATCAAATTGTATATGATGAATGTGGGTGGATATTGGACATTTCGGGAGATGCGGTGCAAATTAAAAATTTCATATTGAATCATTCAATGACGCTAGCCATTTACAATGAGTTTGTTCCTTTGAAGTTGCTTTCGGTGGTGGAGACTCGCTTTGCTAGTGCCATTATCATGCTTAGACGATTTAAGCTCTTGAAGCAAGGTCTTGTTTTCATGGTGACTAGTGACAAATGGGCTTGTTATCGTGATGGTGATGTGGGAAAAGCAAGGTTTGTGGGAGAAAAGGTGTTGAATGAAGAGTGGTGGGAATCAGTCGACTACATACTTTCTTTTACATCTCCTATATATGATATGATTCGACCCTGTGATACGGATAGACCTTGTCTCCATTTAGTTTATGATATGTGGGATACAATAATTGAGAAAGTGAAGGAAGCTATTTACAAGCACGAAGGAAGACTTGTGATGAGCCATCTAGCTTCTATGATGTGGTGCATAAAATTCTTGTCGATCTTTGGACAAAAAAGCACTCCACTTCATTGCTTAGAACATACCTTGAATCCAAGGTAAAATTTAGTTTCATTAACTATTTAACTATATAAACATATTATATACTTTTATGTTTCATTCTATGAGTAATATTTTTCTCATGTTGAAGGTATTATAGAAAAGAATGGCTACTTGAGGATTCAAGAAGAGTTCCTCCACATAAAGATCATGAGATCTATTTGGAAAGAATAAAGTGTCTTATGAAACTCTTTCCCGATGCGGCCGATCGGTCAAGAGTTAATGTGGAGTATGTCCACTTCTCGGCAAAAACAGGAGCATTTAATGATATTAATTCTATTAGTGATCGAGGTTTATTGGACGCACATGATTGGTGGTCCGTTCATGGACCTCTTGCTCCTATGCTTCAAACCATAGCTATGAAACTCCTTATGCAACCTTCTTCTTCATCTTGTGCCGAGAGAAATTGGAGCACTTACTTTTTTGTGCATTCCTTGGAAAGGAACAAGTTGACCCCACAACGAGCAGAAGACTTGGTGTATGTTCATAAAAATCTTCACCTTTTATCAAGAAGATCACCCCAATATGGTATAGGAGAGATGAAGATGTGGGATATAGGTGGAGATTCATTTGATTCATTTGAAGAAGTTGGAGTGATTGAGGTGGCTAGCCTTTCATTGGATAAGCCGGAATTGGAACATGTGATTTTCACCGATGATGTTGGCGTGGTGGATATGGATGAAGAAAGACCATCAAGCTACAGAAATTCCATCGTGATAATATTTGTAGTGAACTATTGATATTTGTATTGAACTTTGAACTTGTAATGAATGAAATATTTTGTGATGTTTTTTAATGTCTTTGTCTTTAATTGCTAATGTAGTTCTACTTCCTTGCTACCTTTACCATTATATTATTCACAAGCTATTTTATTGCTTCAGATGCAGACAAACATGCAAGATAAATAATTTACACAACACCACATTTAGTTTACCAATATTAGAATACATGTTTAATTTGATTTGGTACTTTTTAATTATGAATGTGCCTTTTTTTGTTGTCTCAGACATGGAATAGGAGGTATCAATCATCCCCAGCAAGCAAAGGAAGCTTCACACCACAAGGTCGTATCATACCCATATGTATTGTTTCACACCAGAAGGCTTCAACCAAAGGAAGCTTCACACCAGAAAGCAAAGGAAGCTTCAATCAAAGGAATCTTCACCTACAACAAGTATGACAAGTAGTTAGTAATGTATTGTTTCTTTTTAGGACTTTTATATTTCTAGTTATATATTTTTTAAAATTTTATATTTTTTAAACATAATATATATTAAATTTATTATTTTTATGTTCAACGTACCCTTAACATACCCGTATCCTAAATTTTTGAGAAATCACGTATCTGCGTACCCGAGTCGTATCGTACCCGTATCTCATACCCATGTCCGTGCTACATAGATCCTGGCAGCTGAGTTTGACTTATATCTGACCAAACAAGAATTTTCATTGGTTGAGAATTTGGTGTTTGGTGTTCGGGTGGTTAGAGCAGATTCAGATTCAGATCCAGTCCAACAGCTGCTCTATTGGTTGGATATTGTTGTTTGGTGTTTAGACTGTTGGAGTAAATCCAGATTCAGATCCATTCCAACAGCTGCTCTATTGGTTGGAGATTGTTGTTTGGTGTTTGGACTGTTGGAGCATATCCAGATTCAAATTCAGTCCAACATCCGCTCTATTGGTTGGAGGTTTGCTGTTTGGTGTTTGGACTGTTGGATCAGATCCAGATCCAGCCAAAAGGAATTAGATCTGGATCTAACCAGTGGAGACAATCCATTGGGTATTTTTTTATTCCGTGTTTGGGGAGAAGACTGGATCTACTACAGTATACTTCCAATTCAGATCTAAATTAAAGATAAGTTCATCATCAAATTTAAATTGTTATTTTAATTATTTGTTTGAATTTTGTTGCTAAGTGCTAAAGTTCAAAACCGTATTATGCATTGTTTAATTAAAAATACAAATTTAAATAAATGTTGTGGCTATGTGCTGAAGATCAAATATTTATTTTGATAAGATAAGTTATATTTTTTACTATAAAATTGTATCTCCAATAAAATTATTGTTAGAATTAAATAGTACTAATAATTTGTTTAATTGGCTAATCTATAACAATTTGATGAATGTAGGAACTTTAATGTTACCTACAAATTGTGTACGTTGGAGACGATGGATATGCATCACGGTTGAATAAGTCTACACCATGTAGGCTTCTCCATCGAATTTGAAAAACACTTCTAACTTAAAGTGCCGGTATGATCTACTCTAATCTTTCTTAATATTTTCATGTGATGAATGTATTAACGTTTGTGCGTTTGATCACATGATTGAGATTTTTATATCATAGTTATTCTCGCCTTGAAAACTAGTATGTTAGGGTTGTTAAGTGCTTTATCATACTATGTGTATAGATATTTTGTCAAATCCATTGTTTGCAGTTTGTGCGAGATTATATATTTGCTTCTCTAATAATTTTTTTTTAAATGTATAATATGTATAACAAATGTCTGTAACTTAGGAGAGAGCATCTCTTTATGTAGGATATGACTTCATTAGTTATATTTTGTTCTTTCTCGTTCATTGTACTGTGTGCAAAGTTGAACATGTTAGTCATTATCTCATTTAGCATTATGAAGATGATGAAGAACGAATAAAGAAAAGAACTATTCGCTCAATGTGTTTGAGCAAGTGGACATTGTTAGAATCACCAGAGAAAGCAAATAGTTTTGTGAAATTTGGAAGATTAATTTTTTATTAACTCTTATAATGTGCATATATTGTCAATCGCATGTATAAGTTTAGTTTAACAAATAAGACAATTAATAATAATAGTTCTAATTGTGTATAGTTTCTGAACATAGCATAATTGGCTAGGATTTGAGAACTATATATTAAATTATTTGTTCTTGTTAAAATGTATAACTCTACTAAATGACACTTCATTAAATATGACAAATGTGAAGTTTGAATTCAGATTTTGGTCACTAGAAAATTATTTTGTATGGTCTCTAGGAGTTCAAAACTTTTTGAATCAATACATTCTGATATTTGTGATCTCAGTAGCTTTGTAACTATGTGAGATAATTGTTGGTCATAAGTATTTAATCACTTTTGTAGATGATTAATATAAGTCTGTCATATATATGAAGAATGAAGCACTTGATATTCTTAATGAATTAAAAAATCTAGTTAAATGCTAAAAATCAAGGGTTCAGATTTGATATAGGTAGTGAATATGTTTCAATGATTTTAGAGAAGTTTGCAGATGGCATAATCTCTCTGCACTCTACTTACAATAGTCAAACGGTATTTATAAAAGTTAGAATCAAATACTAAGTAAAATGTTGAATTCTATAATATTGACCGTTGTTTGTCTTGTGTAATTATGAGTGATGTTGTATTGTTAATCATAGCTCTAACGTGTTACTAAACTCTAAATTGAATACACTGTGTTGATCATGACATGAAAACACAAATAATTTTGTTAAAGTGAAAGTCTGTGTTGTGATACATTTGTTAGAGTACATGACCCTAGAAGACCTAAAGTAGGAGCTACAAAAAATATTTGTGTGTGTTTAGAAAGTGCAGAATGTAGTTCTGTGGACAGATTTTGGATCTATCTAATTTGTATTAGAAGAATCTAGACTTGCAGAGTTCTTTGGGGATGTGTTCATCAAAGATATATGTATGAAATAATCTAGTCCTACAGATACGGTCAATAATTCACAGTTGGAATTAAGAACCAGCCTTACTAACACTTAAAACTTCAATGGCAAATGAGCCAAGAAGAGTCTTTTGTAGACAGTGAAATGAATTTTTATCATACAATAAATTAATTGATCTGCTGAAATGGGCTAAACTATAGTAAGTAGGTGGGGTTTTGTAGAAGAAACTTAATTTTGATTGTTCAATAGCAATTTTAATGCATTTTAGTAGCTAACAGATTAACTGAGAAAAATGGGGTAGATTTATTCGATGTCTACTCACATTTTTGTCATACTGCTACAATAAGTATTCTTCTTTCCTTTACATCTATTGAATATTTTGTTATTCATAAAGGATATTTAAACAGTTTTGTACTAAAAGTTTTGTACTTAATGTTTTGTATTTGATGTTTTGTACTAGAAAGTTTTGAGCTAATATATTTAGTGAACAAGATTTACAATTTAGTAAAATCATTGTATGTTCTTAAAACATGTATAGCCGACGAATAAATAATTTGACAAATTTCTTAAAGAGCCTAGTATATGAATCAAGTAATTCAGATCAGTGCCATTAACTTTGTGGTGTGTCAAATATAATGGCTGTTATTTACTTTTGATGTTGACAAGCTTGAACTTGGAAGAGACCTCTCTATTACAAATAAAGTTAAAATTGTGCTATCCAAAAAATTCAGCATAAAACACCTAGGTATTGTGGACACCATGGGCAAAAGAGTGAGTTTCGGTTGGCAAGGGATAACCCTTAGTCAAACTCATCAAATCAAAATGTGTTTCAAAAGTGGGGATATAGTGATTAAAAGTGTGTTTTGAAACACCTTATGATTATGATAAAAGATTGACACCTAATGATGGTGCAACTTTGAAACAGGTAGATCATTCTAAAAGAATTGAAAATCTCATATACAAAGATCTGAACTAGAATAGACATAGCCTTTGAGGTAGGTATGATTTGTAGATTCACTAATAATCCCATACACATTTGAGTGCCCTTAAAAGGCTAATGAGATATCTGAGTGGTACTTAAGAGTTTGCTTTGTGCTACTCAAAGTTTAGTGAACGTCGACAACTAGTGAATATGTGTTCACACTAGGAGGAGCAGAAAATTATGGAGATTAAAAGGAAACCAAGCATTGCGTTCTCATCTAAGAAATCAGATCTCTATGTGTTATCCTTTGCAGGGAAAGAGCCTGAGTGGATTGAATGACTTGTTGCTAATCATCTATTGAGAAGTTTAACGTAAATTCTCTAATTCTGTTATGTGACTATCAAGCTATAATGCACTGTAGCTCATAATTCACTCTATAATAGTAAGAGGAGTATATTAAGGCTGAAAGAAGCCTAGTTGAACTTTCTCATAAATAAAATGCAGTTGAAATAAAATATGGCTAATGCTCTTGCTAATAGACATGAAAGTGACCTAATTATCAAAACTATGAGGGAAATGAAGTTAAAAGCTATTGAGTCAAAGCTTTAACATCCTAATTGTTTTGAAATTTAGAATCCAATTGGAGACATAGAGAAGTTCAAACTTAAGCATCAATTTTAGGCAGTTGACATGTTTTAGATAATTTTGATGATTCCATATAAATTTCACAAATATATAATGTCATTCCAATTTTGATGGTATTATATATCTAGAGAATTACTTAGAATAATCATATTATTCCAATACGAAATATGAAAAATTGTCCATGTATTTTTGATGATTAAATTATCTTTAAATATCATTCCAATTTTGATGATATATCTTTTATGGATACATGTTTCATTCCAATTTTGATGATTCAGTGTTAAACCATGATTGAAATGACAGCTTTTTCATTCCAATATGAAACATAGTATGGTTCTTGTGTAGAAACTATAATTGTTCTTGTTCTTTATTTTGTTAAAGAAACTTGATTGTGATGCTTGCGTTACATTTTGCTACTCTATCGTTGAATTATTCTAAGTTCTTTAGTAGAACTAGATACATTATGGAATTCGCTAGAATTCTTAGAGATGCGTCTCTTGATATTCTTGTTTTTAATAAGCTAGCAAAAATGGAGGAGTTGAATCTGTCAACATAGATTTCAAAATAATGATTTGCTCAAAATGGAGTAAACATAAAACAGTGTGCAAGGATAGAGTTTCAGTTTATTTCTTTCGAGAATAAATTAGTCACTTGCTTGGTAAAACTTCTGTTGAGTTTAAGACTCTTGTGTTCATTGAGCTTAAAACTGTTATTTTGTTCTTGAAGTTTATTTGCTTTGTTTGATTTTGAAACTATGACAGATTACTCCAGTTGGTTTAGTCATTGTGAACTATTATGTTGTGATATGGTTTGGTAACTATTTAATTACTTTGGTTTAGTCTTTTTGAACTATTCGGATTTATAATTGATTTAGTCCTTATAAACTGTACATTGAGTGATGCATTTCTTCTATTTAAAGACTGCTATCAACCAGTGTAACACCCCGTAATTTCAAAATACATACATATATATATATATATATATATATATATATATATATATATATATATATATATATATATGGAAAAAAGGGGTATGAGCAACTTGCTTATTTAGTAAATAAGCAATTGATGATGTGGCATACATGTGATTGGAAAATCCTTAAAAGGGTTAATTGTCCAATGTATCACATGCATGCCACATAATCAATTGCTCATTTACTAAATGAGCAAGTTGCTCATATCCCTTCTACCCTATATATATATATATATAAACAGGAGAGTGGCATGATTGTAATTTAATTGAAGAGAGAGGGGGGCCCACCCGTGAAAGGAAGCAATACTTGTTGCTTTGCTCCGCTGACATCACCTAGGTGACGTGGCATAAGGGGGACCCACCCGGGAATTGTGAGGAGACAACACCTGCTGTTGGTCTTCTCTCTTATGCATGGCAGGGTCCCACGTGGGGCTCGGCTGTACAAAAAAAATGAGTATTATTAGTCCCATATCGGGATTGTACAAAATTAATTAACTATAAATAATATTGCCTATGATCAAGAGTCACCAATCCGGTTAACCACCTTTTGAGAGGCAGCCTGTGGTGGACAATTGTATTATACTATAAATAATTTGTCTTCTAAATTATATAAAAATTGTCCGATCAGGGGCAGGGGTGTTACAAATGGTATCATAGCTGACTTTCGACACCGAATGTGGGGCATGTCTATATAGTCGGGCGGTGGATTCCAGGACTATAGACCCAGTCGGGCGGTGGATTTCGGGACTGTGGTGAGCCCTCAATTAAATCCGAGACTGTTATTGATCGGGCGGTGAATTCCGAGATCATAATTAGTTAGGCGGATAGGAGGGCAACTCAATTAAATCCGAAATTATGATTTATCGGGCGGTAGATTCCGGGATCATGAATAATCGGGCGGATAGAAGAACAGATGCTCCATAACGGCTAGAAAGTAGATCCTGCACTAGATTGTGCATGCGCCGAGCTCAGCGAGGACGCAGATTTCTGTAGGGGGTGTGTAACACCCATAATTTCAAAATACATACATACATACATACATACATATATATATATAATCGAGCGGTAGATTCTGGGATTATGAATAATCGGGCGGATAGAAGAACAGATGCTCCATAACGGCTAGAAAGTAGATCCTGCACTAGATTGTGCATGCCCCGTGCTCAGCGAGGATGTTGATTTCTGAAGGAGGGGTGTGTAACACCCATAATTTCAAAATACACAGATATATATATATATATATATATATATATATATATTTGGGATTCGGGGCGTTACAGGTGCCCCCTTCTCTTCAATTAAATTACAATCATGCCACTCTCCTCTTTTAATATATATATATATATATATATATATATATATATATATTAAAAGAGGAGAGTGGCATGATTGTAATTTAATTGAAGAGAAGGGGGCACCTGTAACGCCCTGAATCCCAAATACACTGAATTCGAGATGTTCTACAGGATCTTTCCACATCATTTAGTACAATTTGACAAGGAAATTTGAACTTTTCACTTTACATCAGAGTTTACATGAAACTTTACAATTTACATTGCACAGCAGAAGTAAAATTTACAACAATTAAATAAATGTACAACAACATTGAATAATCTTTAAGCATCTGTTCCTCTTTAATCTTTATCATGTCATTTACCTGCATATAAGACTGTGGGTACGTCAGTTTATTCAACCGACGATCATTATACACGGCCATCCTCTCTATGCCGGAAATAGTATAACTTATTTTCCATATTTAACAAACACAAACTTGTCACATGTCAAACCAAAGGGACTACCCTAATGATGTCGTGTTGTGATTGTGCACTTAGTCCTTAATGCAATTATTTATATTAGATGACACTAATGCGCACTTGTTCGGATTCTATGCATTCCATACTACATAGGTCCGAGGGCAAGCCCTTAATCGTTCTTCATCTTTGTAGGGTTCAATCCCTCGTTATGACTTAATGTACTACTATAACTACGGTAAGTATCTTAGATGATCTATGAGTACAAGCACGTGTACAGAAAACCTGGAGGGGAATCTCACGTCATGTCACGACGCATCGTGAAGACAGCCTGTGGCAATTCAGCCTCCTTCATGGCACACGATCCTCATGCAGTCACCAACCATCCCACAAGCGTCACCACCGGGACGGTACTCTGAAGCAGTATCCACGTCATGTCACGACGCATCGTGAAGACAGCCTGTGAAATACTCTCACGCCGCCAATCCGATGGCCCTCAACTCATGTTTTTCTCCTACTTTCATCACGTCTCCACTATGTACCAATCCTTAGTTTTTATTAGAATCATGAACAAAATCAAATCTCTAGAGTTAGTCTCTCCACTAAACCGGACTTATTCATTCATTCAAACATGACCAACCTTGGTCTTTCATTTCAAATTTCATTTCATTCTCTTCCAATTGCCGGGAGAGACTTAGCTACTCTTTTGTTTTAATTTCAATTCACAATTACCAAAAATTGAGCATTTCCAGCTCCTGAGTTCATTTTCATAATCACAATAGATTTTTCTTTTCATGTTCATAGCTTCCACAATCATACAAACTTTCATAAATTCAAATAAATGATTCACTTCATTTCATGTAGAAATTCATGTAAGACAAATGGAATTTACTTCTTCTAAACTGCCACAACCAATAATCATTCAACAAGGGATTCATAATCTTTATCATAAAACAAATCATAGAATTTCTGATATGTCAAAAAATGTTCTGGATAGTCGACTTATAGCATACTCAGTCGACTTGTTCAGCCAAAGAAAGTTCTTCAATAATCGCTCGAAAGAGTCGACTGCTGCACATGGCCAGTCGGCTGTTCCGCAGCGTTCAAAATCTAAATATCATTTACGGGGAAGTCGACTGTCGTTCATATCAGTCGGCTGTTCATGTGATCGGTCGACTGTACATGCAATTTCCAGTTCTCTAAACATCTTTAGTTCTTTTTCATTCATTCACATTTTCCACATTATGTATAGCACAGAGCATTTCAACATAACAATTATCCTATCAATCCACTTTTCACAAGTACGATAACCAATCAATATTAATCCTAGCATGATCTCTATACTAGAAGTCATGAGAAACACCCACATATATATACTGTAGCGATTTAGAGCGATCCGACCACTCGAGCTATAGGCTCGGGTTGTCACTAGTACAATTCGAGTTTCATTTAACCAATACTCTCTGTTATAAGAACATTTTGATGTTCATCAAAATCTCATTTCAAATTATTCTTACTAACATACTGTAAAAATTCCAGATTAATCATTTCCATCATGAATTACACTCTAGTATATGTGAATAATTTTCTTAGATAATTAAACATATTTTTCCCAATAATTATCACAAATTTACCATACAATTTGGCTAATTCAATATACTACCACTAATACATTCTTTTTCGACATTATAATTTCATTAATCTCTATACCAATTTTCTACTCTTATTTATTTCACGAACATAGCAATTGTATCGTCATTTATTCGTTACAACGTCATAACAAAATTTCTAATTTAGCACCTGAAGCGACATAGTCAATATACTAATCTTTGCACATAATTTTTCATGCTACTAACGAAGGTTTATTTACACAATTCATAGCCATATTCATATCACACACAACTTGAATTTTACTAATAGAAACACATATAATTTGCATATCAACAAATCAATCAATTAGGGATCATTTTCCAATTAAATGTGCTTTCTTATTAATCATTTTCATGCATCATTTTTCTAATTAAATCTAGCATGCATTCCTATTTAGAAATAGGGAAAATTTATCCACCTTATTGAAGAAAAGTACAATTAACAACCTCCTAGACGAATGTCCTTACAATGAGAGTGCTCCTCCTCCTAGTCGACACGCACACAAGCCTCCAAGCACACAACCCGTGGGCTCCTTCCCTTGGTAGCCGGCCTCTCCTTCTTCTAGTTGATGCAAGCACAACTCCCACACACAACTCAATCTTTTACTCACTAAAATAACTACTAGATAATGTAATTGAACTATAGTTTTGGAAGAATGATTAAGCACAAGAATAACTAGCCGGGGGGGGGGGGGGGGGGGGGGGGGTATTTATACTAAAAATGAAGGAGAATAGATGGCTAAGATTGAAGTAGGAGTTAGGAACAAATGGCTATGATTTAATGAGGAGTTATACTAACCACCCTTAATCAAGTAACCACCACACCATGATCCCACTCAAATTTTCCCATTTCCTCCAAAAGAAGCAATCCGGCCTACCCCACTTTGTTCACATTGCATGTGTACGTGCAATACACGTGCATGCAACTAGGTCCAAAAATTGTACATTAAATTTTGTATAAAAATAATCTTTAAGTTGTATTCTACATTACAAGTTGTATATAAAAATAAATTGACTCATGGGCTTTAGTTTATGGGCCAAAATAATAATTTTAAAATAAAATAAATGAATTTAATTTTGGGCTTTAAGAAAAAGGGCTTTATGTCTAATTGAAAGAAGGCTTTATAAAAATAATTACAAGCACATATTTAAAAATCTATACTCATCATGATGAAAATATTTACCAAAAATATTGCACGTGCACACTACGTGCAAAAATAAATAATTTTCATTAAATGAAAAATCGGGGCATTACAACACCCGTGAAAGGAACCAGCACTTGCTGCTTTGTGCCACTGACGTCACCTAGGTGACATGGCATAAGGGGGACCCACCTGGGAATTATGATGGGACAACACCTGTTGTTGGTCTTGTCTCTGATGCGTGGCAAGGTCCCACGTGGGGCTCGGCTGTACACAAAGAGAGAGAGAGAGAGAGAGAGAGAGAGAGAGAGAGAGAGAGAGAGAGTATTATTAGTCCCATATCGGGATTTGTACAAAATTAATTAACTATAAATAATATTGCCTGTGATCAAGAGTCACCAATCCGGTTAACCACCTTTTTAGAGGCAGCCTGTGTACTATACTATAAATAATTTATCTTCTAAATTGTATAAAAATTTTCCGAGCAGGGGCAGGGGTGTTACAGCCAGTCAGCTTCATGTTGAACTGATGAGATAATCCAGTACGTTTATATATTGAGAATATAGGAGGAGATTGTTGGGTATATAGGTATATTCTCACTATATGAATAATATTATGTGTAATATTATTCTATGGGTAACACGTGTGTTACACGTACTAATTGTATGGTTATCGGAACGGGGGTTGAGTGGGTTGAGAACCCAGTACCCAAACCAGTATTTATCCTATAAATACTGGCTTGTGATAGTAGTCTAGGTATTCCAATTTTGATACCTAGGGTAAATATCTCAAGCACCTTAGTCTAGGATATTAACCGTAATTTCTATTGTTATAATCTCTCATAATCTCTAACACTATTAGCAATATATATTACTAGCTCTTATAAGAGTGACATGCATATGATTCACAAGTTTCCAACATAAGTAGAAGTCTGGACTATTTTGTTTTTTCTTTCGGACAATTAATAGTACATACTGTTAATAGTCTGAAATGCATTTCTCATTTATCGTCAATATCGATTAATACTGACCTTTATTTTTTAGGCTTGAACAAAATATGGAAAGGACTTGGGCCCAAATGTTTATGCTAACGAACTTAAATCATACATATACACATAAATAAATTTAGGCATTTTGAAAGTACATGCATATTGTTGAGTTTGTCTTACATACTAGATCTGATGCGAAGAGAAGACAGATGAAGCGAGAAGAGGTTTGAAGCGAGATGAAGGAAGGAGCAGCATAAGATAAGAGCAACAGGAAGACAATCGACTGCCACCGCTGAGCTTCTCTGCCTTGGGGTCAGATCATTGCAGTCGACTGTCCTTTAAGGTAGTCGACCACATCTGAGTAGCTTGCAACATACGAGTATTAAGTCTGTAATCTAATTGAAGCTCAATTCTTCTTTAAGTTATATTGTACGACTCTCATTGTATGATTATCTCTTTAGAATACATCGGATGTTTATTGCATCAAGACGGCATACTAGGGTTTCTCTAGATCTCTATATATACATTGTAGCGGCCTCCTTTGAGAAAAAAGAGCGCGCGCACGCACGCACGCACGCACGCACACACACACACACGCACAATACCTCATTGAGGGTTTATGTTTGAGATTTTTTCATTGTAAACAACAAGTATCTTCTGATGAGATTTAAGAGATGAATAGGGTCGTGGTGAGTGGTTGTAATCCTTGTATCGGCCAAATCGGGCCAGAATTATGGGCTTTGTGTGTTTGGTTTGATATGTTATTTGCATGGTGGTTTGTTCGTAGTGATCGAGTTGCAAAACTCAGCAAGAAATCCTAACACACACACACACACACACACACACACACACACACACACACACACATATATATATATATATATACTCACACACACACACACACACAGAGGCTTAAAATATATGAGAAGAACAAAACTATGTAAGCAATTTGATGTTAGATGAAAACAGAAAAACTATAGACAGATATTTAAAAATTTATGATGTATGTGGCCTCTACTAACTAAACAACATCTTTTAACCATACTGCTCCCCCATGAGTGGGCAGTGTAGCCTGTAAGGAACTGAGTAATTATGTCTGAGGTTAGAACAATTATACGTGTTAAGATTAACAGAGAGATTAAAAAATATTATTAGATTGATTATAACTAAGTACAATATTTCATATATATATAGGAGGAAATCAAATACTAAACTGATACATAGCCCGATATGAGACTAAATATATACAATACAATATCTAACACCCCTATCAAACTCATGGTGGGTCCAACAGTGTGAGTTTGCCCACCAAGTAAAGAAACCTCTGAACAGTGTGGGATTTGGTGAAGAATTCTGTTGTTTGCTTTGAAGAGGTAACATAATGAAGTGAAATGATTCCTGCTTCAAAACGCTCACGAACGTAGTGATAATCTATCTCTATGTGCTTCGTTCACTCATGGAAGACCGGGTTGCTTGCAATGTGCAACGCACTCTAGTTATCATAATGAAGAGAAGTAGCTCATGTGAGAGTGACACTTATATCTGATAATAGCCAATGAATATGAACAATCTCTCTAGTAGTAGCTGTCATTGCTCTGTACTCAGCTTCTGTGGAAGAACATGCAACAATTGCATGCTTCTTGTTTCTCCATGAGATCAACGAATCACCAAGAAATAGATAGAAACCTATGGTAGACCGTCTGGTAGTAGGATCACCTGCCCAATCAAAATCAGAATATGCACTGAGTTCCAGTTTGGATGTAGAAGGCATGAATAATGAGAGAGAGATAGTGTCGTGAAGATATCTGAGGATCCAAAAAAGAGCACCATAGTGAACTGATGTAGGAGTGGAAACAAATTCACTAACAACATTGACTACATGAGCAATATCGGGTCTGATAATGCATAAGTAGACAAGTTGTCCAATAATCTTCCTGTATCTAATGGGATCGGGAAGGAGCTCACCATCTATGGGACGAAGCTTCACATGAAGCTCAAAGGGAGTATCGGCTGATCGACTATCAGAGAGACATGTAGTGGAGATAATATTTTATGTGTATTTCTGTTGAGAAATGAGTATGCCCTGAGATCCATGGGCAATCTTTAGACCCAAAAAGTAGCATAGTCTACCAAGATTATTCATATGGAACTACTGGTGAAAGTAGTTTAGGGTGGATGCAATGCCTATGGAGTCATCCAAAGTAATAATCATATCATCAACATATAATAGTAGAAGTACCCTCCCCTGCGGTGATGACCGCATAAACATCTGTGAACTCTGACTGAAACCAGCCTGGGTGATGACACAGCAAAAATACTCAAACCAGGCTTGAGGGGCCTATTTCAGACCATATATAGCTCGACACAGACGATATGACGAGGAGGAGTGGTAAGGCCAAAAGGAGGATATTCTTTATGTCCATCTGGTATAACAGCCACTGACAAACGGAGGCACCGGCAAGCAAAATGCAAACTGTAGTCATCTGTGCAACTGGGGCAAAAGTCTCATTATAATTGATGTGGCTAAAAATGGGGGTTTAATCGAGACCGTCCAAATTGGGCACGAATCCTGAAGCCCAGGGGTAAAACGGTAATTTCACCTACAAACGGGTCTGAAGCGGGTACTGGGTCTCCTCCCCAAAGAGCCATTAACCTACGAACGGATCCACCTCAACTGGGTACGGGTTCCAACCCGAAACACACCCAGTCCAGAAAAGATAGAATTAGGGTTTCTGATTAATCCTAATCAACGGCCCTGATTCACAACTATATTTTCATTGGGGATTAGGGATTACATTCCTAATCTGTTCACAAGGAGAATATTCCTTATCAGACCACGGGGATTACATTCCTAATCTGTTCCCTAAGACGCCTATAAATACCCCCCATCCATCTCCATTAAGAGGTAATCAATCTTTCTCCAGTTTTTGCACTCTTTCATAGTCTTCCTAGATTACTGACTTGAGCGTCGGAGGGTGCGTCGCCGGGAACAACCCCGGTGTCTCGCACTTTTTGCAGGTGTACGGCAGGAGCAACGATCATACCCCGATAGAACAGGTATACAGGTTTACTATTCAGTTTCCCTAAGAATCCACAAATACTATCTGTTTGCCCCCACACCAAATTTAGCGGCAACAGATTGGCGCCGTCTGTGGGAAGCTAACGAATAGAAACCTCTCCTCTTCCCGGTGAACAGATCTTCTCCAGCCATGCCGCCTAGGAAAATCAGATCGAGGGGGTCCAACAGGGGGCTAAACCCCGATCAGCAGCAGGAAATTCCCATCCAGCCTATCCAACAGCAAGGACAACTCCCTCCACCGGCAGAAGACCCGCTCCAACAGGACCTTCCTCCTCCAAGTCAACCACTTCCCAAAGGTCCTAACCCTCAGAAACAACCTCTTCACCAAGACCGCGTCTCTATCCACAACGCCTCTTTGGACTCAATGGCCTCCCATCATCCCCGAGCCTTTGCTCTCCACAATACCACCCTCAACCGACAGAAGAATGATGACCTTCGCCGTCATCTGGATGAAAAGCGGGCCCGAGAGGGAACCTCCCGCCAACACCATTCGGATAAGCGGTCTCCTCGCCGCCGAGAATACAGAAGGTCCCCCGTCCGAAGGGGGCAGAAGGAGTCCCCCGAGCATTACCGAAGGAGGCCACACTCCCCTGCAGGTCGGCAACAGCCTAGGAACGATGAAGCACCCATCACCCGTGCCGAGTTCCAACAGTTCCAAGCGACCGTCCTTCAAGCCCTCAATCTTCGTCCCAACAACAATGCACCCAAGAACCCTTCTCCTCCTTCGGTCTGAAGCCCTCACCAACGTTCCCCATCTCCTCCTCCTGCTCCTAGCAACTCCCAGCATACTCCAAGTCCTCATCGCTCCCGAAGTTACCATCGTCGCAGCCCTCGCTTTCCCTCGTACGCAGACGAGTCTAGAGGCTCGGCTGATTACCGTCGGAGGGACGACACTATGTACCGCCGTCTTCATGAGGTGGAGAGGCGCTTGGGCCAGATAGACCGAGAAGAAGAGCTTAGGGGGAGGACCCTACGTCCTAGCAGACCCCCTTTCTCCCGAACCATAATGGAGGCACCTGTGCCGATCGGTTTCAAACCTCCCCAATTCGAGACTTACTCCAGGGAGACTGACCCTGTTGATCATATCGAAAGCTTTAAGACCCTGATGCTCCTCCATCAAGCTTCCGATGCCCTCCTCTGCAAAACCTTCCCCGCGACTCTCAAGGGCCCAGCTCGAGAATGGTACTCTCGCCTTGCCCCCTCCTCAATATTCTCCTTTGAGCAGTTCGAAACCCTTTTCGTCACCCATTTCGTAAGCAGCCGTAGAGCTGAGAAGACCAGCATCTCGCTATTGCACCTCCACCAGAAGAAGGGTGAGAAATTGAGAGACTATGTGAAGAGGTTCACAGCTGAAGCCAGGTCCATAGCATCCCTCGACCAGTCGGTCGCTGCGGCAGCATTTCAATCTAATGTCCTCAATTCTAACCTCCGCTCCTCCCTCGCCAAGAAGCCTCCACAGAACTTTTCCGACCTCTTCCTTCGCAGTGAAAAGTACATTCGAGCTGAAGAGGCCGAGCATCGACCCAACTGGGAGGGGTCTTCCTCCGGGTCTAAGAGAAAGGGAACAGAAGAGGAAGGAGCCAAGAAGCTCCAAAAGGATAATGCCGGCCAGTGCCGACCTCCCCCCAGATTCGAGAAGTTCACTCCCCTCACCACTAACATCTCAACCATTCTGATGGAAGTCGAAAAGGAAGGGATCTTACCTCCTGCTCCGAGGATGAACACCCCCGCCAAGAAAAAAGATAAAGAGAAATGGTGCCGTTATCACCGGGACCACGGGCATGACACCAACGATTGTCGCGCCCTAAAGAACGAGATAGAAGCCCTTATCCAGAGAGGGCAGCTGACCAGGTTTGTAAGAAAGGACCGAGCCGAACTTCCTTCCCCACCTCGGGAGGCTAACAAGCGTCCGGAACGAGAAGAGATGCCTGACTTCGAGGAAGAGCGAGTCCTCCACCTCATTCATGGGGACCCAATGGGGGGCTCCTCAAACTCCTCTCGGAAGGTATTTATAAGAGAAGTCAACTCGGTCCGAACCACCCCTCCTCCCAAAGGCCTCGGAGTGCCTGTCACATTCTCAGACGAAGATCTTGAAGGAGTTCGCACCCCACATTGTGACGCACTCGTCATTAGCCTCCACATGGCGAATTTCAAAGTGGAGAAGATACTAGTGGATAATGGCAGCTCTGTAAACATCCTCTTCCTCGCCGCTTTCAAAGGCCTAAAACTCTCCCGAGATAGACTCAAGCCCGCCGGCTACACGCTCCATGGGTTTACGGGAGTACCAGTGACTATTGAAGGGGTGATTACCCTCGACGTAACCGCTGGCAAAACTCCTACTACCCGAACGGAGTCGATGGACTTCATGGTCGTAGATGTCCCAGCAGCCTACAATGTCATTCTGGGTCGGCCCGGCCTAGCCACCCTTGAAGCTGTCCCTTCTGCCTACCATCTCAAAATGAAGTTTCCCACTCGGGCCGGAGTAGGGGAAGTAAGGGGCAATCAGGAAACGGCCCGAAAGTGCTACATGACCTCTACCCTCGGACCTGTCCTCTCCTTAGAAGCTCTGGAAATCTCCCAAGACACTGCCCGGCCGACCTCCGAGCCGGTGGACGAATTGGAGGAAATGCTCTTCTCTGACCAGGACCCAACCCGCAAATTCTTTGTTAGTAAGACCCTCCCGTCCACCCTATGCTCAGACATTGTACAATGCATCCGAAGGAACAAAGACCTCTTCGCTTGGTCAGCTGCAGATATGCCCGGGATCTCCGAAGAGCTCTTGGTCCACCACCTGAGCGTTGTTCCGGGGTCCAAACCGGTTCAGCAGAAGAGGCGCAAATTCGCCCTCGAGCGCCAGCTCGCTATCAAAGAGGAGGTGGACAAGCTCTTGAAGGCCCGATTCATACAGGAGGTCAACTATCCTGAGTGGTTGTCAAATGTAGTAATGGTGAAGAAGTCCAATGGGACTTGGAGGATTTGCATTGACTTTACCGACCTCAACAAGGCTTGCCCCAAAGACCCCTTCCCTCTTCCGTGTATTGACACCCTGATCGACGCAACCTCGGGACATGAGCTCCTCAGCTTCATGGACGCCTTTTCAGGCTACAATCAAATCCAGATGTTCCCTCCGGATACCCCGAAGACCTCGTTTGTGACCGACCAAGGCCTCTATTGCTACAGAGTCATGCCGTTCGGTCTAAAGAATGCAGGTGCTACATACCAACGCCTCGTCAACAAGGTTTTCCTGGCTCAGATCGGCCGGAATATGGAGGTGTATGTTGACAACATGCTTGTGAAAAGCATCCGAGGCGTTGATCATGTGACCGACCTCCAAGAAGCGTTTGACATTTTGAGAAAGCACAATATGAGACTCAACCCGAACAAGTGTGCGTTCGGCGTCTCATCAGGGAAGTTCCTCGGCTTCATGGTTAGCCAACGAGGAATTGAAGCAAACCCGGAGAAAATCAAAGCCATATTAGACATGGCCCCTCCCAAAAGTGTCAAAGAAGTCCAGAGGTTAACAGGCCGCTTAGCCGCCATTGGGCGCTTTCTCTCAAAGTCCGGAGAGAAATGCCTCCCTTTCTTCAAGGCCCTCAGGGGGGCTAAAGGTTTCGAATGGGGGCAGCAGCAACAGGAGTCCTTCGACCAGCTCAAGGCTTACCTCGTCAATCCCCCTCTCCTCAGCAAACCGATCCCTGGTGAACCCCTCTACCTCTACCTGGCAGCCTCCGAGCAGACCCTCAGTGCAGTCTTAGTGAGGGAAGAAGACCGGGCTCAGAAGCCCATCTACTATGTCAACAAGGTGCTTCGGGATGCCGAGCTCCGATACCCGAAGATAGAAAAGATGGCTTACGCCCTGGTGATGGCCGCGAGAAAGCTTCGCCCGTACTTTCAGTCCCATTCGGTGGTCGTTCTTACCGACCAGCCGCTGAAGCTGGTCCTCCATAAGCCTGAGACTTCGGGTCGCCTTATGAAGTGGTCAATCGAGCTGAGCCAACACGATATTACTTATTAGCCTCGGACTGCGATCAAGGCCCAAGCGCTAGCCGAATTCATAGTTGAGAGCACTATCCCCGAATCCAGCCAAACAGTGAAGGGACCGCCCGTCTGGTCAGTTTATGTTGATGGATCCTCTTGCAATGAGGGAAGCGGGGCAGGAGTCATTCTGGCAGGCCCAGATGACTTCATCCTTCAATACTCCCTCCGTATAAACTTCAAAGCCTCGAACAACGAAGCTGAATACGAGGCGCTAATAGCCGGTCTTGGAATGGCCCGAAATGCTGGGGCACAACGCCTACGGATCTTCAGCGACTCTCAGCTGGTCGTCAATCAGGTCCTTGGCGAGTATGAAGCCCGCGATGACAGGATGGTTAAATACTTGGCCAAAGTCAAAAGCCTCATGGCACTATTTGAAGAGGCCCTCATCCAAAGGATCCCCCGAGAAGAAAATGCTCAGGCCGACGCCCTATCCAAATTAGCCTCCTCTTCCCTTCAAGGCCTCAAACAGACTGTTTTGATAGAAGTCCTCCTTAAGCCCAGCATAGAGGATGAAACACTTGACTCCGTAGAAACATTGCCTGTCCTCCTCGAAGACAATTGGATGAAACCCCTCGTCGAATTCTTAAGGGACGGACTCCTCCCCGAGGATCCCAAGGAAGCACGAAGAGTAAGAACCCGAGCCGAGCGTTACACACTAATCGGAGGCATCCTATCTAAATGCTCCTTCACCCAGGTGGATGGTCCGCCCTACCTGAGGTGCCTCTCCCCCGGGCAAGCCGACTACGCCCTGCAAGAACTTCATGAGGGCATCGGCAGGGCCCATTCAGGTTCCAGAGCCCTGGCGCGCAAAGTGTTGAACTACAGGATTTTTGGTCCACTCTCCTACGGAATGCTGAACGACACGTTCGGCAATGCAGCTCCTGTCAGAAGTATTCTGACATCCGACGCCTTCCACAAGCACCACTCACTTCCTTATCAAGTCCGATCCCCTTCGGAATGTGGGGGATGGATTTACTAGGGCCGTTTCCGCCAGTCCCCGGACAGCTTAAGTTCCTAGTCGTGGCAGTTAACTATTTCTCGAAATGGATAGAGGCCGAGCCCCTGGCCACGATCACCAAAAACAAGGTCGTCCAATTCTTCTGGAAGAGCGTGATCTGCCGATTTGGCATCCCCAGGGTCCTAATTACGGACAACGGAACGCAATTCACTGGGGCTGCCTTCCGAGCTTTATGTGAAGACCTCGCCATACAACACTGTTTCTCCTCCGTCTCTCATCCTCAGTCGAATGGCCAGGCTGAAAATGCCAACCGACAGATCCTCTCCGGCATTAAGAAGAGGTTAGACAAGTGTGTTAGGGTTATATACTGAAAGCATCACTTTTGTATTAACTTTATTTCCTTATTTTTTTGAATGAGAATCATATGGGCATATGTTTGCATATTGTGTTTATTATAATATTAATGCAAGTGTCTGATATTCTATAAGGTTGATAATATGGTGTGAGGTGACACACAGAAGATCATATTATCAGTTCCCCATGGAATATATAAATAGTTCACAACCTAGACGGACTTGGACAATCCATTGAAAAGGTTGTAGTGTAATTTGGTATTAGTCTGTCTTGACTATAGGTTTACACTAGTACACTTTGTGTGTATTGAACAGGACCACTTGAGGTTGTTCTCTTTGTACTGACTATAAAAGAGAACAAACACCTCTGTTATTATGGATGCTTATGCTCTTAATCCAGATATAATAACAGACATGTATATGCAGTGTGCATTACTTTGACTCATAAAAGAGTGAGATTCATTATGGATCAACAACCTCTATGAATTGGGTAATAGCATTGTATGTATGATGGGCTGTTGATTGTAAAAGGAATCCATGTCCCGATATGTCGGGTTGATGATGTCCCCTTAAGGAGCTCATAAGGATTGTCATGTAAACCCTGCAGGTGGATTACATCCGACATGACAAATAAAGTTGAGTGGTACTACTTAAGGATAAAAGATGTTGATCAATATAGTTGTCAGTAACTTAATTTGATCGACGGACATTCGATATCTTAACATGGGGAGTTGAACGAGCATATAATAAAAGGAGCCCATAAATATAATTTGGGATTAGGAAGGTAGTGCAACAATAGCTCCTTAGTGGACCAAGCTATTGTTAATGGGCCTGGGTTGTGTGTTCCGGCTGTGTTCGGGCTGAACACGGGATACCCAGATTCGTTAGGAGACCTAACCCTAATTTCTCCTCATGGTCCCTGCCGTAGCCTTATATATATCCTCTATTCTCTGGCCGTCATAGATAATCTGAAATATAAGATTTTTTCTCAAAATTCGTGATTCACGTAAGGAGAAAAAGAGAGGTCAGCCAAGGAGAAGAAAGGTTGGGAGATCGTCGCCCACACGACGTCCAACCCGAGGAAGGAATACGTGCAGAAGATCTTGGGGTCGCTGTCGTCTTCTTCTCATCGCAGGTATAATTCGTGAACCCTAGATTCCACTATATAGGGTTAGATCACGTATTTAATCTGTTAAATTTTTAACAATCGATACGCACACCAATCCGTAGTCCTAGGAATCATCTCAGTTCCATCAAAGTGTTCCAAAGGCTTGTGGGTCGATCAGCTTCCCAACGTGCTGTGGAACTACCGCACCACAAAGCGGACTCCAACAGGTGAGAGCCCATTCAATCTCACCTATGGGTCCGAGGCCATCATCCCCCTAGAAGTCGGGTTACCCTCTCCTCGCTTGATAGCTTATGAAGAAGAGCAAAACGCTAGAGAGCTCAGAGCAAGTCTAGATCTGATAGACGAAATCCGAGAGAGAGAGCTGCCATACGTCAGCAAACTTACCGAAGAAGGATCGAGCTAGCATACAACAAAAGAGTCTGCCCAACGGACCTCAAAGAAGGGGATCTGGTCCTCCGAAAGTTGGCCATCTCGTTCCCAGGACAGAAAAGCAAATTGGCCCCGAATTGGGAGGGACCTTACAAGATCTCTAAAGTAATCCGCCCCGGCACATACAGACTAGAAGATCTCGAAGGCAGGGAGATTCCCAGGACTTGGAATGCCGATCATCTCTTAAAATACCAAGAGAGTACAATAACGCCTCTCTAAGTAATTCGAGATGACGAACCGTTCCTTTCCTGTTACTTGTAGTGACTTTCTTTCATTTTTTCTTGTAATAACGGCTAGCAACTTTAGAAGCAGCCGATCATTGGTTATTAATGAATAAAGTCTTTTCATATTTTTGCTACTGTTTACATCTCTCTGCTTTTAACTCTTTAATCTAACAAAGGTTCGGAGTCCAACACTTGGCTCGATTCTACTTCGCAAGTTCGCTTCTAAGCGAGCTAGAAGTAGCTCGCCATTCGGAATTGCTCCCACAGCCGTTGAACTAATCTAACGATGGTTCGGAGTCCAACACTTGGCTCGATTCTACTTCGCAAGTTCGCTTCTAAGCGAGCTAGAAGTAGCTCGCCATTCGGAATTGCTTCCACAGCCGTTGAACTAATCTAACGATGGTTCGGAGTCCAACACTTGGCTCGATTCTACTTCGCAAGTTCGCTTCTAAGTGAGCTAGAAGTAGCTCGCCATTCGGAATTGCTCCCACAGCCATTGAACTAATCTAATGATGGTTCGGAGTCCAACACTTGGCTCGATTCTACTTTGCAAGTTCGCTTCTAAGCGAGCTAGAAGTAGCTCGCCATTCGAAATTGCTCCCACAGCCGTTGAACTAATCTAACGATGGTTTGGAGTCCAACACTTGGCTCGATTCTACTTCGCAAGTTCGCTTCTAAGCGAGCTAGAAGTAGCTCGCCATTCGAAATTGCTCCCACAGCCGTTGAACTAATCTAACGATGGTTCAGAGTCCAACACTTGGCTCGATTCTACTTCGCAAGTTTGCTTCTAAGCGAGCAAGAAGTAGCTCGCCATTCGGAATTGCTCCCACAGCTGTCGAACTAACCTAACGATGGTTCGGAGTCCAACACTTGGCTCGATTCTACTTCGCAAGTTCGCTTCTAAGCGAGCTAGAAGTAGCTCGTCATTCGTAATTGCTCCCACAGCCATTGAACTAATCTAACGATGGTTCGGAGTCCAACACTTGGCTCGATTCTACTTCGCAAGTTCGCTTCTAAGCGAGCTAGAAGTAGCTCGCCATTTGGAATTGCTCCCACAGCCGTTGAACTAATCTAACGATGGTTCGGAGTCCAACACTTGGCTCGATTCTACTTCGCAAGTTCGCTTCTAAGCGAGCTAGAAGTAGCTCGCCATTCGGAATTGCTCCCACAGCCGTTGAACTAATCTAACGATGGTTCGGAGTCCAACACTTGGCTCAATTCTACTTCGCAAGTTCGCTTCTAAGCGAGCTAGAAGTAGCTCGCCATTTGGAATTGCTCACACAGCCGTTGAACTAATCTAACGATGGTTCGGAGTCCAACACTTGGCTCAATTTTACTTCGCAAGTTCGCTCCTAAGCGAGCTAGAAGTAGCTCGCCATTCGGAATTGCTCCCACAGCCGTTGAACTAATCTAACGATGGTTCGGAGTCCAACACTTGGCTCGATTCTACTTCGCAAGTTCGCTCCTAAGCGAGCTAGAAGTAGTTCGCAATTCGGAATTGCTCCCACAGCCGTCGAACTAACCTAACGATGGTTCGGAGTCCCCTGGCTCGACTTTACTTCCCCGGCTCGCCCTTAGGCGAGCCGGAAGTAGATGGCCATTCCGAACTGCCCCCACGACCATCGAGCCGAGCGGCCGAGGGACCGACCCTCGTATATGGCGAAAAAACCTTCCGAGGCGAAACCACCGTCAAATCGTCTCTAAATGCGTGCTAGGGTGTGATGAACGGGCCTGACTGTGCCACGTGTCCACAAAACGACAAGATAGCATTTTCTTGGGAACTGGACCCGCCTCGAGATTCGTGCAACCATCCAACGGCTGTGATCACCTCACTTCGCTCGGCTCCAAACGCCGAGCGACAGGCAACCAGAAACAACCTTCGGCAAAAGTCACTCCGGCCACCAAGCTACGTGAGCACAGCCGATCCGCGCCGAGCGAGTGTCCAGCCGGGCCTCGAAAGAAAGTTTGGGTTGGGGTTTTAGGGAACCTTCCCCTCGGTCCCGGACTTTGGTCATCACCTCATCCACCATGATCTCCCCTGACCCTAACACCCAAATCGGAGCCGTCAGAGTCAGGAGAAGATCATGGTGGAAGAACGACAACGCATCCTCCCGAAGAACCTTTCCCTCAGGTTCGGACTACGGTCGCCAACTCTTCTGCCCTGTCCTCCCCCAACCCTGACACCCACATCATGGCCGTCAGGAGCGGGAGAAGAACAAGACAGAAGAGTGACCACCCCTTCGAACCTCTCGAGGTCAGAATTTTTCACAAGGCTGGCATCCGCCCAAGGGCAGACACCATCGATGCCACTAGAGTTCAAGACTGCAGTGACTAAAACTACAAGGGGGGTGTGGTACTTATAGCCGTCCCCCAAGCGACTATCATTATGACCCTCGGGAGTCCAACAGTCACGCCTAGGGAGTTGATGCGCCGTGTATTTATTAAAGGGCCCCACTCTCAATGCCCTCGGGAAGGTGGAACACCCCCACAGATCCCGGAGCACCATTTAATGCTGTTAGGGAACTGGTCCCATCTTTTCAGAACGATGCTCGAACGGCTGAGCGCCCGCACCCCAAATCAGGCCGCGTGCCGCAGCTTCGAA
This sequence comes from Hemerocallis citrina, assembly GCA_017893485.1. NCBI lineage: Eukaryota > Viridiplantae > Streptophyta > Magnoliopsida > Asparagales > Asphodelaceae > Hemerocallis > Hemerocallis citrina. The sequence continues at coordinate 111,955,509 of CM030366.1, read as the reverse complement.
ACAGCTACGCCTCGGCTGCGGCACCGAGCCGCACCGGAAGGTGCTGAGAAAGATTCAGAAACCCGGCTAAAGCGTGAGTTTCGAGGCCAAGATGCTCGACGAAGCAAACACTCGCCTTGCGGTTCATTTCAAGCCTACCCTAGCTAGCACAATTACAACACTACGACAAGCAGCACAACTCCAATTTTATTAATATAACTTGGATAAATTTACAAAAAGATTACAACAAAAGACAGTTCGGAAGCCCAAAGACACAACACGGCCCGTTTACTGCCTCTGCGGAAGGGGGACGCTCCGGTTCAGGGATACCTTGGGTCGGCGCTTCTTGACCTCCGAGCTCGTCTCTAGGCCAACAAATCGAGACGCCCCCTCTCCGCTGCCCCTGGCGGTCGCTCCAACCGAAGCACCACTCGAGGACACCGCTACTCCACTTTGGGCGTCGGCTGCAGTCCGACCGACGATGGAGGTTCAGCTCGCGAGTTGATAGAACGTAATCCCTCGCTCAATCTCTTCGCAAGTACACGAGGTGCTCCGGACATTAGCCCTCACCGGCTGAGGTTTGAGCCGAGCAACCTCTTCCTCCAGTTCGACGATCCGGTCCTTCAACGTGTCGTCCTTCACAATTACTTTGAATTGAAGAAGTTTCGCCGAACCAGGATACTCGGCGCTGTCAGATATAACGCGGCGCAAGTGGGTCACCTCGATGCTTTTGTCGACCGTCACCCTTTGCAACTGTTCTACCCTCCTTGCGAAGTCATCTCGTTCGGCCGAAACCCGGACCAACTCTTCCTCCTTCGCAGATAGTTCGGCCTCGACTATCCGCAGATGGTGCAGCTCGACCAACAGCTTACTGTTCCTCCTCTCTACATTATAAAGTATTCTCCTCATCAGATGGACCTCTCCCTCGAGACGATCCTCCCGGGACTGCTGAAATAACTCTGCGCCGAGCTGCCACGGTGATAGGAGTTTGCTCGGCAATCTGAAATGAAAAAGGGACAACATTGAAGTACTACATGGCCGAACCAAACACTTAGACAGAAGTCCAAATCCAAAACACTTTTCATTCATCAAAGCGGTGGCCAGTCCGCAAAAGGCATTACACTTTATAAAAAAAAACAAAAAACTACAAAAATTTGTGAGGGGATCAGGGGTCCACCTGCATCGCCACTTCGACCCCGGGCTCGTCGCCAGATGGCCCCTCGATCCTCCCCTCGACCTGGGCGTCCGCCACAGGAGGGTTGGCCTCCTCCTCCTCGTCATCGCCTTCGACCTCGTCGCCTTCGGCTCCCTCCTCCTCACCGCCTGAAGGCGGCCCTGGCCACAGTCTGTAGCCGACCCGCTCGAAGCCGGGGACACGTTCCTGAACATGGTTGAGTGCCCTCTGATAGGATATCTCCATGTTCTTGGCCATGTGCTTCTTCGCCTCAGCCTCGACCTCGGCCTCGACCTCGGCCCTGATCTTCACGGCCAGCGCCTCCTTCTCCGCCTTCAGGTCGGCCAGGGACTTCGCCGACGCGGCCAGTTCCTCGGCGGCCTTCGTAGCCTTGGCAGACTCCGCATCAAGTCGCCCCTTGGTCCTTTCTAGGTCGGCTTCAAGATCAGCGACCTGGACTTCCAAGGTCTCGGCTCGCCTCTGCTCGGCCTCGAGTTCCCAGACCGCCTTGACCTTCGCTGCCCTGTCTTTGTCGCTGGCGGCCCTCAGCTCCTTCTCCTGCTCGGCGAACGTCTCGAGGAGATGGCCGAAGTGGCAAGTAGCCTGTGAAGACAACGGTAAGCGCAATATACAAGCTGAGCAGTAAACTTGAAGAAATTCACAATGAGAAACTTACCGACACGAGCGACCGAGCCACTTTGTAGGTGTCGTCGCCGACCATCCCCGCCTTCAGTGCGGCTCTGTCCTTCGGGGTCGCCAAGTGCTTGACGACCTGCACCGACATCTGCGAGTTTCCGAGGAATCTGTCGTGATTCTTCACCCGCCAGTTCGGCACAAACAACTGCTTGTGCTGCTCGGTCAGGAACTCCTCAGCCGCTTCAGTCAGCGGTGGAGCCTCGAGCGACAGTGCCGCGTTAACATCAAAGGCGCCGTCAACAGGGGTCGAGGCCTCAGGCACCGAGGGCTCCTCGGCAACAACCACCTCCAAAGGTGCCTCAGTAGCTGGAGGAGGCGGGGTGGTAGTCGAGGCGACCTTGGGCTGCGGAGTCGACGAGGCAGCCACGGTCGCCCTCTTCCTCTTCCTACCCCCGGCCAATTTGGACCTATCGGCCATCATGGCGTTGAAGTCGATCTTCATCGCTTCTGCACCAAACAAAATAAAAACTGTCAACAAGACGAGCTAAACACTTGGAAGAAAAACAAAAAAAAATGAGATGTCAGGAGCATACTCGGGTCGATGGGGCTAAGGCCGGACCCGAACAGCACCTCCTCCGTCAACTCCCTCCAACTCAACAAGGGGAGGGCCATGATCTTCCTCGTCACCTCCTCCTCGGCCGCAGACAGTACGGGGCCGGCTCTCGCAAATTTCGACACCTCCGGTTTCCACCGGGTCGGAATTTGCAGTATTGGCTCCCCCCTTAATATAAAAAATTTCTCTTTCCAACCCTTAATTGAGTTCGGGTTTTCTATGATCCTAACACCCTTCCTCGGCCCCAAATAGTACCGATGCTCAGTCTTGTGCATCCGGTTTATCCGATACAGGCCTCGAAAGACCGTTAGGTCCGGCTCGACTTCAGCTTTGCGGCACTGAAGTAGGAAAGCATTCATGTGACGTCATGTGTTCGGCATGAATTGGGTCGGCGCGAGGCAGAACCACCCGAGGATCTGGAGAATGAAAGGATGCAACGGAAAACGCAGTCCGGTATTCAAGCAGTCGAAGTCGAACATGCACATGTCCGACGATGCCAGCTTGGAATTCGCTCGCATCCCGGGGCCGGGGATCATCAGCTTGTACTCCGGAGGGATGGCGAATCCCTTTCTGATCCGAAGGAGATCCCTCTCGGATAGCACCGAAGTAATCTCGTCGGCTTCGGTAGGAAGAGCCGGGTTGGGTTCTTCGAGGACTTTCGACTTTTCGTAGATCGCTTTCTCCAAGAGGTCGCCTTCGTACTGCCTGACCCCCGAATGCCCGGACAATACAGAAGGATATCGTCCCATCTCGAGCGCTTGCTTCGGGTTTTCCACGATCTCCTCGACCACGACAGATTGGGCTGCCACCCTCCTCCTCTTCTTCTTCTCCTTCCTCGCCTCGGTCGCGGACAGCTCGGCGACTTGTTTTTCCTTCCTTCGGATCTCCGCCCTTCTCCTCTCCTCGGCACCATCATCGCTCGAGGACGAGGCTCCACTCCCCAAGTTCACTCTTGACATCTCTAGAAAAAAAGCTAAGGCTAGTAGACTGACCTTTGAAGTGACGTTCACGGTCGGAATGTGCTCGCCAGAAATCGCCTGGCCTACGCGATAGCTAACGTCACCACCTTGGAGTGAAAGTCGCCGCTAGTAGAGAGCGCAGAAAGTAAAAGTGAAATCTTGGAGTGAAAAGTGAGAAATGAGCTTGGGGGTGGGAGAGTGAAAACTTATAACCCCAAGTGATGTTGGGCCTCCTTGGGAACCTCAAAGGCCTACTAAGAAGCCAAAGTGCCAAGCGGAAAGTTGCGACATTTCGAAAAGAAAAAACCTCAAATCACTCAAGTCCACGACTCGGACACCGGTTTGCCAAGCCGAGCTATCGAACAGCCTGGCTAAGCAACCGAGCTACTGAGTCCCTTCAAAAACATCTAACTCCATACCTCGATCGACGTCATCGAGTCCCCGAGCTGAGATGACGAGGAACCGACCCTCGTATATGGAGAAAAATCCTTCCAAGGCAAAATCTCCGTCGGATCTCTCCAAAATTCGTATCAGAATTCGATGGACGGTTCAGATTGCGCCACGCCCACAAAACAACAAGATAGCATTTTCTCGTGATCTGAACCCCATCCTCGTGATTCGCACCATGATGGATGGACCAGATCCGGCCAAGTGCACCTTCTGAGCTGCCTGCCATCGGCCTGCTGAACCGAGCTACCGAACAGCTTGGCCATGCAGCTGAGCTACTGGGCTCGGAAGAGTGGAACCGATGGAAGACATCCTTCAGTCTCAGCGCCTCGGCCGATGTCACCGAGCTTCCGAGCCGAGATGATGAGGAACCGACCCTCGTATATGGAAAAAAATCCTTCCGAGGCAAAATCACTATCGGATCTCTCCAAAATTCGCGCCAGAATTCGATGGACGGTTCAGATTGCGCCACCCCCACAAAACGACAAGATAGCATTTTCTCGTGATCTGAACCCCATCCTCGTGATTCGCACCATGATGGACGGACCAAATCCGGCCACGTGACCTTCCGAACTGCCTGCCATCGGCCCGCTCAACCGAGCTACCGAACAGCTTGGCCGAGCAGCTGAGCTACTGGGCACGGAAGAGTGAACCAATAAAAGACGCATCCATCAAAATCTCCAACTCAGTGCCTCGGCCGACGTCACCAAGCATCCGAGCCGAGATGATGAGGAACCAACCCTCGTATATGGAGAAAAATCCTTCCGAGGCGAATTCGTCGTAGGATCTCTCCAAAATTCGCGTCAGAATTCGATGGACGGTTCAGATTGCGCCACACCCACAAAACGACAAGATAGCATTTTCTCGTGATCTGAACCCTATCCTCGTGATTCGCACCATGATGGATGGACCAGATCCGGCCAAGTGCACGTTCCGAACTGCCTGCCATCGGCCTGCTGAACCGAGCTACTGAACAGCTTGGCCGAGCATCCGAGCTACTGGGCTTGGAGAAATGGAACCAATGAGAGACGTATTCTTCAGAATATCCAACTCAGCGCCTCGGCCAGCGGCACTGAGCCCCCGAGCCGAGGGGACGAGGAACCGACCCTTGAATATGGCAAAAAACCACGCCAACCCATATCAGCCGTTGGATCTTATAAAAAAGTGCGCTCGTCATGATGGACGGCCCAGATCCTGCCATGTCCACAAAATGACAAGATAGCATTTTATGGGGATCCATGCTGAGATGAACGGCCCAGATGATGCCACGTACCTCGGAGGGTCCGAGCCGAGGAGCCAATCCTCCGAACCGAGGAGACGAGGAACCGACCCTCGTACCTCACAAAGTATAAGGCCGAGCCGAAAGGACGAGGGACCGACCCTCGTATATGGCAAAAAAAACACGCTGACCCATATCAGCCGTTGGATCTTGTAAAAAACGTGCTCGTCATGATGGACGGCCCAGACCCTGCCATGTCCACTAAACGACAAGATAGCGTTTTATGGGGATCCACGCTGAGATGAACGGCCCAGATGATGCCACGTACCTCGGAGGGTCCGAGCCGAGGAGCTAATCCACCGAGCCGAGGAGCCAGTCCACCGAGCCGAGGCACTGATCCTCCGAGCCAAGGAGCCGAGGAGCCGACCCTCGTATATGGCAAAAAAGCCTACCGAGGAACGGGGATCATCTGATCACTCAGAAATTCGCGTTCCGTACTGATCGAGGGTCCAGATTACGCCACGTCATAAATTGGTATTTAAAAATCGATTTTTATTTATTTAAATCATTTTATTTATTTAAAAATTGCAAAAAATTGCTAAAAATTCGGGAAAATTAACTAAAAATTCTAGAAAATAATTAGAAATTTGGAGGGATATTTTCGAGCCCCTGAACGAACAATTATTGTCTAGAATGTATTATTAAGGCCCCTGAACGATTAGTTGACACATCGCAAAATTAAATAAATAGCCCGAAAAAATAGATAAAAACTCGATACAGCTTCAGAACATCATATGGCTTAAAAAAAGAAGAAGTTACCTTACTACCCACTTCAAGATTCGAAATCTCCCATTCGGACTCCGATACAACTCCACTAGCCACTAAAACAGTCAAACTACTCCTCAAAGACTGATCATCCTCAGCCTTTAGGAGTGGGGGGCTCGTGATGTGGCTAAAAATGGGGGTTTAATCGAGACCGTCCAAATTGGGCACGAATCCTGAAGCCCAGGGGTAAAACGATAATTTTACCTACAAACGGGTCTGAAGCGGTACTGGGTCTCCTCCCCAAAGAGCCATTAACCCACGAACGGATCCACCTCAACAGGGTACGGGTCCCAACCCAAAACACACCCAGTCCAGAAAAGATAGAATTAGGGTTTCTGATTAATCCTAATCAATGGCCCTGATTCACATCTATCTTTTCACCGGGAATTAGGGATTACATTCCTAATCTGTTCATAAGAAGAATATTCCTTATCAGACCACGGGGATTACATTCCTAATATGTTCCCTAAGATGCCTATAAATACCCCCCATCCATCTCCATTAAGAGGTAATCAATCTTTCTCTAGTTTTTGCGCTCTTTCATAGTCTTCCTAGATTACTGACTTGAGCGTCGGAGGGTGCGTCACCGGGAACAACCCCGGTATCTCGCACTTTTTGCAGGTGTACGGCGGGAGCAACGATCATACCCCGACGGAACAGGTATACAGGTTTACTATTTAGTTTTCCTAAGAATCCACAAATACTATTTGTTTGCCCCCACACCAAATTTAGCGGCAACAATAATCAATCTCATGCTCCTGAGTAAATTCTTGGGCAACTAAACGAACCTTGTGCCGCTCAATGGAGCCATCAGGTTGATATTTGACCTTAAAGATCCACTTGCAGCTAATAGGCTGAATGCCCACAAGCAATGAAGCAACATCCCCAGTGCTAGTTTGATCAAATACACGGAACTCCTCTGCAATAGTTTCCCGCCATTCGGAAAATTGAATAACTTCCTGATAAGTTCTGGACTCACGTGTGGAGTGTATAGCAGTGAAATGTGTATGTATGAAACTGTGGTGAGTAGGAGTCAAGGGTGGCAAAGTCAAACTGGTCAGAAGGGCTAGTGGCGCTAGGTGTGTAACGTGCTGGTGGGATGTTTGAGGTAGAACGTGTGGACTGATGGGCCGGTCATGAATAAGCAATGTGTGGGAGTGAGATAGGTGGAGTGGGTGCATGCAGCTATGAGGATGCAGGTGGTGAAGGTGCAGGATGCTATGGGGACGCAGATGGTGTCTCCGTAAGAGGTACAATAGGTGGAACGTCAGTATGAGATGAGAAAGAAGCCAAAGAGTGGGATCATATGGAATACGTGAAGGTATGTTCGGGGAAATCGGTCCAACAATTGGGGAATTGAGAAAACTAGCATCCTCGGGAGAGGTTAAGTAGTAGGGAGAGTTTTCCACAAAAGAGACATGTCGAAAAATACGAACACAACCTGCCACAGGATGAAAACAACGACATCCTTTATGTTCTAGACTGAGAGCTAGATAAACACACATAGTAGCTCGAGCGGTAAGCTTCGTGTGCTCAGTAGAAGGGAGAAGGACATAACAGGTACACCCAAAAGTACAGAGCATATTGTAGTCTGATGGTGAGTGACGAAAAGCCTCATAAGGTGATGTGTCAGATAGGGCAGATGAGGAAGTGATGTTAATGAGACTGACAGAAGTCATGACAGTTCAGTCCAGAAAGAATGAGGAACAAAAGAGAAAAGGAAAAGAGCGCAAGCCTTCTTAAGAATGTGATGATAATTGCGTTCAGCTACATCATTCTGCTCATGCGTGTGAGAGCATGATTGCTGAAAGAGTGTACCATGGGATTTAAGGATCGATCTCATAGCAGTGGAAGTGTACTCATGAGCACCGTCTGAGTGAAAGGTTTTGATACACACACCAAACTGAGTGTGAACCATATTTGTAAAGAACTAGTAAATGTAAAGGTATTTCAGAGCATTGGCGTATAAGAAACACACATGTGTATCTAGTAAAGTCATCGATGAAACTAACATAAAAGAAATTGTCAAGCCCCGCTTCCCAAAAATACGGAATACGAGCACATGACATTGGCCCGGCGAATGACTAACGTCACCCATAAGCTATTTAATTGATCAACTCAACAATATAATCAATACAGAACAATTGCGCAAGCAATAATAATAATCTCGTGAACAATAATAATTGGAATGAATCAATATAAAATATCCAAATACAATAATAATCCAACATCTGGAAACAAATAGTAACATTCGGGACATAAGCCCAATACAATAATAAATCTAATCTCAAATAATAATAATCTCAATACATTAAGTTCAATAAAACAATAAACAACTTGAAAGCATTAAGTCTTCAGAATCGTTGTTCTCCAATCCCAGCAGGCAATTCTCCATCAACACCTGTGAACACTTCATTTAAAAAGAGGAGAAAATTTATCTTAGAGCAAGTCATGGACCGCAAGTAGAGAAAGCAGAGAAAATTGGAATAACGGTATAACAATGAAGTCAATGGATCAATAAAAATCAATGAAATGGCACGATAATCAATAATCAATATCCCGGTAATCGATGCAATGACTATAAACAATGATTTAATATTCGGTAATAATATTCAATGGTATCAATAACATAGCCAATAATCGGTATCAATAGAACAATGATGAACAATATGCAATGTCGGTGTGATGCAATTCTTAAGTCTATTAATTATTTTAACTCTTAACTAATGCATGTACTACTGTGTCCCATATGTTCCATACTACAGGTTCAATGCATACAAACAATTTCGTTTAGACTCAAGTGGAAGATTCTATAGGTTATGTACACGGCACGATAACAGTATTTGTAGCATTAGTGCACACTGGTTGACTCAATAACAATAAACAATACACGATCAATTGGGATACTGTGTCAGTAATCCAACAATAAATCGATAACAATAACAATAGCCAACACATAATATTTTGGGAAACAAAGCCCACACTTCACTGTACAGTCTCTATATCATCAACTACTCCAGTCAATCCCTTAAACCCCGACTTATTAATTATTTTATTAATGCAACAATACAATATGCAATTATGAGACAGGGGTGAACAATAGTATCAATATGAGAACAACAAGACGATAACTTAGATAGAACAATAAAAATGATGACAATGAGACACTAGGATCCTGCAATGCAATATATACACTTTAATTCATGCAATAGTACGATATAGGAATAATTAATCTATTAAAAACTAGAAGATAAAATTCTGGACAGCAATAGTAGTCTGCACAAAAATGCAGTTTCCCGCTGTTTCAGAACTCGAAAACTGAATCCGTCAAAAGTTCTAGAAACTAGACTTCCACACGAACGCATATTTAAAGTTCAAAATCCGACAACAGTAGCTAGGTCAATCACATTGTTCTTTACAGATTTTATGTTCAGGCAGAAATTCGATATCATGTTAAAATTTTAGAATCAGCAAAAACTCAATAATAAATTCATTAAAAATATTTTCTAGACCCCTAAACATGATTACTAACAATCTGAAAATTATCAGAGCAAAATTTTATCATTTGATTGGCCTTTTTACTGTTTAAACATGCAAGATACAAGAATCTGAAAAATTCTGAAGGGAAAAACACAGTTGTAGTAAAACGGGCATAACTTTTGCTACACAACTCAGAATTTAGAAATTCAAGATGTTTTGGAAACTAGAAAGATAAGGCTACAATTCTCATTCCGAAAGTAATTCATTTTAAGATCATTTATTGTTTCAAAAATAGCAGTCAATATACAGGTCAGCAAGCGATATACAGGTTTTGGGGGGGTATTTTCATGAAATAAAATTAATTAACACGATGGGTAACAATTCTATTTGTCAACAAATTATATAATCAACATGATGAGTTTCAAAACATGATAAATATAATTAGAACACATACATACACTAATTTATCATCAATCAATCATCAACCGATCAAACAACATACAACCTAGCAATTGTCTCTATAATACTCAATCGTGTTATGAGATGCATGAAAATTTCCTATCATCAATATTATATGATGTATGCAAGATTCAATATTTTTAGAGTCAAAGTGGCGCGATGTCAAGAATATTGGGATTAGCTCGTGTAAACCCTTAATAGACCCAAGGAAGCTAATCAATAAAGTGATACGATAACGAATATGATCTACTTGCAAGAATTTCGATAAAATTTGAATTTGATACGATATACAATTCAAGAGGACAGTGACTTGCCTTATAACCATTGAAAACGAATACCAAGAATAATGGGATAGGGATCCCAAAGCAACAAACCCACGAACTAGTAATTCCACAAAATAGCACGTGCAATTCTCGTGCACACAAAGAGCCAAGGTAACACAGCAATAGCAATAGACAACAACAACAAATAAAGGGACAGCAGTAACTCAAAGAGACAACACGGCATCAGCTACAGCAAAGGGGACCTCGGGACTAGCATCATGGCTCGACGACGGAGGAGCGGATGAAGATGAGGTCGCGGCGGTGTTCAAGGGGAGCAGCAACTAGGCGGCGCTTCATCGATCAGGAAGAGGAGCAGACAGAGCGGTCATGGGTCTGGATATGTTGCTGATGTCGACTGCAGAGTCGAAGGAGTTGGGCGGGTCGGGTATGGCGGCGGTATGTCTGGGAGTGTCGTGACGGGAAGGGTGGTCATCAGATGCCGGGGGCAGTGTCAGGAGAAGATGAGCACAGGAAGTGGGTTCACAGTTTGGGCGGGAAAAGGTAGATGACGGATGAACAGTTGTCAGGGAGAGATAAACAGGGAGGAGAGAGAATAGGAGAGAGGATATGTGGCTCTAGGGTTTCAATAATGTGCAATTTTTAGGATTTACATTAGGGTTGTATTTATAGGGTACAATTAGGATGTTGGATTAGTGGTTTAGGATCTAATAATAGCGGTTTTGGGTCAAAAACAATAGAAATTGGGTTTTAGGGTTCATAAGAGATAGATCCAAATCAATAGGGTTCAAATAAAAATACTACAATTAAATAAAAGATAATAGGTTCAACAAGAAAAGCTCAATCAAGAAGAACGGAAATTTCAAGAATGAAAATTTAAATCCAAATAAATAAATAAATAAATAATACAAAGGGGAAGAATATAAATTAGCTTGAAAATAAATTGGAATTCACCACGAAAATTGGATCAGTACGAAAATAAAAAATTTCAATAAATGAACTTTAATTGAATAATCAAGAAATAATAATTAATTATTATAATCCTAATAATAATAAAATCGTACAACAAAATAATATTCAGGTTTAACAATTTTTATTAAAATAATCCAATAATAATAATATATTTGTCTTAGGCTCAAATATAAATATCCGATCAATAAGAAATAGAAAGTAAGATCAAAATACCCCGTTATTCGAAATGAATAAATTTTCGATTACAAAATCTATATAATAAAACACAAAGAAAGCTATCAAGTGGCTCTCATTCAATCCCCAAAAAAATCAAAGGTCAAGATCTAACCTCACAAAACATATTTTTCCCTCTAAAAGTTTCCCCCCCAAAACTCAAATTCAAATCCCCCACCCAAAACAACTCCTATATTTATTTAATTCTCTCTCTCTCTCTCTCTCTCTCCCTCCCTCTTCTATTCAAAAAATTAAGAAAATAAAAATTTTTAAAATTTTTAAAAAATAAAAAAAATTTAAAAAACTAAAAAAAATAAAATTTTAAAAACTTTTAAAAAAATCAAAGAAATCATATAATATGTTTTTTGCTGGACCTCCAAAAGTTTCTCATATAATATGTTTGCTGCTTCAATTAATTTGCTAGATCTCCAAAACTATTTTATATAATCAAACAAGGTGTACCGTTTCGAAGACGTGCCGTAGGCACGTGTCAACGGGCAAACCTAGTACTTTAATAAAATCTGAAATGAATTTATCACAAAATAACTTTATAAAAATCAGATTATCGCGAATACACGGAAAATACTTATAGCGGGAATGGGGGTTACAGAAATAAGCTTTGTGAGATGGTGTATGAGATGGTTCTCATTTGTCAGAGTGAATAAGTTGAAATTGATGTGTGGTATGAGAAGTGCTTTTGTGATTAAAATAGACTGCTAAGTGTTTGGCCAAATGAAAACTCTGACAATCAGAAAAATGAGAAAAAGAAAGATGACCATGGACACCCAGGCTAAAGTCTTTAGTCGAGACTCACGAATATGTCCTAAATGTCTGTGCCACATATTAGCATCAGAGAACATAGCACCAACAAAATGAGGATGAGATTTATGAGCATGAAGAAAATCTAGATGATATAGACGACCCTGTCGACTAGCACACCCAAACTCCTTACCAGTGTGTGAATCTGTGATAAAGCAACCTAAAGAATCAAATGTAACGACAATACCACTATCACATAGTGCACTAATGAAAATAAGGTTCATGGATAAATGAGGAGCATAAAGAACATAAGATAATGTGAGAGAGGGAGAGCTAATAGACCCTGAGTGTGTAGTGAGAAGTTGTGAGCCATCGGCAATGTGTAGAGATGGAGAGTGAGAGGAAAGTGCAGTGCTGGTGGTAAGTAGTGTATAATTACTAGTAAGATGATGTGATGTACCAGGATCTAAAATTCAGGAAGAACTCATACCGAGAGTAACAGAGAATGCAGGGGCAGAGGGGCTAGCAGTGATAGACTGTAACACTTCGAATTCCAAAACAGACTGAATTCGAAGTTCCACAGGATCTTTACACTTCTCTTCGTACAATTTTACAAGGAATTTAAAACTTTATTACATCAGAGGTACATCATGAATTACATTTAAACAACGAAAGCAATTTACAATAATTACATGAATAAACTGTACAACACTTGAATTATTCTTTAAGCAGCATGCACACTTTAATCTTGTTAATTTCTTTATCCTGCATAGAAACTGTGGGCTCGTTAGTTTATTCAACTGATGCAAGGATATAAAACATCAATTTTCTTCTACTTAACAAGCACACACTTATCACAAGCAAAACTACGGGGACTATCCTATAGATGTCGTGTTGTCCAGTGCGCTTAGTCCTTAATGCAGTTATTATGTTATATGACACTAATGCGTACTTGTTCGGATTCTATGCATCTCATACTACATAGGTCCGAGGGCAAGCCCTTAATCGTACTTTATCTTGTAGGGTTCAATCCCTCGCCAAGACTTAACTACTCCAATAACTACGGTAAGTATCCAAAATGTTCTATGATCTACGAGCCCATGTCCAGACAGTCTGGAGGGGAATCCCATGCACTGACAAGACGCATCAAGCAGGCAGACTATGGACAATTCAACCTCTGTCATGAAATGATGGCACCACCCGTAGTCAACAAACACCCCACAAGCGTCGCCACCAGGACGATAATTCTGAAGTAGTGCTCACGCCATGTCATGATGCATCAAGCAGGCAGTTTGTGAATCACTCTCGCACCGCCAATCCGATGGCCCTCATACCTTTGTTTTTCTCTCACTTTCGTCACATCACCACTATGTGTCTAGTTCTTAATTACTTGAATCATGAATAAAATCAACCTCTAAAGTTAGCTCTTTCCTCTATACCGGTCTTAATCAACAACTTGACCAACTTGGTCTTTCATCTAAGCAATTATAACTCATTCACTTGCCGGTAATAGGACTTAGCTACCCTCTAGTTCAAATCTCATTCCATGTTCATACATTGAGTATTCATACTCATCAATATTTTCATAAGTTATCATGATTTTTCTTCTTTTCAATTCATGCAATTCTTTTCATAAATAAAATACAAGATAATTTTATTTTCACAATTTCTCGAATCACCAATTTAATCTCATAATTTTCTTTGCATTCACAGGTCTAAAAATCTCATTTATTTAACCTAAACAAGTTATTCACATTTGCATTAAATCACGAATTCTCAAAATAATTTTACATAATTTCTCTAAAGAAGAAAAATACATAATGCTTAAATTATCAAAAAAAAAAAACACTCTTATAATCCCTTAAATCTTGATCTACAATTTTTATCAATCCATAGTAATTTTCTAGATAAGTCCAAATTAATCTCAAGATAATTAACATAATTTTTTCTAATTTAATTTTACAAAAGAAATCATTAAAATATTAATTTTTCCCCAAAAAAAATCAAAAACTCAAAACCTAGGCCGAATCTAGGTTTCGAACCAGCAATAGCAGCAGCATGCGCTACAGTAACGTTACTGTGGCGCAGCGGCTGACCAAAGAGGACAGAGCGCCCACATGAAACAAGAGATTCCGAATCTTTTATAGTCTAGGTCTCGGTAATGGGTTATTTTCAAAAGTAAAAATAAGGAGTGTATGCCAAGATTTGAACCCATGACCTCCTACCACAGTGACATTCTTAATTTGCACCCACTGACCAGTATGGATAGAGTGACTAACCCGTAGAGAAATAATTTCAATTTGTTTTGTACAAGACTTTATCTATTCTAGTTCATTAAAAAAAAAATCATTTCTTCAAAAATGTGATTTGTTCTTCTCTAAACTAAATAAATTCTTGAGGTTTATAAAGCCATTAAATTCTCATTTCTCATATAAAGTATTTCTCTTTTATTCATACAAGTGTACACGAAAAATCACATATTGTTCTATTAACAACTTCTTTTTCAAGAGACATTTTTCTTGATTTCTTTCAATCATAAATTAGTTCTTTATTAGACTAAAGAGTTTTTCTTCTTTCTTTTTGACTAACACACAAATTGATGATCTCTTGAATTTGGCCTAAATAATAAAATGTTCATTTCTCTCAACAATTAACATACAACTTAGGATTATTTAGTATCAATCACACTAATCATAAATATGCATAATTTACTAATTAATCTTATTTTAATAATATAGAGATTCTCACAATTTGTATTTTTCACATAAACACATTTCTCAAAATTGCACTTTTTCCACGAACGCAAATATTTTGACATGGATAAACATTTATTCTAATTTAGCATGCTAGATCAATATCAAAATATCACAACAACAATCATATCATTCAATCAATTTCACTTAGTCATTTCATGTAATTTCACATTTGTTCCATTTTCACCTTAATCATGGTATTAACAAAGAGCAATATTTTCACCTATCTATTCTAGCATGATACTACTTAGAAGTTGGAAAAAATTGCCCACCTATTTGAAGAAACAAAAGATAGAACTCTTAGAAATCTCCTTGAACAAAGAGTGATCCTGCTCCTCCTAGATCGAGCTACAAATTGCCTTCCCCTCCTTGTGTTGATAGAACGCGAGCTCCCCTCTTCATGATAATTTGCCGACCTCCAATGGATGCACACATACTCACTAGCACACAAACTCAATCTTTCTCTCACTTTCTTTCAATCTTTTTCTAGCTCTTTATGTTTATTTCTTTCTTTACTAATTTCTTTTTAATGTGTTCCATGAAGAGAACTAGGGGGTATTTATACTAAATTTGAGTGAGAATAGATGGCCAGGATTAGATCAAATAGTTAGGGATCAAAGGCTAGGATGAGTTAGGAAGTTGTAGCAACCACCCAAGAATTAGATAACCACCTCACCACTACTCCCATCTCTCCCTCTCTTCTTTTGCACTATCCGACCTACTCCAAAAGGTGCATTTGCATGTGCAAGTGCAATGCACATGCAAACTAGTACACCCTACAAAATTTTGTTCATGCACATTTAATTAATTGTTTGTTAAGTTGGTCTACACTACAAGTTAGGTTAATTAAAAGAGAATTTAAATTAGTTGGGCTCACTAATGGGCCAAAAGACCACGGGCTCTAGTGAATTTAATTAATAAATTAATTATAATGGGCTTGAAAGAGATAATTATGCCTAGGATTTTATTTAGGCTTTAAAAATAGATCTTTTAGGAAAATAAAATGAATAATTATTAGCTCAAGCTAATAAGAAATATTTTTACTCTGGGAAAATGCATATGAAATCATACGTGCAAAACACGTAAAATCACAAATATTTATAAATAAAAATTCAGGATGTTACAACGACTAATCCAAGAGTCGGAGTTACAACTGAGCGAGGCGATGCTGAAGATTAGCCCAATCAGTAGGAGTCGGCAAGGCTGAAGTAACAGTCATGTCTGAGGATGTAAGGGAAGAAGTGATGTGAGAAGGAATGAGACTGGTGTCACTATGGTAAAGATCAATGTGAGGTCAAAAATGCTGCTGGTGTCGGGATCGGGATAGGGAGCTGGATGGTGCTACTGGTTGTGGAAGAAGAGGTGGGGCAGGGTTAGAGATGATGTTGTGAGGAGGGAGGAGGCTGGAATCAGGATGATGGCGACACTACATCTGTCTGAATTTGGAGAGATATCGGGATGTGAGGGGGGGGGGTAAACAAGTAGATGTAGTAGAGAGGAAGTCGGTGGAGAGAGACCGGTGGACTGAGGTTCCATTGGAGAAGAAAGAGTACCTGTAATTTTTTATTTTTTTGGGGAGTTCGAGTAGAGGGTTAGCGGGTAGGATAGGGATTTCGGGTCGGGTAGGATAGGGTTTGGGGTTAGAATTAAGAAAATAAGGTTAGGTGTAGTTGAGATATGGATGACGGCTAGGGTTAAAGAGGTCACCGGAGATCGCGAGTCGCCGGGATGTGGGTTCACTGGGATGTAGGGTCGCAAGGACGAAGACGCAAGGATGTGGGAGAGTTCAAAGTTTTGGGATTTTCGGGGTTTGTTGATGAGAGGACGACGGGAGGAAGTTGATGGAGTTGTTGTCACTGGAGGTAGTGGTGTTAATATCGCCGGTGTGTAGGATCTTGCTGTTGTTCGGAGTTTGGGGATTTTCGGGGTTGAGGTGTTGATAGTTGGGCGACGAGAGGAAGGTGCCGGAGTTGTTGTAGCCGAAGTTGGAGGTATTGCTGTCACCGATGTGTTGTAGGTGATGGTGGAGAGAAATTTGTGTAATTAGGGTTAGGGATTAGTGAGAGAGAAAGAAATTTGAAATTACTGCTCTGATACCATTTTAAGGTTAACAGAGAGATTAGAAAAGATTCTTGGATTGATTATAACTGAGTACACTGTCTCATATATGTATAGGAGAGAACCAAATATTAAACTGATACAGAGCCCGATATGGGACTACATATATATATAATATAATATTTAACTGATATGGGTAAAAAAAGAACTAATTCGGGACGTCAAATCGGACACGAATCTTAAACTCTCAGGGGTAAAACGGTAATTTCCACTACAAGCGGGTCCGAAAATGGGAACTGGGTCTTTTCCAAGCCCAATAACCCAAAAACAGGTCCGCCTTACTGGGTCAGGGTGACAACCTGTTATAAACAAACCCAGGTCATCTAAAGAGGTTTAGATTCATGATTATCTCTAAGAGGCGGTTTAAACCAAATCTCTTATCATAAAATAATTTAAACTCTGTTTCTTATCCAAAAAAGGGGAAAATAGAGATAAATCATTATCTTTAAACTGTTTCCAAAGGCGACTATAAATACTCCCTACCTCCACCCAAAACAGGTAATGAGTACTTTTTCCACCAAAGCTCTTTTAAAACGAATTCTTGATTTTTGACTTGAGCGTCGGAGGGCCTGTCGTCGGTATCAACCCTGGTGTTTCAGGTATTTTGCAGGTCAAGCGGAGGGGATCGTCACCACACGAATCGAATTCTACGATGCAAGCGAGTCAAATCGTCAAGTCAAAGGCAGCTAATACTGCTGAAGGTCAAAATGTCAAATTTTTGATTGCTCCCACAGAGAATTCGAGCTTCAGAGAATCCACATCATATGGTTGCTCCCATATAAAATTCAGCAGCAACAATAACAATACGGTATAGGATGAATGGACATGAACACATGAAAACTCCAATGAAACTAATGA
This sequence comes from Hemerocallis citrina, assembly GCA_017893485.1. Classification (NCBI taxonomy): domain Eukaryota; kingdom Viridiplantae; phylum Streptophyta; class Magnoliopsida; order Asparagales; family Asphodelaceae; genus Hemerocallis; species Hemerocallis citrina. Next base: position 111,937,764 of record CM030366.1, on the reverse strand, counting down.
AGTATTAGTGTTTAAAGTAGAATTGATCTGTGGGAAGAGCAGGTTCATTAATCAATGATTTAGTAATAATGATGTTGTAATATCCGGATTTGATGGAGTGAGGGTGCAGGAAGAGTAGTACAGAAGACGCTACAGTTGCTTTGCTCTCAGACTCGGCCAAAAAAGGAAGGAAAAAAAAACATATTCTGGAATACATATGGTGTTCTTTTCTTTTCTTTTATTTTCTTTCAAATCGAAACCCAATAATATTCCCTCCCTTTTTTGCCTTTTTTTCATCTTCTCCACCTTCTGACTGATCTAATCTCTCTCTCTTTCTTTCTCTCCCACTAATGGCGATGCAGAGAGTAAGCATTGCAGATGGAGTTTTGGCTCCGTTGCTGGACCAGCTGGCCACTGCCTAGCACCACATCCTCCACAAATTGTCGTCCAACACTGAGGAGATGAATCCAATCCTCCTTGACAAGATCAAGCGAAATGTCCAAGATATGAAGGAGATGTTTTAGCAGGTCGGCGAAGAGGTAGAAACAGTTCATTAAAATTTCCAACAAGCCATGTATGGGTGAACCTACAATCTCTTGGAACAGTTGTCAATCAATTAGGCTGCACCCCTTCGAACCAAGCTTCTGAAACTAATTGATGACGGAATTATGAATATAAAGGCTAGCCTTGAGAAGGATGTTCTTCTTTGGTGTTTTGAACCATCTTCAACCTCCCTCGATCCATCATCTAGTGCTAATGAGGAAATCATTGATGTTTCAAAGACAATTAAAATCGATCTTAACACAATTAATTAGGAATTCACTTAGTGTGAATGAATGAGGTCAAAGTAATTTGGTTTTTGCATTTTTCATTTGAACTTGACTATTATGTACTATTAACTTTTGTTTCGTTATTTTATTATTAATGAAACACGGTGACATCAACCATCTTTGAGTCAAACAAAAATAAAAAACAAAACACAAAACACAAAACTCAAAAACAAAAGAATTCTATGATTAAAAAAAATAATGGATATGAACACAACTAAAACTCTAATGAAAACAAACGAAGAATTAGTGTTTAGAGCATACTTGTTTGTTGTATGAGAGCTGGGAGAGTGGAGTAGGTCTTAGGTCAAAATCTTGGAATTGGATAATGACCCAATAATTCGTTATTCTTCGAAGAATTCAGCAAAATAAGTTAAAATTGTAACAAGCTGAAAAGTCTAAACAAAAGGAACAGAAGAGGAATTTCGGAACCAATATTAGATAATAAAAGAATTACAAAACATATGCCTCTTAGTCTATCTCTTTTCTATCTCTGATTATAATGATATCTCTCTTAGATAGTTTCTTTCTTTTCTATTAGGAATACTTAGATACAATATTTTCTCCTGTATTTATAGAGTATTAACCTTGAGATATTTGTAAGGGTTAATAGTCTTTGACTTAGTCATATATTTCCCTTATCAAGTTGGGAATAAATCATGATAAATATCTCAAGATAGTTACAAGAGATTGTATCAAATATTTTAAATATATAAAGATATAAATCTTAAAAGAAAATTACCAAAGAATATTCTAAATCTTAGAAAAATATTTGAGGCGTATTTCCAACAATCTTCTTATTGACTCAAATATGATTCTTCTCCTCCAACTAGAAGGTCTTCATGAGTCAGTAAGCTGTGTACTTCCCTTGGCTAAATGGGTCGGCCACTTCAACATGGTTCCCTATCTTATTAGCTCTCATCACCTCTGCAGGATCTTTAGCTAGTTCAGACATCTTTCTCGGTTCAACGCCGAGTCAGATTTCTTACAAACATAGATCAATATGATTCATATCTCTAACAAAACTGGCCTTTACGAATGTCGCACCCATCATATTCGAGAGATGATCAGAAAAAGAGAGTTGTCTCGAGGAACTCGTTTTGTATTCGTAGTCTTTCTAGTCTTTCACATTCAGTCCCGATTTCTCCTTCCCAAGCAAGGCTCTGTTAAGCCCTTTTTGCACTAGCATGACTTCCATCTTGACTTTTCATATTCTGAAGTTCATCGTGCCATCAAATTTCTTCATCCTGAAACGAGTTGTTGAAGCGATGTTGGGAGTAGACGCCATCACCTTCAGTTGGATCTTCTAACCTGTCGTTCTGATACCAGTTTTTCGGTCAAAATTGCATAATTAGATAGTGACCCAACAACTCATTCTTCTTCAGAAAATTCAACAAAATAAGTCAGAATTGTGACAAGCAGAAAAGTATAAAAAGAAGGACAAAAGAGAAATTTCGGAACCAATATATATTATACTAATATGTCTACCCCCTCTCTCTTTTTTCTATTTTGAAATAGAAAAATAGATGAAAGAGAGCAAGAGTAGGAATTCTCATCTATCTTAACACGTGCAAATCACATATTTTTATTAACAAAACACAACAAAACAAAAAACCACTATCTCTCCCTTTCCCAAACCCCCCCAAAACCACTATCTCTTCCACTCCCAAATCCCTCTGTCACCGCCCTCTTCCTCTATCAAATCCCAAAAATTCCTTCCACCCTTTGCCTCCCTGTCGCAGCTCGATGCTAGCCTCGCAGCCACCGCACACCGCTCGCCACCCGCACAGCTTTCCACGTCACCTCCCACGGCCTCTCATGCCATCTCTCGCACTGTCTGATGCACCCCTTCTTATGCCACCACCGGTGCGCCTCCGAGCTGCATCGCATGCCTCAATCCCACGCCGCCACCCCCGAGCAGCATCCCCACCCTAATTTGTATTTATGTGAAAATATTCCTAAAGATTGCAAAGCTCTTTACCTCATTTTATTAGAGTGTGTATGGGACAAGTTCCAGTGAAATATATGGGTGTTATGATTGACACTAGTAAGTTGACAATCCCTGACATTGATCCTTGTGTTCATTGTATCGAGAAGAAAATAAACACTTGAAACCGATGATTTGAATTTTGCTGGAAGTGTCACCTTAGTGAAATCAGTTACTTCAATCTATTCATGTGTATATAAGATCTGCAAGTTGGATTCCAAAGTCTGTTTTGAGCAAGATTGATCATTTACACACACACACATAAGTGTAGCATACATAATGCATAAATGTTGAAGACAAAGGCCGATGCTTTGAAATTTGCTAGAATGGTCACCTTAGTGAAATCAGTTACTTCAATCTATTTTCGTGTATCTAATGTTAACCTTAAGTTTGGTGTGCACAAAACGTATCATTTACAACTAATATTTTAAGTTGAGTTTCACATAATTTACAGGAAAAGGAAAATCATAATAAAACAATTTGTAAAACCGGAAAGTATCGAAAAAAGTGCAAAGATCAAAGAAGATTGCAACACAAGAAACATGTGTTTCAAATCCTCAAGAAAGTCAGCAGTAGATGTGTTTATAGAAAAATGAAACTAAGTTTGAAGCCAGCTAGGAGAGGTGGAAACAATGGCATGGAGGCAGGCAATATGGTGAAGGAGAAAAAATCATAACACACTCCCCTCCTCAACCTCAGACTTCTCCTTCTCACCCCATCGACTCTTTGCAAGCTCTTTCGACTAACCCTTAAGCATGCTTTCACTCTTAGAACTTAGTGGGTGCGGGCCCAATGAGAGGGTCCGCCACCCACCGACACCAACACCAACACCAGCACCAATGGCGGAGCAGCCGCCCTCTTTCGCACCACCCCAACCTCAGCTACTACCACCCTCACCTCCCTCGATTGGTGTCACAATGCAGACTCCCTCCTCCTACCTCGCTGCAGCGAAGGCCCCAACGGCCACAACACTGGCCCCTCTCCTTTGATCCCACACCCCGATGATGGAGGGAGTCGAGAGCTCAGATGAGTTCGCTCCTCGATGCGTGCACACCAGCGTGCACATCAGCATCGCGAGGGGAGGAACTACGATCATCATCGCATAGGAGAGGGTGCTATCAGGGGCCATGGGCATCAACGATAACAGGAGGAGTATTACGAGGGGAGGGCCCAACGATGGGGTCCTCCTACAGGCTAGTATAGGCATAAAAGAACCCCACCCCCTGTGCCCAGCTATTACCAATCTAGGGGTCATTCTCGGAGAGAATATGAAGTTGTTGCACACAAGAAACACCAACTTCCTTCCAACACCAACACCAAACCAAGCAACACCAACATCCTCCCAACACACAAACAACATCAACATTCCTCCAGCACCAATGCTAGGCATCAACACCCCCTACTTAATCCAACTCCAAATCAAGCTTCCAATCAACTCATCATCCTCAACATCCTACCCTACAATGCCCTCATATACAATCTGTTGTACTCCCAATGGACCCTGACCCTTCACATCACCTCCATAAACACAGGGAGTCCCACGAACTCCCACATACAATCCCGACCACCCACCCTAACCCCACCACCTATCATCTCGCAATTCTAACACCACCGGAGCACCTTTCACCCAAATCTCAAGCCGAGCGAGCCACTGAAGGGACCATGCTAGACGGGATTACGGGGGAAGAGAATGCCGGCAATGAGGAAGGGGAGGGGCAGTGGATTCAGGTGGGGCAAAAGCAAAACAAGAGACAGGGGAGTCTCACTAACCTTCATTCCGACCAGTCCCCTCACAAAAAGAAGCAGAGAAAGGGCAAGCGTAAGCCAGCGCCGTGCTTCAATTGTGGGGATCTAGGCCACTACAAGAGCGAATGCACCAAAGAAGTTTGCTGCCTCAAATGCATGAAGTGGGGGCATCTCTCCTATGTATGCACCAATGTGGTGGTAACTCACAGTGACGAAGAGTGCTCAGTGAGTCGGGGGAGATCCCTAGACAATCCCACGGTGATTCATTTGGCAAAGAGCCTGGACATCATCAAAAGTGAAGAACGGTGGCTGCGGTAATGGTGCGGCATTGCCAAAGTCAGAAAAGGGAGGCCTTCGGAGGTTCATGTGATGCAAGCACTCACTGAAAAATGGCCTATGAGTGCTTATGGTGATTGGGTCACCAAGAAGCTTTGCCATTTACAATTCCTGATCTCATTCCCCTCGTCAGAGAAGGTCTCAGAAGTGGTCAGGTTGGGGAATGTCAATTTTGGACATTTTCAACTTGAATTCACTGCGTGGACTCCGACGTTTGGATTGGAGCTCCCACAGGAAGAGAAATATTGGATTTGGATCCACAACGTCCCCTTACACTTCTGGAAGAAAGAAGCTCTTCAGGAGATTGTAGCAGAATTCGGGACGGTGGTGGAGATAGACGAGAAGACGGTGCGACGGTCAGAGATTGTATCGGCGAGATTGCTCATCAGAAGCACTGATATCTCTCTGATGCCGCGCTTCGCCAAGGTGTTTTCCTTCGATGAATCTTATCTCATCAGATTCGTGCTAGACAAGAGAAAAGAAGCAAAAAAGGAGCTGGCAGCCACCACCTCCCCCTCCCCTTCTGTAGCCCTCAGAGACAACAGGTCCTACCGGCAAGTGGTCTCGCCAGCAAAGGAGCTGACTATCGATGGGTCCCATGAAATGGAAAGAGCTCACAGGGAGATCATCAAGGTGGCAATGGGGCAGGAGCGGCGCCAAGGTACACCGGCGGAAGGAGCTTTTGCATCTCCGAACAAGTCTGGTCGAGGCAAGGATCGCTCCGTTGGATCCAACGGTGAAAAGCTAGCTAGAGCCTCCAACTCGTCAGATCGAACAGCGGACCAGCTCAACCATCCTAATTTGGAAAAAACAGAGACCAACCACACGAGAGGAGTCAAAATAGTTGCTCAAAAAGATGGTCAAGCCCTGCACGAGTCAGAGGAGGAGTGCACGGTGGCTCAGAGGGGAGGGACAGGGCAGGCACCCCCTAAAAATGGCAAAGCTTTACTCGGCAACAACATGCCGGCTTCGAGACTGGGGTTGGTGAAGGAAACTACCACTTTGGGGAAGAAGACAAGCGAGAGAACCCTCTCGAACAAAGAGTGGGTAACCATGAGATGGTTCGCTACAGATAAGGAAAAGGCGCTTCTGAGGAGCAGGGGGGACAAGAGGCAGTTGCTACTTTGGGGATAGAGGAAGAGGCCACTCTGGGGAATGCGACGAGCGAGTATCTGCTCAACCATAGCGAAAAGTGCGCTAAGGAGAGCGAGATCGTCGCTGAGGGAGTGGGTAGCAAAGCTACGCTTTTGTGGAAAGATGAAAGGAGTAAAGAAGACAACAGAGAAGGTGAAGGGACTGCCTTCTTTGGGAAGAAGAGAAGTAACTTTAACTCCTCGTTTATATTGCCACAAACTTTGAGACCCACGCCCTCTGAACACGCCGCTGTCTCCTCCTATCACTCTTCGCCAGCTGGCAAGAGAGGTGAGATTACCCCTCTTGAAATTCAAACGGTAAACACAATTTTCGACAATAGCGATACAATGGATCGCGGAGGCAGATACTCTCGCTCCTCTCGCTCCTCAGGGAATTTTATAAACAATGGGCTGGTTAGTGGGCCTCTTATTTGTGTTAATGGGCCCAAAGAGGGGTCCAAAACACATTTTATTGTCTCGGGGACTAGCAACTCTACAGTTTCGAAGTCAAACGGGTAACGGGCCCACTGAGTGGACCGCAATGGAAAGCACCACTACTACTATTGATAAGCAAATTTGTGGGCTCAATGAGAAGTCTACAATAAGAGAGCCAAATTTACTTCGGGAAAATCAACATACAGATAATGAGGAGGACCTGGAAGAGCAGCTAAATCTAGACGAAGAATTTTCATTCACAGACGAGGAGTCAGAGGATCTAGAGCTCATAGCTAACACACAGAGGGATTTATCGCCTGAGATGGTCTTGTCCACACTACTAGAATCAGCACCTGGAGGTAGCACTGGTACAGCGAGCAGGACGGTTGGGTTCAGAGTTTAGCGATCACCCAAGAGGGCTCATGTGGAGTCCTTGGACGAATATCTCGATGTTGCGGCGGCAGCCAAAGCTGCAAAATTTGACAACGGAGGTATGAAAAGTTTTCTAGCATCTATATTAAATTTCATGTCAGATGTTGAAGTTTTTTTCCTAGCTAAAACATATGGGTTAGAGGTGTGTGACACAGAGCGTAATGCTTTATTTCTCAATAAAATTAGGGGTTGGGAAACTGAAAGGGTTAAGATTTGTTATGAGAAAGCTCTAGGTATTAGCGCTGGGTTGACAAACATCCCCGAGGATGAAGCCGGCCCCACACCCACACCAACGATCACCCATGACACAGTCCCCCGATGAATACACTATTCTGGAATGTTAGGGGGCTGGGGGATAGGGGGAAGAGAGACATGGTTAGGGACGGCAGATGTGGTTGGGCTGCAGGAAACAAAACTTCAGCACGGGCTCAAACTCAAAAGAATCGGGGGTAACAGAAGCAAGAAATGGGTGGTACGCTCATCAGCAGGAGCCTCTGGAGGAATCACTATTGGATTCAATTCGGATATTCTCTCCTGCACCGAGGTATAAAGTGGAACGTTCTCCCTGACCTCACAACTAAAACGACGGTCTGATGATTGGGTGCAGACGGTGACTGTCATTTACGGACCGAATGTGGCTACAGAACGAGATGCATTTTGGCAAGAGCTGGTTAATATCCGACAATGCTGGTCTGGAGCTTGGATTGCTGGAAGGGATTTCAACATCACCAGATTTGCTTTCGAGCATAAAGGAAAAGGCTCCAGCGACAGACACCGAGAGGAGTTCAATAGAGTGATAACGGAACTAGAACTGATCGATATCCCAATTAATGACAGACTATTCACGTGGTCTAATATGCAAGCGACTCTAGTTATGGCCAAGTTGGACAGGATACTAGTATCGATGGAATGGAAAGCTAAATTTTCACTAGCTTCTGCTAGATCGATTCCTAGACCCACATCAGACCATTCCCCGATCCTGCTCGATGTGGGGGTTAGCGGAGCGCAGAGGTCACAAAAATTCAGATTTGAGAAGGCCTGGCTGGAAATTCAGGGATTTCATCAAATGGTAATAGAAAATTGGGCACTTCCAACTGCTGGCAAGGACGCTGCTTCCCGATGGTGTGAAAAAATCCGCAAACTGAGAAAGCGGCTGCACAGGTGGAATCGAACTAGGTTCTTAACCATCTAGCGTTCCAAAGAAACCTTGTTGGAAGCAATCGATGAGTTAGAAAGGGTGGAAGAGACGAGAGTCTTGTCACAGGAAGAAAGAAACAGGCTATTAGAGCTCTTGGAAAATATCGCCGACCTTTATTAGTTGGAAGAAATCAAATGGCAACAACGGTTAAGGATTTCGTGGCTCAGAGAGGGAGACGCGAATACGGCCTACTTCCACCGAGTGGCTAGTGCAAGGCATAGATCCAACCTCGTCCTATCAATATAGATGGAGACCGGAACATCGCAAGACGAAAAGGTGATTTTCACAACCTTTCAAAATTACTACAAGGGCCTATTTGGAAGGAAGAGTGATTTCAGGATCCCTTTGAGGGAGGATTATTGGCAGGACGTCCAGAATGATTCAGCACAAATTCTCTCCATTTTGGAGGAACCTTTTTTGGAAATGGAAGTGAAAAAGGCCATTAAGCCAATGGGAGCAGACAAGTCCCCTGGGCCAGACGAATTCCCAATGATATTCTTCCAAGTGTTCTGGGAAGAAATTAAAGGGGACATTATGGCACTGATGAAGGATGTTTTCCACCACAATCTCAGATTGGGCATGTTCAATTTCGTGGAGGTTGTCCTGATACCCAAACGGGAGGAATCTAAAAGCGTGGGGAATTTCAGACCAATTAGCCTCATTAATTGCTCGGTGAAGATCATCACAAAGGTCCTGGCCATCCGCCTGGAAAGTATAATGGATTGTATTATCAGCAAATTCCAGACGGGCTTCATCAAGGACAGATGTATCCTGAATTGCGTGGCCACTACTGAACAAGTTATCCACCACTGCCATACGAGCAATTCTAAGAACTTCCTTCTAAAACTGGATTTTGAGAAAGCATATGACTCCGTCGACTGGGAGTGTTTGCTGGAAGCTATCAGGGGGAGAGGATTTGGGGACAAATGGATAACATGGATCAAACAATGTTTACAATCTAGTAAAACGGCAATATCGGTGAATGGGCAGCTTGGCCCGTCGTTCCCTTGCAAGAAGGGACTCTGACAAGGGGACCTGTTATCCCCACTTCTATTCACTATTGTAGCAGATGTGCTGAGGGGAATGATAGAAAATTGTTGGCAAAAAAGTTGGATTTTGCCCGTGGCCAGGAGCACCGCTAATCAAGGGTGCACGATTCTCCAATATGCTGATGATAACCTACTTTTTGGAAATGGGACCAAATCAGAAACAGTCTATTTTAAAGGAGCCCTCTACTGTTTCGAAGCCTGGTCAGATCTCAGGATAAATTTTTACAAGAGTGCACTGATTTCCATCTCTCTCTCCGATGAAGAATCGCGGGAACATGCCACTATACTAAATTGTATGACAGATGAGTTCCCAATCAAATACTTAGGGCTCCCTCTCAGACCAGGGAAACTCAGTAAGTCAGACTGGCTACCGATAATAGATAGGGTGGAGGACAGATTGTCGGGCTGGAAAGGAAAACCGTTGTCACTAGGCGGCAGAGTGATACTCATTAACTCAGTATTATCTAATCTGCCCATTTACTACATGTCTTTTTTTGAGCTCCCAAAGTGGGTTATCCGAAGGATTGACCGAATCCGAAAAATATTTCTTTGGAAAGGGGCAGATCCGAATAGGGGAGGGTATCACCTGATCAAATGGAGTACTGCTTGCATGAAGAAGAAGCATGGAGGGCTAGGCATCATCGACCTTAGAGATATGAACCTTGCCCTATTAGGAAAGTGGTGGTGGAAGGTTTTTCACCACGGTAGAGAAGGGTGGCAGGATTTCATTCAACCATACCTTCGGGAAAAAGGTATGAGAAGTCTAGGCTTTCGGGTAGGGACTAAGGTCTCCCGATTCTGGAAAGGAATTACCAAAGTAAGCGGACCGTTCAACTCAGCAGTTACGTCAAATATCGGTAATGGACGATCCACCAGATTTTGGTAGGATAAGTGGTGTGGAGCTCATACATTGAAGGAGACTTTCCCAGAGCTGTTTGCCAAAATGACTCGACCCAATATCTCGGTGGCAGAGACTTGGAAGAGGGGAAATTGGAGGCCGTCGCTCCGAGGACCTCTTACCCCAGGATTACTTCAGCAACTGCTCGAATTGCAAACACACATCACACGGTCCGGGGTGATGTGCGCCCAAGGACCAGAACAGATGCGATGGGGATTAGAGACAAAGGGAGCTTTCACGGTCAGATCCCTGTACTATCGAATTCATTTCAGGGGATGTAGACCCAGCTGGGTGCAGGTGTTATGGAAGGCAAAAACACCGCTGAAAGTCAGAGTCTTCCTTTGGCTTGTGCTCAATAATGCTATCCTCATGAGAGAGAACCTGGCCAAAAGACATCCCCAGATTGCGACTGATTGTGGGTTCTGTAACAGGCATACGGAGACTTTGAATCACCTTTTTATTCACTACCCAAGGAGTAAGGCGACTGTGGTAGAGGTGTTAAGAGCCTTAGGAACAACTAACTACCCCAACGAATATGAGGATTTATGGGTCCGCCCCAAATTCGCTACGAGTCACCATGAAATGAAGGATGCATGGTACATTGCCATTGCGGCAACTACATGGGTGTTATGGCTAGACAGAAACAACTTTTATTTTCATGCTTCATGTAGTAATATTTCTGGTAACCTTACTCATATCATGCATCTTATCTCTTTTTGGGCTACAGTTGCCGCCACAGGAGCGTGAGGGAGGATCGCCAGAGTCTTCCAGGTGGAGGATTTTGATGATGAGGAGGTGGAGTTTGGGCCGACACTAGACTGAGGGGCGGCGCCATCCATACTCTTCTAAGTCTTAATAACCGAAGTATCTGCTGGTTTGGTCGTGTCCGACTGTACTTTTGTTGGTTTTTGGATGTATGGAGAATTAAACCCACCCCCCAGGGATTTGTTGGGAGTTTATGTTTTATTTCTTGCACTGTATTTTATTTCCTGCTATGTACTTTTGTTTCCCTTCCGGTACACCGGGGTTGTTTTATTAATTTCTTATTAATGAAACAGGGTGGTTTTATTCCACCTTCTACCTCAAAAAAAAAAAGTCAGCAGTAATTAATTATTTATTTCTACTTTTGTGAGTAAATACTATGTAAAGATTCCTTGATGTATTGATTAGTATTTTGAAAGAATATCAAGTAGATTTGCAAAATTAATGTTGAATCTGCACGATAGTGGTCGACCATAAAATATGTCGGTCGACCGTCGCAACAGTCGACCGCTCATCATAGTGAAAAGATGAGTCAGTTGATCGTTCATCGCTCGACTATCGGGTTAAAAAATGAATGATTGTCTGCTCAATAAAGCAGTCGACCGCACTCGTACAGTTTTGACTATTTCAGAAATATCTTTTCATTTTTGGATAGATTTCCTCGCTTTATAAATATAGGTGAATTCACTGAGCATTCTTTATCCCTTTCAATCATAATTCTTCTGAATCATTCATTCAATCAAGGATCCAAGTATGAGAGCTTTTATTGTTTTCTTCAGTCAAGATCATTATAGATCTTAAGAGTTTTTTCTTTTCTTCCACTTTGGTGAGTTTTGCAGGACATGTTTGTAGAGGTCCTGCGGGTGTAATAGGTCTCTCAGCCTGAATTCCGAGAATCACTGTACAAGGATTTAATGTATAGTGGAACACTTGTGGCAGAGAATTGCTACAGATAGCTGGTGTGGACGTAGATGTGGGGGTCGAACCACGTGATATCGTTGTGTCTTGCATGCTTGCTCTGTTTGATTTTTCAAACTCTATCTGTTTACTTACATATTTTATTTGAGTTTTTAATTTCTGCAAAATCCCCTATTCCCCCCCCCCCCCCCCCCGCGCACGCACGGTTGATTTACAGTGGTATCAGGACGAGGTGCTTATTAATAGCTTAAAAAGCTTGAGCAAAAGGTCCAGTGGCCGAAATCCCTCCTCCTGAAAAATTGTACACGTCGGAGACATTCATCTCCAATGGAACAAGTCTAACACGTTCACCTTATTTTGATGAAAAATACTATGATATTTGTAAAGTTCGTATGTCTCATTTTTACAGATGCTAGGAGAAGAAATATGCAATGTTTGCATAAACCAAATAGATATCCCTATCGGTGATGGAAATAGGGCTTTCACAAAAGTTGAACTAGCATTGAAAACTGCAAATTCTAAGGCTATGACAAACACTTTATGTGTAACATTCTGAATTTCTCAAATAATAAATGTAAAGTTTCTTTTATTTTCCACGTTTCTTGCACGTGCAATTTAATATGTATATTTTTTAGATTTAAAAGGTATTCTCATTACATGAACAAACATTTCTTATCTTTTTAAATAAAGCATGTTTCAATCTCTATGCCTAATAGTCTAATTCTAGCCCACTTAATTAATTAATTAATTTAATTAGAGAGCCCATGATCTTTTAGCCCACCTAAATAGCCCATTAGTTATTTCTATTAAGAATTAATACAACTTGTAGTGTGGACTTGATCAAGTAATAATTAAATTAACAATTTAATGTACAACTAAATTGTAGTATGCATAGTGTGACATGTGCTTTGCACAAGCAAGTGGAAATGCATGAGAAGGGGTGGCCGGGTTGTGCATAGAGTGTGATGAGGTGGTTACGTGATGGTGGGTAGTTGTTCTAACTCATAAATGCATCCTAGCCTCTCATCTAAACTCTTCTCAACCCTTCATTTGAGCTTTAGTTGTGTATAAATACCCCCCCTATCTTCTTCATAACTTGCACTAGAAACATTCTTAAGATAAAAGAAAAGAAAAGAAACAAATTGTGAGGAAAAGATTGAGAGTTGTGTGAGAAAAAGATTGAGTGGTGTGTTTGTGTGCTCTTGCAACCTTGGAGGCTAGCCTAGCATCAAGAGGAAGGAGAGCTCAGGTTCACTCTAGCAAGGAGGAGAAGGCTCAATTTGGTGGCACAACTAGGAGGAGAAGGGAACCATTCGTGCGTTCAAGGAGTTTCTTAGAAGTTTTTCCATTTGTTTCATTAAGAGGTGAGTGATTTCTCAAACTTCTAATTTAGATACCATGCTAGAATTTGGAATTGTGAACATGTTAGAAATAAGTAGAAAAGATTGCTCTATACTTGTTTGAAGAGACTAAATAGAAAAGAAACTCAAATTGATCTACATGAAAAGTTAGTAAAATGAATTGAAATGTATTAATTAAGATATGTCATGATCGTTTGTTAGTATATTTGCATGCTAGAATTGATGAATTATGATTTTATGAAAAAATTGCTTATGAATGAATTGTAGAATGCAATATGTGAAAAATTGTGCCTATAAATAATTTATAGAATGCAAACTAGTAAACCATAGATTATGAAATAAATTGATTTGTGGTAAAAAGGTGTGTTTTTAAATGCCATATATGAGTAATATTGTAGTCACTAAATTATCATCCATGTTGTCTCTTGAAACATAAGGAAAAGATTAGTTTTGTAAGAATAAGACTAATTTAAGAGCTTGATCTGTTAAAGAATGAAAAGAGTTGTATGAACTCATTGTGAATGAAAAGGGAATTTGTTGATGAGAGATTCAACTAAAAAGAAATATGTCTATGTCAAAATGTACCCATGATCCATTTTTTAAAGAACTAAATAGAAATAGTCTACTATGTGTATAAATGAGATTTTTACAATCTAATAAAATATAAGTTACTGTTTTTCAAAGAAATAATATTCTAGAAAAGATCTAAATTTTTAAAAGTACAAATAAATTGAGAAAAATCGAATTTGCTAAAAGAAGAACTAGTTTCAGTGCAGTTTATACAAAAACTTTTTATTCAATCCTTATACTGGTTAGTCACTCAGACCTACTAGTCTTCGGGTGCATTTTGGGAGCGTTATTGTAGCAGAGCGGAGCTTTTAGTCTCGGGTTTGAGTCTCTCAAGAGACTCTGTTTTTCTGAAAATTGATTTTTACTCAAAACCGAAAGCCCAAAATTTAAGTATAAAATAAGTTCCCTATTAGACAGTTAGTCGCCTTGGACTTACTGGTTCTCGGGCGCGACTGGGGATGGTTACTATTCACCGGCGGGGGAGGGTTTGATTGGTTCTAATCCGGCCTTTGGCCCTTTTTTGGGTATTTTTTTGATTCTTTTGCTATTTTGATAATTTTAAGTAGTTTCTAATTATATAAAAACTGAGAAAATTTATTAGAAATCTTAGAAAAATACCTAGACTTCGTGAAAACTTTTCTACAATATTTTGACTCATTATAATGAGAATTAGAAACAATTTTGAGAAGAAATAAATTAATAAAGTTTCTTAAAATATGATGTTTTTTGTAATTAAAGACAACAAATATTTTTCAATATAAAGAAATTTTGTATAGAGTTTTAAAATGAGATTGTTTTTACATGGAAAAATTAAGTGAGATTAAATATGAGATTATTGTTCAAACCTATTCAAATTGTGTATGGAAAATGAAGTAAAAGAAACATGATGAAATATGGAATTTGTGAATATGAATACTCTCATTTTGATGAACATGAAACGAGTTTGACACTAGAGTTTAGCTAAGCCCTTACATCGGCATAAATAAAATTTTTGAAAGAGAAATATGATGATAAAGACCAAGATTGGGTCATGGTTAATGATTGATGTTTAAGACCAGTGTAGAGGTAACGCTAATTCTAGAGTAATGATTTTATTCTTGATTCAATTATCTAAGAATTAGACACATAGTGGAAATGTGATGAAAGTAAGAGAAAAATATAAGTATGAGGGCCTCGGATCTACGGTGTAAGAGTGTTCACAGGATGTCCACATGAAGCATCATGTCAGGGCGTGGATACTTTTCCAGGATATCGGGACCGTAGCGACGCTTGTGGGGTGCTCGGTGACTGCGTAGTGCCATCGTTCCATGGTGGAGGCGAGTTGTCCATAGGATGCCTGCTTGATCTGTCATGTCATGGTGTGGAATTTTTTCTAGGATGTCTGGACATTGGCTCGTACTCATAGAACACCTAGGATACTTACCATAGTTACCGTTGTAGTTTAACTCATGGTGAGGGAATCAACCCTACAAGATGAAGAACGATTAAGGGCTTGCCCTCGGACCTATCTAGTACGGGATGCATAGATACTAAATAAGTGCGCATTAGTGTCATTAAATATAAATAACTGCATTAAGGACTAAGTGCACATTCACACACGACATCAATAGGATAGTCCCTCGTAGCTTTGTTTGTGACAAGTGTGTGCTTTCTAAGTAAGAGAAATTGATGTATTATATTCTAGCGTTAGTTGTATGCAAATGACGTGCCCACAGTTTCTATGTAGGATAAAGTAAATGACAAGACCAAAGAATCAATGTCGTTTAAAGAAATGCTCAAGTTGTTATTCAATTCATGTATCATGTTGTAATTTATAATTCCGCTGCATTGATGTAATCATTGTTGTATAAAAAGTTTTAATTCCTTGTAAAATTGTACGAAGTGAAGTGTAAAGATCCTGTGGAACTTCGAATTCAGTCTTATTTGGAATTCGAGGTGTTACAGAGTGGTATCAGAGCCACGCTTCAAACTAGTACAAATTTGTGAGGAACGACACCCTAGAGTGGATATTAAAGTGTGAGTTGGGTATATAGATTTAAATGTAAGCTACTTACATTTGTGTTGCTCTATGATTAATGCTTCTTTTTCTCCCTTCCCCAAGATGGCGAACCACCACGACCCCGCAGGCGATGATGATTAGCACATAATCGAAGAGGACTACTACTCTGAACAAGGAGATTCCGATGAAGAAGATCCCAAGGAATATGAAGGAGAATGGCCCGAGTCCCGAGAGATCACTCTACCTCCGGACTCATCAGACATTTCATCCGACGAGGAAGAGTCAGTTCCGGGAGGTCTCATCGAGTCTCTTCAGATTCAAGTGGAGACTCAGAGGGAGAGAATAGATCTATTGCAGGTGCAGTGTGCAAAATGGAAGGAGAACATTGCAACCCTCAGTCACCATGTTTGGAAACTCGAAAAGAGAAAGAACATGTATGATGAACTGAAGGAAGAAGTAGCAGAACTACAAGAAGAGCTTAGGAAAGCCAAGAGGAATCGTAGGGAATAGAATGTTGTATCTTCTCAAATGCTTTTTGCTTGATGTCAGATGGTGTTTTAAATTTGAATGTACAAAGTTTGAATTCAATGAAATGGAAAAGTTTAAATTAATGTTTTTCTACTTCGAATTTAATGGATCTTTTGAATCAGAGTATGTCTGGAAGAAGATCAAGGAATGGAGAAGGACCTAGCTGTGGACTCGACTTGGAAACGGAGTTGGATAGAGTCTATCGGACCCTCAATGCCATAGCCATAAATCAAAACCATAGGGGGATGCCTGCGAATCCAGTTCCTGAGGCGATCAAACTCGTGGAGTCATTCAAGAGGATGAAGCCACCAGTGTTTAATGGGAAGTCCGACCCAGATGTAGCTGACAATTGATTTGGCAAGTTGAGACTATCTTTGAAGTCTTGGAAACTCCAGAAGTTAGCAAGGTGAAGCTGGCTACATTACAACTTGAGAAGGATGCAGCTGTATGGTGGCATCGATGAAGTGGACTATGGGAAATGGTGTGATCGGCTGGGAGGAATTCTTGGAAGAGTTCCGTGGTCATTACTTTCCATCTAATGTCCAAGAGAAGAAAGCGATGGAGTTCCTAGCACTGTAGCAAGGAGGCATGTCCGTCAGGGAGTATGAGACAAGGTTTACTCGACTCTCGAGGTATGCACCCGAGGTTTACTCGACTCTCGAGGTATGCACCCGAACTTGTGATGGACGAGGCGAAGAAAGCTTGAAAGTTCGAGCATGGATTGAGGCCGAGTCTGAGATCAAGGATGATACCCCTCGGTATCAGGAAGTTTGACAAGTTAGTCAAGCGAGCTGCTGCTACTGAGGCGAATATGGAGCAGTTTCATGCCGTCCAGAACCGGAGGAACAATTGGAATGTTAGGAAGAGGCTCGCAGTTTTTAGAAATGTCAGGGGGCAGCCGCGAGCTCAAAGGTTCAAACCTAAAGGGGCGAACGCTGTCAATGTGGCTGGAAGATCCAAAAATGGTTGGGTGAAGCCTCCTGTGACCTGTTTCAACTGTGGAAAGGTGGGCCACTACAAATCTCAATGCCCCAAGTCGCGAGATGTCGCCCGAAATGGACCACCGCAGCATGTTGGGAAGAAGACGTACCAGGAGGGGCGAGTATTTGCCTTGACTGAAGCCGATGCTGATGAAGTGGATCAAGTCATTTCTGGTACGGGGGCGAATGTTTAGAAGTTTCTATTGTTCTTTTCTCTGTTTATTTAGTAAGAACTATTATGTAACGAGAGTGTGTTATGTAACAGGAGAACTTTTATTAAATGGAAAGAAAGCTATTGTTCTGTTTGATAATGGATCCTCTCATACTTTAGTACCTCCTAATTTTGCTAAAGTCTTGGGAGTCGAACCGAAGGTCTTTCCAAGCGAGGTCTTAGAAGTAGCTACTCTATCGGGGGAGACTTTAACCACTGATCGATATTATGCAGACTGCGAGATCGAGATTGGAGACAGGATTTTCAAGATTGATCTGATCGAGCTAAATATCTTGGAGGTCGATGTTATCATTGGCATTGATTGGATGTCGGTGTTCAGTAAAAACATCGAGTGTAAGACCAAGGAAGTAACAGTGAAGGCTCTAGAAGGTCCTGTAGTCACTTTCTAGGGTAAGAAGAGATGTTCAGATTTGGTGTCGGCCATCAGCAAGAAGAATGTTCCTGTAGAGGTGCAGCGAATTGCAGTGGTTCGGGATTACCCAACTGTGTTCTTGGAAGATTTGCCCGGGCTACCCCCGCATCGTGATATAGAGTTCAGCATCACTATTCAGCCAGGGAGTCCACCCATTTTCAAGGCACCGTATAGGATGGTGCCTGTGGAGCATGATGAAATTAAATGGCAGATTGAGGAACTTTTAGGGAAAGTCTTTACTCAGCCGAGTGCGTCACCTTGGGGAGCACCGGTACTGTTGGTGAAGAAGAAGGATGAGTCAATGAGGATGTGCATCGATTACCGGAAGCTGAATAAGGTCACTGTTTGGAATAAATATCCTATTCCACGAATCGATGACCTGTTCGATCGTCTACAAGGAGCAGCTATTTTCTCTAAAATAAACCTTTGATCGAGATACCATCAAGTTCGAGTAAAAGTGGAAGATGTGCATAAGGCTGCATTCAGAACTCGACATGGGCATTAAGAATTCTTAGTTATGCCATTTGGAGTGACGAATGCACCCGCAATCTTTATGGACATGATGAACAAAGTTCTAAGGCCGTTTATTGATTCTTTCATCGAGGTGTTTATCGACGATATTCTTGTGTACTCGAAGTCGGAGGAGGAGCACATTGAGCATCTGGCTAAAGTTCTGAAGAAGCTTCAAGAGCATGAGTTGTATGCCAAGTTATCCAAGTGTGATGTCTAGAAATCTGAAGTGGCATTCCTGGGTCACATCCTTTCTAAGGAGGGAATGGCAACTGATCCTCATAAGATAGAGACAGTGAAGGATTGGGCAAGGCTTACTACAGTGAAGGAAATCAAAAGTTTTCTTGGGATAACTGGATACTGGATACTACAGGAGGTTTATTCAAGTCTATGCTCAGATAGCTGTGCCGCTCACTGGTCTGACCAAGAAGAATGTGAATTTCAAGTTGACTGAGCAGTGCGAGGCAACCTTTCAGGAGTTGAAAGAGAAGCTGACTACTGTTCCCTTTGGCTTTGCCTATAGCAGATGTTGAGTATGATGTGTACAGCGATGCTTCACATTGTGGGCTTGGTTGTGTCTTGATGCAAGAGGAAAAGGTAATCGCTTATGAGTCTAGGCAACTAAGACCGCATTAGAAGAATTATCCGACTCACGATCTGGAGTTGGCTGCGATTATCTTCGCCTTGAAGCAATGGAGACATTACGTGTACGGTGAGAAATTAAACATGTACACGGACCACAAAAGCTTGAAGTACATCTATCAGCAGAAGGACATGAATCTGAGTCAACAGAGATGGCTGGAAGTACATATGGATATTCGTCCAGAGATTAAGTACCATCCGAGGAGAGGATGTTAAAGGATCATCCTGAGCTCTTTATTTGATTGTATTGCTTTTATTTCTTCTTTTATGTTTTGTTTTCTCACTCTTTAAGCGTAGTTCCGAGGATGGAACTATTCTAGGGAGGGAGTGTTGTAACATCCAGAATTTCTCAAATAATAAATGTAAAGTTTTTTTTATTTTTCACGTGTCTTGCACGCGCAATTTAATATGTATAGTTTTTAGTTTTAATAGGTATTCTAATTACATGAATAAACATTTCTTCTCTTTTTAAATAAAGCCTATTTTAATCTCTAGGCCTAATAGTCTAATTCTAGCCCACTTAATTAATTAATTAATTTAATTAGAGGGCTCATGGTCTTTTAGCCCATCTAAATAGCCCATTAGTTATTTCTAATAAGAATTAATACAACTTGTAGTGTAGACTTGATCAAGTAGTAATTAAATTAACAATTTAATGTACAACTAAATTGTAGTATGCATAGTGTGACACGTGCTTTGCACATGCACGTGGAAATGCATGAGAAGGGGTGGCCGGATTGGGCATAGAGTGGGGATGATGGAGAGTGTGGTGAGGTGGTTATGTAATGGTGGGTAGTTGTTGTAACTCCTAAATGCATCCTAGCCTCTCATCTAAACTCATCTCAACCCTCCATTTGAGCTTGAATTGTGTATAAATACCCCCCTTATCTTCTTCATAACTTGCACTAGAAACATTCATAAGATAAAAGAAAAGAAATAAAACAAATTGTGAGGAAAAGATTGAGAGTTGTGTGAGAAAAAGATTGAGTGGTGTGTTTGTGTGCTCTTGCAACCTTGGAAGCCGGCCTAGCATCAAGAGGAAGGAGAGCTCGGGTTCACTCTAGCAAGGAGGAGAAGGCTCAATTTAGTGGCACAACTAGGAGGAAAAGGGAACCATTCGTGCGTTCGAGGAGTTTCTTAGGAGTTTTTTCATTTGTTCCATCAAGAGGTGGGTGATTTCTCGAACTTCTAATTTAGATACCATGCTAGGATTTGGAATTCTGAACATGTGAGAAATAAGTAGAAAATATTGCACTATACTTGTTTGAAGAGACTAAATAGAAAAGAAACTCAAATTGATCTACATGAAAAGTTAGTAAAATGAATTGGAATGTATTAATTAAGATATGTTATGATGGTTTGTTAGTATATTTGCATGCTAGAATTTATAAATTGTGATTTTATGAAAATTTTTCTTATGAATGAATTGTAGAATGCAATATGTGAAAAATTGTGCCTATAAATAATTTATAGAATGCAAACTAGTAAACCATGGATTATGAAATAAATTGATTTTTGGTAAAAAGTGTGTTTTTAAATGCCATAAATGAGTAATACTGTAGTCACTAGATTATCATCCATGTTGTCTCTTAAAACATAAGAAAAATATTAGTTTTGTAAGAATAAGACTAAGATTAGTTTTGTAAGAATAAGACTAATTTAAAAGCTTGATCTTTGTTGAAGAATTAAAAGAGTTGTACGAACTCATAGTGAATGAAAATGGAATTTGTTGATGAGAGATTCAACTAAAAAGAAATATATCTATGTCGAAATGTACCCATGATCTATTTTTTTTAAGAACTAAGAAATAATATTCTGAAAAAGATCTAAATTTTTATAAGTACAAATAAATTGAGAAAAATCGAGTTTGCTAAAAAAAGAACTAATTTCAGTGCAGTTTATACAAAAAAAATTTAATCAATCCTTATACCGGTTAGTCACTCAGACCTACTGGTCTTCGGGTGCATTTTGGGAGCGTTACTGTAGCAGAGCAGAGCTTTTAGTCTCGGGTTCGAGTCTCTCAAGAGACTCTGTTTTTTTGGAAAAAAAAATTTACTCAAACCGAAAGTCCAAAACTTAAGTATAAAATAAGTTCCTTATTAGATAGTTAGTTGCCTTGGACTTATTGGTTCTCGGGTGCGACTGGGGACGGTTAATGTTCACCATCGGGGGAGGGTTTGACTGGTTCGAATCCGGCCTTTGGCCATTTTTTTTGGTATTTTTTTGATTCTTCTGCTATTTTGATAATTCAAGTAGTTTATAATTATATAAAAATTGAGAAAAATTATTAGAAATCATAGAAAAATACCTAGACTTCATGAAAAAATTTCTACAATATTTTGACTTGTTATAATGAGAATTAGAAGCAATTTTTGAGAAGAAAAAAATTAATAAAGTTTCTTAAAATATGATATTTTTTTTGTAATTAAAGACAACAGACATTTTGGAAAATAGAGAAATTTTGTATAGAGTTCTAAAATGAGATTTTTTTTATATGGAAAAATTAAGTGAGATTAAATATGAGATTATTGTTCAAAACTATGCAAATTGTGTATGGAAAATGAAGTAAAAGAAACATGATGAAATATGGAATTTGTGAATATGAATACTCTCATTTTGATGAACATGTAACGAGTTTGACACTAGAGTTTAGCTAAGCCCTTACATCGGCATAAATGAAATTTTTGAAAGATAAATATGATGATAAAGACCAAGATTGGGTCATGGTTAATGATTGATGTTTAAGACCAATGTAGAGGTAACGCTAATTCTAGAGTAATGATTTTATTCTTGATTCAATTATCTAAGAATTAGACACATAGTGGAGATGTGATGAAAGTAAGAGAAAAACATAAGTATGAGGGCCTCGGATCTACGGTGTGAGAGTATTCACAAGATGTCCACATAAAGCATCATGTCAGGGCGTGGATACTTGTCCAGGATATCAGGACCGTGGCGATGCTTGTGGGGTACTCGGTGACTGCGTAGTGCCATCGTTCTATGGCGGAGGCGAATTGTCCATAGGATGCCTGCATGATGCGTCATGTCATGGCATGGAATTCTCTTTAGGATGTCTGGACATGGGCTCGTACTCATAGAACACCTAGGATACTTACCGTAGTTACTGTAGTAGTTTAACTCATGGCGAGGAAATCACCCCTACAAGATGAAGAACGATTAAGGACTTGCCCTCGGACCTATGTAGTATGGGATGCATAGATACTGAACAAGTGCGCATTAGTGTCATTAAATATAAATAATTGCATTAAGGACTAAGTGCACATTCACACACGACATCAATAGGATAGTCCCTCGTAGCTTTGTTTGTAACAAATGTGTGCTTTCTAAGTAAGAGAAATTGATGTATTATATTCTAGCGTCAGTTGTATGCAAATGACGTGCCCACAGTTTCTATGCAGGATAAAGTAAATGACAAGACCAAAGAATCAATGTCGTTTAAAGAAATGCTCAAGTTGTTATTCAATTCATGTATCATGTTGTAATTTATAATTTCGCTGCATTGATGTAATTATTGTTGTATAAAAAGTTTTAATTCCTTGTAAAATTGTACGAAGTGAAGTGTAAAGATCCTGTGGAACTTCGAATTCAGTCTTATTTGGAATTCGGGGTGTTACATTATGCAGGTCTGAATAATGAAGAGCTGATGCGATGCCGGCAAAATTGCAAAACGACGTATGAAATCTAGAACAACATGCTAAAACGGCATATAGGAACCGCATTTGAGGTAAAGAAAAAAAATTAACTTATGTATTTATAAGTTTTATATTTTCCGTATGCTTTCAGGAGAGACCGTAGATCAAATGCTAGCCCACTTTGATATTATTGCACGTGAACATGATAGCTTAGGTAAGGGGTTAGATGATGACTGAAAGGTCGGAAAACTCATAAGCTGTCTCACACCTGAATGAGACATTAAGGTTGCTACAATGGGAGACGCTTGAAGAGAAAAGCTTCGACTACTACACATTTCAAGGAAAATTGAAGGCGTATGGAATGGAGATGGGAGAGACCAAAAGATACCGGCATAATATTGAGATTATACCCAATACTAAAGAGAATAACATTGTCTTGATAGCAGAAACTTTGCGACCATCAAAATCAGAGTCAGATCATGAAGAATAAGATGAAGATATTGCACTACTGACTAAACAATTCTGTAAGTATCTCAAACACTAAAAATATGACAGGTCTGAAGGAGGAAGAGAAAAAGGCAAAGAGGACACGTGTTAAAAATGTAAGCAGCTAGGACAATTCCACACAAATTTTCCCATCTCACAAGATAGGAACAAAGATTATCATCACTCCAACTCATGAATCAGAAAGAAAGCATTAAAGGCAACATGGCTAGATTCAGACTCCAGCGATGAAGAGCTAGAACATAACGACTTTGGATTTATGGCTCTTGGGGATGGTGATGTGCAATCATCACCCCAAGAAGAGGTGATCGAAGAACCCACCTATGATGATCTAGTTGACATGTGTAATAGTTTAAAAGATTATGCAAAGAAATTAAGTCATTAGTTGAGACAATATAAGCAAACGTCTAATGAATCACATGACTCCTGCATTGCTAAAAACCAAAAGTTAAAAAATAAAAATTCCTTGATTATTAAAAAATTTGAGTCAGTTAGGAAGGATCATGATGTGTTGATAGAAGAAAATAAATGTTTAAAACAACAGGTTCAAAAATTTCTGGCAATACATAATGAAAACCTAAGAAAAATTAATGAGAAATCTGCTTATATTGCTACCCTCACCGACGATCTAAATGAATGCAAAAAGAAATTTGATGAGGTAGTGGAAGGTTGTAATGAAGGACTTGAACTTAATAGGATATTTGATGCTACTTTAGACACTTTTCGTTGGAATACCAATGATGATGAGAAAACTAGAAAAAAAACTTTGTAATAGAATAACTGAGCTCAAAATTTTTTTTTGAAAAGTATGAAGGGCGCAGTTATCTTATGACAAAGAATTCAAGGTCATATCATGATAATCTAGGACTTGTTTACAATGAGCAAATACAACATCAAAATTTCAATAAATATTGTCATACACATGCATAACCACCAAAATAGTTACAATCGAACACATAACTATGCACATGTGCATGATCCAAGGCATAATTGCATTACATGTCACTATTGCTGTAAATTATGACATATATTTTATAATTGTTCATTAAAAATGAATACTAATTTTGTTTGGGTGAAAAATAATGAAAGTGCATGTTCAATATCAACTTGGGCACCCAAAATTACACCTACTAATTTTAATGTAGGTGCATCAACGTATTAAATCTAAAGATCGGTGGTACCTTGATAGTGGATGCTCAAACTATATGACCGATGACAATAAATACTTTGCATCACTATTAAGGGAAAGAGGGAAGTACATCATCTTTAGAGATAACAACACTGGTCAAACCAACGGTAAAGGTAAAATAAACTTTGGTTCATCATGCTTCATTGATGATGTACTTTTGGTAAGTGGTCTGAAACATAATTTACTTAGTATCAGTCAGTTATGTGATAAAGGTTATATATAGTTACCTTTGACAAAAATGCATGCATTGTATTAGATAATAATAAATCATGTTTATTGCTTGCTAACAGATGCAATAATGTGCATGTCATCAATTCTAATGAATTGGCACAGAAAAATATGAGATGCTTTGTTGCTAGAAACGAAAGTGGTTGGCTGTGGCATCGGCGACTTGGACACACAGCTATGGATAATCTCAACAAACTTGTCAACAATTAACTTGTACGTGGAATTCCCAAAATCAAGTTTAAGAAAGATAAGCCATGTGATCCATGTCAGTTCGGTAAGCAAACTAAAAGTTTCCTACAAGCCCAAGAAAATGGTATCAACTTCTAGACCTCTTGAACTTTTGCACATGGATCTTTTTGGACCATCACGAATACGTAGAAATGGAGGTGCACGGTATGCTTTCGTAATTGTAGATGACTACAACAAATTTACTTGGGTTATTTTTTATCACAAAAGGATGACACTTCATGTTTTTCAAAAATTCTGTCATAGAGTATAAAATGAGAAAAGTCTTACCATTGTTACTATTTGTAGTGATCATGGTGGAGAATTTCAAAATGAACTCTTTACGTCGTTTAGTGATAAAAATGAATAAAACATGAATTCTCTTGTCCTCGCACTCCCCAACAAAATGAGGTTGTTGAAAGAAATGATCTCTTATAGAAATGGCCCGTATCATGCTTAGTGAAAATAATTTACCAAAGTTCTTTTGAGCAAAAGCTGTCAATACAATATGTTACACCATTAACCAAGTAATTATTAGGAAATATTTTGAGAAAACTCATTTTGAACTATATTATGGAAAAATTCCAAACTGAAGTTATTTTTCTGTGTTTGGATGCAAAGTATTTATTTTAAATACTTTAGATAACTTGGAAAATTTTGATCGTAAAAGTGATGAAGGCGTGTTCTTAGGATATTATCTAAGTAGCAAGACATATCGTGTTTTTAATAAAAGAAGACGCACAATTTAAGATTCTATTAATATTATATTTGATGAAACTAATCATCTCAAAAAATATTACATGTTTTTGATGATGATGAGACATGTATTCGCGTTGAAAAGAAACAGGTACATACTGAAAAGAGGCCGAATGCAGACTCTCAAAACAACTCAACTCATCAAGATGAAAACTCATCCATTAATCAAAGCAGTAACAAATCATTGATAAACGAGATGCACACATAATAAATTGATGCAATGGAAGATGATTATATTCCTCCAACAACACAAACTCAGCCTCCCACCAGCGAATGGCATCCTGCTTGAAAAATCATGTCTAGCCATCCCTCATATCTTATACGAAGTAATATGTCCAAGTGGGTAACTACTCGAACTCAAGCTAAAAATTTTATGTGCTTTTCCGCATTCGTGTCCATACTTGAACCCAAAAATATTAAGGAGGCTCTTCAAGACAATGACTGGATCATTTGTCATGCAAAAAGAACTTAATCAATTTGAAAGGAATCAAATATGGAGACTTAAACCTAGACCCCACGGCAGAACCGTCCAAGAAACAAAATGGGTGTTTAGGAACAAGCTTGACGAATCCGGTACTATTGTTAGAAATAAAGCCCGTCTTGTTGCCCATGGGTATAACTAACAAGGAGTTGATTTTGATTAAACTTTTGCACATGTTGCACGGCTTGAAGCCATTCGTATTTTACTTGCTTTTTCATCTTACATGGTTTTTACTCTTTTTCAAATGGATGTCAAAAGCGCTTTTCTAAATGGTTTTATTTCTGAAGAAGTTCATGTTAAACAACCACCTGGGTTCACTGACCCAACACACCCAAACCATGTATTCCGTCTTGATAAAGCACTATATGATTTGAAGCATGCTCATCGTGCTTGGTATGAACGACTAAGCTAATTTCTTTTTCACATAGGTTTTTCCAAGGGGAAAGTAAACACTACACTTTTTATCAAACATGTTTCTAAAGATATTTTAATTGTTCAAATTTATGTTGATGATATTATATTTGAGTCTACTAATGAAAATCTTTGCAAGGAATTTTCTAAGAAAATGCATGATGAATTTGAAATGAGTATGATGGGAGAAGTAATCTATTTTCGTGGACTTCAAATACAACAAAGAAATGACGACATCTTCATAAACCAATCCAAATATGCAAAAGAACTTGTCAAAAAGATTAGTCTTTGTAACGCCCCGAATCCCAAATACACTGAATTCGAGATGTTCTACATGATCTTTCCGTTTCATTTAGTACAATTTTACAAGGAAATTTGAACTTTTCACTTTACATCAGAGTTTACATGAATACATTACAATTTACATTGCACAGCGGAAGTAAACTTTACAACAATGAAATAAATGTACAACAACATTGTATAATCTTTAAGTATCTGTTCTTCTTTAATCTTTATCATGCCATTTACCTACATATAAGACTATGGGTACGTCAATTTATTCAACCGACGAACATTATACACGGCCATCCTCTCTATGCCAGAAATAGTATAACTTATTTTCCATATTTAGCAAACACAAACTTGTCACATATCAAACTAAAGGGACTACCCTATTGATGTCGTGTTGTGATTGTGCACTTAGTCCTTAATGCAGTTATTTATGTTACATGACACTAATGCGCACTTGTTCGGATTCTATGCATCCAATACTACATAGGTCCGAGGGCAAGTCCTTAATCGTTCTTCATCTTTGTAGGGTTCAATCCCTCGCCATGACTTAATCTACTACTATAATTACGGCAGGTAACTTAGATGATCTATGAGTACAAGCACGTGTGCAGAAAACCTGGAGGGGAATCTCACGTCATGTCACGACGCATCGTGAAGACAGCTTGTGGCAATTCAGTCTCCTTCATGGCACACGATCCTCTTGCAGTCACCAAACATCCCACAAGCGTCGCCACTGGGACGGTACCCTGGACCAGTATCAACGTCATGTCACAACGCATCGTGAAGACAGCCTGTGTATACTTTCACGCCGCTAATCCAATGGCCCACATACTCATATTTTTCTCCTACTTTCATCACGTCTCCACTATGTACTAATCCTTAGTTTTTATCAAAATCATGAACAAAAATCAAAGCTCTAGAGTTAGCATCTCCACTAAACCGGACTTATTCATTCATTCAAACATGATCAACCTTGGTCTTTCTTTTCAATTTTCATTTCATTTATTTCCAAATGCCGGGGGGAGACTTAGCTACTCTTTTTGTTTCAATTTTCAATTCACAATTTCCAATTTGAGCATTTCCAACTCATAAATTCCCATGTTGAGTTATCATACTCAAAAGTATTTCTCTTTTCCAATCATGATTTCTAATTCGTTCAAATAGTCCATAACTATACATGAAATTCAACTATTCATCATGTAACTCATGAAATGTTATTTTCACATAAAAACCCACAT
This sequence comes from Hemerocallis citrina, assembly GCA_017893485.1. Taxonomy (NCBI): domain Eukaryota; kingdom Viridiplantae; phylum Streptophyta; class Magnoliopsida; order Asparagales; family Asphodelaceae; genus Hemerocallis; species Hemerocallis citrina. The sequence goes on along the minus strand of CM030366.1, from coordinate 111,909,854 downwards.
CACTAATTATTCAATCAAGGTGAACATTTACACTTCATAATTTCCACACTATTCTCAAATGAGAATAATTTGCATCACATCACACAATATAATTTCTTTTTGCCACATTAATTTTCTAATCCTTCATTCTTTTTGCAAGATATAATTTCACAAAAATATAAATACAGAACCATAGTTCTATTTACACATTTTATTCTCAAATCATGTTTTATTTCATGCAAATAATTCCCAAATTATTTTTCATAAGTCCTACACATTTTTAGAAAAATAACCATATTTTTTTCATAATTTTTGGATCACAAAAACACTCAAAAAAATAAGTTTTCCAATCTTGCCGAGGCCAAGATTCGAACCCAGCACGGAGAGAACACAGCCAAAGGCACCGGCCACTTGGCCACTTGCGCTAGCAGTATAAAAGGAGAGCAGAGAGTATTTAATGCTCTCGGTCACTGATTCTTTATTTTAAAAATTCATGAAACAAAATATGGTGCCACAGGGATTCGAACCAGCAACCTTAAACCGAAGGCTACTGTAGCGATCAGAGCTGTCCCGACCACTTGAGCTACGCGCTCAAGTTGTCAAGAACGCAACTCAAAACTCATTTAAACCAATTCTCTCTGTTATTAAGACGTCTAGATGTTCAACTAGTCCTCATTTCACTTTGCTTTTATAAAAATTACTGTAAAATTCCAGATTGATTATTTCTCGTCTAATTTACATATCAGTATGAAAAAATAATTTTTTTCAACAATTAAAACATATTTTCATACAATTAATTCGAATTCTACATTATAACTACCACATTCTTCATTTCGACATTTATTAACAAATAATACCACTAATCCCTTTATTAGCAAACTTCACATTAATTCTCTGTTTTTAACCTTTTACCAAACATACTAATCTATATCTTAATTCATTTATTTCAATATCACACAATGATCCATTTAACCACATGAAGTAGCATTGCCAATCTACTAACTTTGTGTATATAATTTGTGATGTAGATAATGAGACTTTCTTTAACAATCCATGGTTATAATTAATCCATACAAACTTAGATTTTTACTAATCAAATCACATACAATTGCACACCCACATTCCAATCAATTCATAGGTCAATTTTCCAATTAAAAGTGTACTCTTATTAATATTTTTCATGCTTCATTCATTCAATTTAATCTAGCATGCATCCCTAATTAGAAATATAGAAAATTTACCCACCTTGTATGGAGAGAAAAATACAACTAGCAATCCCTAGACGAATGTCCTTGCGACGAATTGCTCCTCCTCCTAGATGCGCGCACACTAGCAAAATCCGAGCACCTCCACAACCGAGCACTCCAAGCCGGCCCCTCTTCTCCTTGATGTTCCAAGCACAAACCCACACACTCTCAATCTTTTAACTCACACAATCACTACTAGATAGAGTATTTTAGACTATAGATTTGTAGAAAGTAATAAGCACAAGAATAACTAGCCATGGAGGGGGTATTTATACTAAAATCTTGATGGAATGGAGGGCTAGGATCAAGTAATTGGTTATAAGATGGAGGGCTAAGATGAAAGTAGGAGTTACATTAACTACCCACAACCAAGTAACCACCAAGCATGATCTCCACTCAAATTTTTGGTTTTCCTCCCAAAAGAAGCAATCTGGCCATCATAGGAAGTGCATATTGCACGTGTACGTGTAGTGCACGTGCATGCAACTAGGTCCAAAAATTGTACATTTTATTTTATACAAAAAAATAAACTTTAACTTTGTATTCTACATTACAAGTCATATTTAAAAAATAAATTAACTAATGGGCTCTAGTTTAATGGGCCAAAATAATTATTATAAAATAATAAATTAAATTAACTTTGGGCTTTTAAAAGAAAAGGCTTTTTGTCTAATTGAAAGAAAGCTTTGTGAAAATAATTTAAAAGCACATATTTAAAAATCCATACCCATCATAATGAAAATAATCATAATACTTAATTCAACCAAAAATATTGCACGTGCACACTACGTGCAAAATAAAATAATTTTTCATAAATGAAAAATCAGGGCATTACAGTCTTGATAGTGCAAATGCATACAAAACTCTCATGATCACTACCACTAAACTATCCAAAGACGAATCTGGTAAACATGTTGATATTACTACCTATCGAGGTATGATTGATAGCTTGCTTTATATTACTGCATCTCATCCTGACATAATGTTTAGTGTCTGTCTATGTGCCCGTTTTCAATTGTGTCCAAAGGAATCTCAATTGGTTGCAATTAAGCATATCATTCGATATCTTAAAGGCACACCAAATGTGGGTCTTTGGTACCCAAAAAATAAAAAAATTCTCTTGTAAGCTATTCAGATGCCGACTATACTGATAGTTTAATATATAGAAAAAGCACAAGCGGTACATGCCATTTCTTGGGAACTATCTCATTTCTAGGGCTTCTAAAAAAGCAGAATTATATCACTTTATCCACCGCTGAAGCCGAATATATAGCCACCGGATCTTGTTGTGCCCAGGTATTATGGATGAAACACACGTTAGAAGAGTACAAGGTATTTTTTTAATTATATTCCCTTTAAATGTGATAATACTTGCACTGTTCATATGATTAAGAATTCTGATCAACATAGTCGCACTAAGCATATAAAAATTTGATATCACTTCATTAAAGATCATTTTCAAAGGGGAGATATTGTTCTTGATTATGTTTCAATTGATTCCTAACTAGCTGATATTTTTACAAAATCCTTAGATGAAAAACGTTTTCACTTTCTAAAGGGAGAATTAAACATCATTGATATTTCAGCTTAAGCAATTTTGCGGTTTGGTTGACTGAACGGTCGACTGTCACCCTATAAGGTTGTACGGTCGACTGCGCGGTCGACCATCCCTCTTTTTGTTCATGTTTACAGTCGACATGTTTTGCTGCTGTTTTCGAACAGTCGACCGACCCCTATTCTGTCAGCTTCTTTCCAGGATTTCTCTTCAATTCTTTAAGTCTTTGTGTTTTATCACATCTGTATTTTGCATCTTTTGGTGTGTTCCAAAAAGGGGGAGAAAATATTTAAACTTAGAATTTTCAACTCATGTCTCTCCTCTATTATATTCTCTTTCTATATTAGTGAAATCTCAAATCGATGATACCATGTAAAACTCTCACTGTATATCAAAGAGTTTCGCGATCAATGGTATCATGTAAAGTAGATTTTCCTATGGTTCTCTAAAATGTAATACTTTTTACTAAAATGTCATACTTTTATAATTCTGTTTCTCAAATTTATATCTCCCAAAAATTGTTTGTTTCTCAAGCTTATGAATGCTTGTTTTCAGACAAGTTTTGGTTTTCGCATATTGGATGCATTATGAAAACATGTATTAAATTCTTATGTGTGCATAAATTTAGGTGGATTATTGGATTAAGAGGGAGCACTTAACTTTTTTTGACTCTTAAATTCTAAGGTATGTTTTGTCCACACCAAAAGAGGGAGATTGTTGACCTTAACTTTGGTGTGCACAAAACATATTATTTACACCTAATATTTTCATTTGAATTACACAAGATTTACATGAAAAGAAAAATCATAATAAAACAACTTACAAAAGCAGAAAATATTAAAAAGATTGCAAAGATCAAAGAAGATTGCAACACAAGAAACATGTGCTTTAAATCATCAAGACAGTCATCAATGATTAATTATTTATTCTGTTTTTGTGAGAAAATATTATGTAAAGAGTCGTTGATTGATTGATTAGTATTTGGAAAGAATATAATGTAGATTCGCCAAATTAATGTTGAATCTGCACAATAGCGGTCGACCGTACAATATGTTATTCGACCGTCGCAACAATCGACCGCTGATCATAGTGCAAAGATGATTCAGTCGACCATTCATCGCTCGACTTTCGGGGTAAAAGATGAATGATCAACAACTCAATAAAGCGGTCGACTACACTCGTACAATTTGACTATTTAGGAATATCTTTTTATTTTTGGAAAGATACATTTCCTCGCTCTATATAGAGGAGAATTCACTGAGTATTCTTTATCGCTTGTAATCATAATTCTTCTGAACTAATCATTCAATTAACAATCCGAGTGTGAGAGCTTTTATTGTTTTCTTTAGTTAAGATCATTATAGATCTTTAGGGTTTTTCTGTTCTTCCACTTTGGTGAGTTTTGTGGGACTTGGTTGTTGAAGTCATGCGGGTGTAATAAGTCTCTCGGCCCGAACTCCGAGAATTACAATACAAGGGTTCAAAGTATAGTCGAACATTTGTGGTGGAGAATTGCTACAAGTAGGTGGTGTGGACGAAGACCTGGGGGTGGAACCACGTTATATCATTGTGTCTTGCGTGCTTGCTCTATTTACTTTCTCTAACTCTATCTCTTTACTTTATGCATTTTATTTAAGTTTTTAATTTCCGTACAATCACCCTATTCCCCCCCCCCCCCCCCACCCCCACCCCCAAGGTGATTTACATCTAAGAGCTGTGAGTTGGGTTCTGAAGTCTGTTTTAAGCAAGATTGATCAATTACACACACATGCTATCACACTCACACTTGATGTCACACACATAAGTGTAGCATCCATAATGCATAAATGTTATAGATAAAGGTGCATATATATGTTTTTAATAGTATAATGTAATGCATAAATAGATAAAGGTACAGGTGCAAGGGTGCATATATATGTTCTTCATAGTATATTGTAATGCATAAATTTGTGTTATGCGGTTATAGCTTTGTATAAAATATTATAACATATGCTTCTTCAACTTATTTAGAAATAAGTTTGACAATAAAGATATTAAGTTACATAATCTATATAGAACTTTTAGTTCTAGGATTGTAGATCAAAGTTGATCAGTTACTCTTATATATTTGTAACGCCCTGAATTCCATTCACAGGTAATTTGTAGCACAACATGATCTTTTACTTCAATTACAAATTTACATGGAATTTAAAACTTTTTCATTACACACTGTTTGTTACAAAATACACAGCGAAAGTTACAACAAAAATATACAACTTTCACATTCAACAACTTTAATCTGGAAGTAATCATCAGTATCAACTCATCTTTATGCCCTTTTACCAATCCGAGTCCTGCACTGGAAAACTGTGGGCATGTCAGTTGCATACAACTGATGCAATGCTTTAATACAGTGATTCTCTTACTTTAGAAAACACGAACTTGAATACAAACAAGAAAAGTGACTACCCAAGTAGTGTCAGTGTATGATATGACTTAATGCCTAATGCAGATGTTTATAGTATGATGACAATAATATATATTTGTTCGGATTCTATGCATCTCATACTACATAGGTCCGAGGGCAAGCCCTAACATACTCCACATTATAGGGTTTATATCCCATGTCATGCAATCTAATCCAATGAAGATACTCCAACGCTTAGTCACCGAGGAGTCGCACCCCCAGGATATTGGACCTTACCAGCCTACCACTAGCTCACCTCAGTGGATTTACCGAGCGTACCTCAGCCACGAACCCTAGCCATTCGATCTCCCGCAACTACGAACCAGGCCTACCCCTAGCCCATATATGTAACACCCCGTAATTTCAATATATATATATATATATATATATATATATATATATATATATATATATATATATATATATATATATATATATATATACACACTAGATTTTCCTGTGGGCATGTGCCTACGGTATGTCTTCGGAGCGATACATCATATGAAAGTCTTGTAAACACTAAAACAACAATTATGTAGCTCAAGTTTGAATAGTAAAACAATAATTAGTTGTAAATAAAAGTCCATGTTTCCATTAGTATATGTTGAAAAATAATTATAAATAAGGGTGTAAAATCCAACTTCTTAGAACTTTGAGTATGAAAAATGATGAAATTTAACTGTTGATGAGATATTTGCTATTTTCAAAGCTACATGAGTAATAAAAAAGCATAAAAAATCTGAAAATTTACAAACCTAAAATCTGAAAATATAAATTTCTGAGTAAATGGAGAGAGAATGAGAGAAATAAAGAAAGAGAGAGAAATAAATAAATAAATAAATAGATAAAGGAGTTGTTTTGGGGGATTTGAATTTGAGTTTTGGGGGGGGGAACTTTTGGACGGGAAAATATGTTTTGTGAGGTTAGATCTGGACCATTGATTTCAACCCTATTGAATAGGAGCCACTTGATAGCTTTCGTTGTGTTTTGTTATTATTATTATTATTATTATTATTATTATTATTATTATTATTATTATTATTATTATTATTATTATTATATATAGTTGATGGCAAAAATGTAATAATGATATGGGATTAAATAATATGGGATTGAAGGTTGTTGGCTGTTGTTGCTTTGCGGGCGACGTGGCAGGGAATTAGGGGCCCAGGTACCCGTACTCATGCTCTGTGGATGACTGGGTGCTAACGTGGTGATGGGGGCCCTGCTCGAGCTGCGTGCTCAGGAGAGAGAAGTGTTAGAGATGTGTATTAAAATTGTCCCATATCGGAAGTTTAACAAAATTAAATAATAATAAATATGATTGCCTATGATCAAGAGTCACCTAATTGGTTAACCACCTTTTGAGAGACAGCCTGTGGTGGGCAGATGTACTATAAATAATAAATAAAATATTAAATTGTCTGAGTATTGTGGCGGGGCATTACGAATGGTATCAGAGCCGACTTTCGACACCGAGTGTGAGAAAAGAGTGGGTGCGGTGTATGCCTGAGAGGGAGCTGTGGTCAGTGAGTTAGTCCGGAATTAATTGAATCGGGTACCTTATCCACATCGGCACGATGTATGCCTGAGAGGAAGCTGTGGTCAGTGTGCTGGCCCGGAATTAGCTGAATCAGGATACTCCCACTCCACATCGGCTAGAAAGGAGATCCTGCACTAGATTTTGCATGCCCCGAACTCAGCGAGGACGCTAATTTCTAAAGGGGTATAATATATATATATATATATATATATATATATATATATATATATATATATATATATATATATATATATATAGGCAATAGCAAAGTGGTAATAATAAAAATTTGAATGGTGGGGGCCCATCCAGTTTGAAAGAGCAACAGATTGCTGCTTTCTCCACTTGGTGGCGTGGAGGGGAGTGGGTGGGGGCCCGCCCACTTTATGAGAGGCAGCTAGAGCTACTCTGTCCGCTGACATGGGTATGAGGCCCACTTGGGGTTGTTGTTCTCTCGGAAGAGAGAGAGAGAGAGATGTGTGGGAATTGTCCAATATCGAGAATTGCACAAGATTAATTAAATATAAATATTATTGCCTATGATCAAGAGTCACCAATTCGGTTAACCACCTTTTGAGAGGCAACCTGTGATGGGTAGTTATACTAATAAATAAATAATTTGCCAGATAAATTGTATAAATTGTCTGAGTTTGGGGCATGGGTGTTACAAATGGTATCAGAGCCGACTTTCGACACAGAGTGTGGGTACAGAGTGGTGGTTATGCCTAAGATGGAGCTAGCAGATATACTGGTAAGTATGCCTAGGTGGGGGCGGGGTTGGGTCAGGTTGCCAGGTAGTTCCACTGAGGTGGGCTAGGGGACTCGACAACACGCAGAATCGGGGTACTATACAACTAGCAGAATTAGGATACGCCACTCCACATTAGCTGAGTACACTGATTTCTAAAGAGAGGGTGTATGTAACACCCCGTAATTTCAAGAGGTAATATATATATATATATATATAATAAAACACAAAGAAAGCTATGAAGTGGCTCTCCTTCAATCCCCCCAAATTCAAAGGCCCAGTTCTAACCTCACAAAACACTTTTTTCCTTCTAAAAGTTCCCCCCCAAAACTCAAATTCAAATCCCCCCCAAAACAACTCCTTTATTTATTTAATTTTATATATATATATATATATATATATATATATATATATATATATATATATATATATATAAACATGAACTTTTATTTATAGCTAATTATTGTCATACTATTCAAACTTAAGCTACATAATTGTTGATTCACTATTTACAAGGCTTTTCATATGTTGTATCATTCTGAAGATGTGCCGTAGGCACGTGCCCACAGGAAAATCTAGTGTGTGTGTGTGTATATATATATATATATATATATAATATGGCAATGGCAAAGTGGTAATAATAAAAATTTGAATGGTGGGGACCCACCCGGTTTGAAAGAGCAACAGATTGCTGCTTTCTCCACTTGGTGACGTGGAGGGGAGTGGGTGGGGGCATGCCCACTTTGTGAGAGGCAGCTAGAGCTGCTTTGTCCGTTGACGTGGGTATGAGGCCCACTTGGGGTTGTTGTTCTCTCGGAAAAGAGAGAGAGATGTGTGGGAATTGTCTCATATCGAGAACTGCACAAGATTAATTAAATATAAATAATTATCCCTATGATCAAGAGTCACCAATTTGGTTAACCACCTTTTGAGATGCATCCTATGGTGGGCAGTAGTACTAATAATAAATAATTTTTCTGATAAATTGTACAAATTGTCTGAGTTTGGGGCAGGGCGTTACAATATACATGGATTTACCGAGCGTATTCCTTGATCTCGAACCCACAGGAGCTGCATATTCTTTACCGGACATGTTCATCGTTGTTTCTATCATATCTTCGTCTCTTGCCTATCCTTAGGTTTAATTAGGTTATATCTATCACTTTTCTTTATATTTACAGATTATGAAGTATTCCACTTATTGTAGCAACTTTCAATAACAATTTATCAACTCCAATTCTTGTAGATCTATTCTCGGTTAACAAACCAAACTATTCACTTTAATAATTTCAACATTCTGTCAATTTATAATCTTCTTCATGTTTGTCTATGCTTCAAGTATATTTCTCAATATGAAGTTCTTTAAGATTAAATCACTGTTTCTTAATACAAGGATTCTTTAAGATTAATCGCTATAATTTCCCGATTTTAATCTCCTAATCATGGGTTTGATTTTATTATTAACTGTCTCTTAAAATCTTTAATCATGTATATTTTCCTTTTAAACTTGAATTCAAAAACTCATCTAATACATGAATATGACTTTTAAATTATCAAAATATCTCTTAGAATAATGTGAAATATCCCAAGTGTTCTAGTAATTTTCTATAATATTTCTATGAAGTTTCCTGAAAACTTGAATAACCATGAAAATAAAGTAAAAATCCAAAAGGGTATAACCGGATTCAAACCCAAGACCAACCGCAACCCCAATAGTCGCCCAACCCAGTAAGCCAACTCCCGATTGTGATAAAAATCGCTCTGAGTTCTTTTTGTAACCCAGAAACGCAAATTCATAAATTTCCAAAAAAATTCAAAACAGGCAGAGCCCCCCAGGTTTCGAACCCGCAACCAAAGAACCCCCCCAAGCGTGACACATGGCAGTGTCAGGTGCGCTGGCACCTACGCTAGCCACAAGAGCCAAGCACCAATCTATAGTTTATGCGTTTAAAACCTTTTAACCCCAGTCTGATTTCATCTCATTTTAATTTATTCATCTATTTTGATTTCTATTGTTCTCCATTATAATTAATACTACTAAATTACATTTCTAAACTTCCAGAAATGCTTTTCCCCTAAGTTTATTAATAGTAGCAAGAAGTTGTTCACAATTTAAATTAAATAGTCACTTTCAGAAATATAGTATTCATATGTTTCAATTAGTAAAATTGGCTACTATTTATGAAAAACTATCATGAATATATTTTCTTTTAGAAATTCTCACCTCCCTATTGATTTTATAATTCATCCCTAATTGCACATGAAATTTAACAGCTTTTTACACATACAATTTGTATACATGATTTAACCATGGCATACTACCATATGCCCAGCAACACAACAACATGATCTAAATAGAATTTCAATTTAACAACATCACACTTCTATATTGAAATTTTCAATTAGCATCCAATACTTTTTCATATTTCATTTCCACTAAAAACTCTAGATTTCAACACAACATGCATCATAACAAAAAATTAAAGAACTCATGCCAAACTTTTCATTTCAAACACAATTTACCTAAGCATGCATACTACAAATAACTAGAAAGTAAAAGAAACACCCACCTCTTTCTTGATGCAAATGTAATGTCACGCCCTGCTTCCAAAAAAGAGAATACGGAATACGGATACGTGACTAAGCCCAGCGAATGACTTTCATCATCAATAAGCTGTCAGGATCTTTAAAAGATTTCACAAGAATAATCAGAGTAGGAAACAAAAGAAGCCAACCATGCATGCATATATGAATTAATATAGTCAAAAGGATTTACTTGAAATAAAATATGTTAATCTCAAACAAACCAGATCTGAACAAGTCAATAATCCTGGGTCACATTACCCAAATACAAATAATCCAAGTAACAGATACATTATTCAAATAAGCAACAAGAAAATAATAATAATAATAATAGCAAGAACTCTAGCAACTTGAATCTCATATCACCTACACCATCTGGCAGATGATCTCCAAAATCTACAATTTAATAAATTGCAGGAAGGGAAAAAAGAAAACAAAATGCCTGTCTATACAAGTTACGGGCTGCTTGTAGTGCAGGCACAAGTATATGGAAAGGGTAAACAAATAACATGGAATAGACATGGTAACAAAATAAAACAACAAGTGTGGCAAGATGAACAAGTGCAAGTGGCATGTATCAAGTTTCAAGTGAACAAGTATCATGTAAACAAGTAACAAGTATCAAGTGTCAAGTATCAAATATCATGTACAAGCAACAAGTATCAAGTGCCAAGTGATCATATTGTTTCAAGTCTTGTATTATATCTATCTAGGTTGCACTTTATGCGTCCCAAGTTTTTACCACATGGTTGCTACATTCAAAAAATTTTGTTTTAGATTTCATAGTGGATCATAGAGAGCAGTGTACTCAAGGACAAGTATCAAGTAATCGATCTTCAAACTCCATGTATCATGTATCACGTGTCAAGTTGTGCAAGTGCCAAGTATTCACGTGTCAAGTGTGCAAGTGACAAGTAATCACGTGTCAAGTGTGCAAGTGTCAAGTAATTACGTAGGATCTATGGATCCCTTTCCGAGTACACGTTTCTGTATTTTCCACTATTAGATCTTTCCCTTTAAACCCGGCTTGGTTATTTACTAGTATTATCAAACAGGCATGTATGTGTCTCAAACAAGGCAAGTATAACATGGTATGATCAAGTAACAGGTTCAGAATGAAAGATAAACATGTAGAGATGAAAGACAACACATAAAAGTATGGGATAATGAAAATTCTAGTTCAGGACAGCAATACTCTGCACTAAATCTGGAATTTTCGTTGCTACAAATATGCAAACCTGGATCCGTCTGAGAATCTGGAAAATAGACTCCCAGCCGAATTCAGCAAATATATATAAGTCATATCGTATTGGAATATCTTGATCTTTTATTTTAATTTAATGAAAGGTTTGTGAATTTTACGTGTATTCCACGTACTAGTTTATGTGTATTTTTCCATAAAAATTATTTATTTTGTAGCATGAACAAACATTTTTCTATCTCTTTTTTTCTAAAGCCTAATTGTTTATTTTAAGCCAATCCTAATTTTTTTTTTTTTTAATTAGCCCATGAAATTTAAGGGCACTAATTGAAAGCCCACTAATTTATTTCCCTTTTAAATAACATGACTTGTAGTGTAGATCTCTTTGGTAGACAATTAATTAATTTATCTTGTACAATTAGTAGTTAGGGGTGCTACATTTGGCACGTGCATGCACTAAAGTGTGCATTGCACACCCTTCTACCTAGGCCGGATGGAGTCAAATTAAGGAGAGTGGAGGAGTGGCTTAGTGGATAGGTGGTTACTTGCTCATGGGTGGTTGCTACAACTTCCCAATGTATCCTAGCCATTTATCTACAACCATCTAATGCAATTCTAGCCCTCCATTTCAACCAAAAATTAGTATAAATACCCCCTTGTATGCTTACAATACACTAAAAAAATATTTGTAAAGAGAAGAAAGAAAGAAACACATAAGAGAGCAAAAGATTGAGAGAGAGTTAGAAAAAGTTTGAGTGTGTTTAGTTTGTGTGTGTGTTCCACTCTTGGAGGTCAGCCACTTCATCAAGGAAAGAGAGAGGCTCGGGTTCACTAGTGCAAGGAGGAGGAGGCAATTGTGTTGGCTCAACCTAAGAGAAGAAGGACCGCTCATGTGTTCAAGGAGATTCTAGGAGTTTTTGTAGTACTTTTCTTCAAATAGGAGGGTGATTCTCATTCTTCTAATTTAGACATCATGCTAGGATTTTGAATTGATAAAATTGCTAGAGAGAAACTAAGTAATTTAGCCTCATATTTGTCTATTTAGGGAAGAAAATTGTAGATAAGAGAATGCTTGATCAATTGATTGCTAAATGCTAAAATTGTGATTTTTTAAACATGCTAGAACCCATCAGGCTTTTGGGATATGCTTTATTGAGAAATTTATGCTTATGAAATGAATGATTGATTAAAATGCATCATGAAAATTTTGATTATCTAGATTTAAGCAACATCAATGTAGAAAGATGAATACTTGTGTTCTAAAAATATTATTTCGTGGAAACCTTGATTATAAATAATGTGAAAATTGTGATCTTATTTTCAATGTCAAAAAAATATATCCCTGATCTACCCTAAATTGTAACCTGGTGCAATCGACAGTTGACTATCAGGTAATCAATTTCGGATTCTAGTTACAGAACAGTCGACCGACTGTATTGTAACTGTCGACTAGCCTGACTATTCGTTTTCGAGTTTTAAATCTTTGCAGAACAGTCGACCGAATGTATTGTAACAGTCGACTGCCCTGATTATTTGTCTTCAAGCTTTAAACTCTCGCAGAACAGCCGACTGACTATATTTTGACAGTCGACTGTCCTGAAGTTCAAATGATATCCAGATTTCATGAGATAATTTTCTATAACCCTTGGCCTAGTATAAATGAGAATTTGAAACTATTTTTGCTAGAAAGAACTTACTATAAATTGTTAGTTTAAATTGTCCTTGGATAAAGAAAAATGTATTGATTAAAAGATGATTTGAAAAGAGTTTTGATAATGAAAAAAAAATTGAAAGTATGAATGTTAGATTTAGTATTGATAAATGAGAATACGGGAATTATGTGGAAAGAATGAATTATGAATATGACAAGTTGAATTTATTTGTTTATGCATGATATTGTACATGAAATTGAAATTGAATGACTTGATGAATTATGAAAGAATATGATTATACAAATGCTATGAACATGAAATGAAAATTATTGTTAATCATGAAAAAGACTTTATGAGTGTGAAAAACTCAATGTTGTGATTATAAGTTGAAATTAAGAACTAGGGAGTAGCTAAGCCTCATACCGGCAATAAAAGAGATGTTGAGATGATATTTGAAATAAAAAGACCAAGATTTGGGTCATGTGAAATGAATGAATAAGACCGGTATAGTGGGAGTGCTAACCCTATGGGATTGATTTTGTTCATGATTCAATTAAATTAAGGACTAGATTCATCGTAAAGATGTGATGAAAGTAAGAGAAAAACATGAGTATGAGGGTCATTGGATTGGCAGCGTGAGAGTATTCACAGGATGTCTCACGATGCATCATGAGTAGGGCGTGGATACTGCTCTAGAGTACCGTCCCGGTGGCGACGCTTATGGGGTGTTTGGTGACTGCGGGTGGTGTCATGTCTATGGTAGGAGGATAATTACCACAGGATGCCTGCATGATGAGTCATGTATCAGTGCGTTAGGATTCTCTCCAGGGCGCCTAGACGTGAGTTCGTAGCTCATAGAAATCTAGGATATTTACCGTAGTTACAGTAGTACATTAAGTCATGGCAAGGGATTGAACCTTACAAGATGAAGAATGGTTAAGGGCTTGCCCTCGGACCTATATAGTATGGGCTACATAGACTCTGAACAAGTGCGCATTAGTGTCATATAACATAAATAATTGCATTGAGGACTAAGTGCACATTCACACCACGACATCAATAAGATAGTCCCCTTAGCTCTGTTTGTGAACAAGTTTGTGGTTTTGTTAAGTATTGTGAATCGTTATACTGTTTCGGCATAGAGAGGATGACCGTGTATAATATTTTGTCGGTTGTAAGCAACTGATGCGCCCACAGTTTTCTATGAAGGATAAAGAGATTGGCAAGACTGAAGTATGCATGCTGCTTAAAGATTGATTCAATGCTGTATATTTATTCATGTAATTATTATAAAATTACTTCTGCTGTATAAATGTGAATGTAAATGTAACTCTGAGGTAACAAAAATTTTAATTTCTTGTAAAATTGTACGAAGAGAAGTGTAAAGATCCTCTAGAACTTCGAATTCAGTATGTTTTGGAATTCAGGGTGTTACAAAGTGGTATCAAAGCCACGCTTCCAAGTAGTACAAATTTATAAGGAATGACACCCTAGAAGTGGACATTAGAGCGTGTGTTGAGTCTAGAAATTTAAATGTAAGTCACTTACATTTGTGTTGCTCTATGATTTATGCTTCTTATTCTCCTTTCTCTACGATGGCAGACCACTTCGACCCAACTGGAGGTGATGACTGGCACATAGTTGGGGAGGATTACTATCCCGGGCAAGCTGATTCAGACGAAGAAGATCCTGAAAAATTCGAAGAGGAATGGCCTGAGTCCAGAGAGATCACTCCACCTCCGGATTCATCTGATGATTCCTCCGACGAGGAAGAACAAGTACCGAGTAGTCTCATTGTGTCTCTTCAGAGGCAGGTAGAGACCCAGAGAGAGAGAGCTGAGCTGCTGCAGGCACAGTATGCAAAGTGCAAGGAGAGCATTGCCACGCTTAGTCATCCTGTTTGGGAACTCGAGAAGAGGAAAAATATGTACAATGTACTGAAGAAAGAAGTTGCGGAACTACGGGAAGAGTTTCGAGAAGCCAAGAGGAACCGTAGGAACTAGACTATTGTGTCTTCTTACTGCTTTTATTTGATGTCAGAAATGTTTTAAATTCGAATGTACAAAGTTTGAAATTCAATGAAATGAAAAGTTGATTTAAAATTTATGTTTTATACTTTGAATTTAATGGATCTTTTGCATCAGAATATGGCTGGAAGAAGATCTAGAAGCGGTGAAGGTCTGGATTTGGAAACGGAGTTAGCCAGGGTCTATCGGACACTCAATGCTGTTGCCATGAATCAGAATCAAGGGAGGGTGCCTGTGAATCCAGTACCCGAAGCAATCAAACTCATGGAATCATTCAAGCGGATAAAACCATCTGTGTTTGAGGGAAAGTCAGACCCAGATGCGGCTAACAATTGGATCCAGCAGGTAGAGACTATCTTCGAAGTCTTGGAGACTCCGGAGGGCAGCAAGGTGAAGTTGGCTGCGCTGTAGTTCGAGAAGGATGCGGCTGTGTGGTGGCATTTGATGATGCGGACGATGGGAGATATTGTTCTTGGCTGGGAGGAATTCTTGGAGGAATTCTGTAGTCATTACTTTCCATCAGACGTCCAGGAGAAGAAGGCCATGGAGTTTCTGGCGCTGCAGCAAGGCAGCATGTCGGTTAGGGTGTATAAGACAAGATTCACTCAGTTCTCAAGGTATGCCCCCGAATTGGTGATGGACGAGGCAAAGAAGGCTCGAAAATTCGAGCATGGGTTGAGGCCAAGTCTGAGATCATGGATGATACCCCTCGGTATCAGGAGGTTTGACAAGCTGGTTAAACGAGCTGCAGCCGCTGAGGTGGACATGGAGCAGTTCCACATTGTTCAAAATCAGAGAAACAACTGGAATGTGGGGAAGAGGCCCGCAGTTGCTGGAAATGTCAGGGGACAACCGCCGACCCAAAGGTTTAAACCTACGGAGGCGAACACTGTTCATGTGGCGGAAAGACCCGGGAATACTTGGGTGAGACCTCTGTGACTTGTTTCAGCTGTGGAGAGATAGGCCACTACAAGTCTCATTGCCCCAAGCTGCAGGATGTCGTCCGCAGTGGACTAACTCAGCAGACCGGAAAGAAGCCGTACCAGCAGGGGCGAGTATTTTTGCTAGACTGAAGCTGACGCTGATGAGGTGGATCACGTCATCACTGGTACGAGTGAGGGTGTTTAGGGAGTGTTTTTCTGTTGTCTCTTTTCTTGCTTATTTAGTAAACTGTTATGTAACGAGTGTGTGTTTTGTAACAAGTGAACTTTATTTGAATGGAAAGGAAGCTGTTGTTTTGTTCGACACTGGATCCTCTCACACCTTTGTATCATCTAAATTTGCTAAAGTTTTAGGAGTTGAACCGAATGTATTTTCAGGCAAGGTTTTAGCAGTAGCTACTCCGTCAGGGAAGACTTTAACCACTGATCGGTACTATGCGAACTGCGAGATCATGATTGGAGATAGAATTTTCGGGATTGATCTGATCGAGCTGAATGTCTTGGAAGTCGATGTTATCATTGGCATTGATTGGATGTTGGTGTACAGTGTGAACATCGAGTGCAAGACCAAGGTAGTAACAGTGAAGGCTCCAGGTGGACCTGAAGTCACTTTCCAAGGAAAGAGAATATGTTCAGATTTGGTGGCTGCTATCAGCCAGAAGAAAGGGATTTCTGTAGAGGTGCAGCAAATTCCAGTAGTTCGGGATTATCCAACTGTATTCTTGGAAGATTTGCCTGGGTTACCCCCGCAGCGTGATGTAGAGCTCAGCATCACTATTTAGCCAGGGAGTGCACCCATTTCTAAAGCACCGTATAGGATGGCGCCTGTGGAGCAGGATGAGATCAAACGGCAGATTGAGGAACTGTTGGAGAAAGGCTTTATTCAACCGAGTGCGTCGCCTTGGGGAGTACCGGTGCTGTTGGTAAAGAAGAAGAACGGATTGATGAGAATGTGTATTGATTATCGAGAGCTGAATAAGGTCACTGTTCAGAACAAATATCCGATTCCAAGAATTGATGACTTGTTCGATCGTCTACAAGGAGCAGGTATTTTCTCCAAAATAGATCTTCGATCGGGATACCATCAAGTTCGAGTGAAGACTGAAGATGTGCATAAGACTGCATTCAGAACTCGATATGAGCATTACGAATTCTTAGTTATGCCGTTTGGAGTGACGAATGCACCTGCAATTTTCATGGATATGATGAATAGAGTTCTAAAGTCATTTATTGATTCTTTTGTCGTGGTGTTTATCGACGATATCCTTGTGTACTCCAAGTCGGAGGAGGAGCACACGAAGCATCTGGCAGCTGTTTTGAGGAAGTTTTAGGAGCATGGGTTGTATGCCAAGTTATCCAAGTGCGATTTCTGGAAACCTGAGGTAGCATTCCTAGGTCACATCCTTTCTAAGGAGGGAGTGGCAACTGATCCGCAGAAGATAGAGGCGGTGAAGGATTGGGCAAGGCCTACTACCGTGAAGGAAATTAGGAGTTTTCTTGGGTTAACAAGATACTATAGGAGGTTCATTCAGGACTATGCTCAGATAGCCGTGCCGCTCACTGATCTGACCAAGAAGAATGTGAATTTCAAGTGGACTGAACAGTATGAGGCAAGCTTTTAGGAGTTGAAAGAGAGGCTGACTACTGCTCCCATTTTAGCTTTTCCTAGAGCAGGTATTGAGTATGATATCTATAGCGATACTTCACATCATGGGCTTGGTTGTGTCTTAATGCGAGAAGGGAAAGTGATCGCTTATGGATCTAGACAACTAAGACTGCATGAAAAGAATTATCCGACTCATGATCTGGAGTTGGCTGTGATTATCTTCGCCTTAAAGAAATGGTGACATTATGTGTATGGTGAGAAACTGAACATGTACACGGACCACAAAAGCTTGAAGTACATCTACCAACAGAAGGATCTGAATCTGAGGCAAAGGAGATGGCTGGAGGTACTTGAGGACATTCATCCAGAGATTAGGTACTATCCTAGGAAGGCGAATGTTGTTGCTGATGCACTTAGCCGGAAGAGCAGTCTGACTAGTTTGATTACAACTCAGAGGCATCTTGCAGAGGAGTTGGATCGGGCTGGTATTGAAGTTGTTCTGCAAGGCTTGGGATCATCTTTAGCTCAGTTGAGGCTTCAACAAACGCTGAATGAAATGATTATTGCAAGTCAAAAGGAAGATGCAGAGATTCAGAAGATGAAGGAGCAGGTCAGTGCTGGCAGGTTGCCCGAGTTTCAAATCAGGGACGAAGTGCTGTAGTTTGGAGAGAGGCTGTGTGTTCTGGATCAAGCAGAATTGCGAGAGAGTATTCTTCAGAAGGCACATGCTACTCTTTTGTCTGTACATCCTAGTAGCACCAAGATGTATAAGGACATTAAATAGCATTTCTGATGGTCAGGTTTGAAGCGAGATGTGGCTGAGTTTGTATCGAAGTGTGAAATCTGTCAACAAGTCAAAGCCGAGAATCAGAAATCTAGAGGTCTATTGCAATCGTTACCTATTCCGAAATGGAAGTAGGATAACATCAGTATGGATTTGATCATGGGTTTGCCCAAGAGTTCAAAAGGCAATGATGCGATTTGGGTCATAGTCGATCGACTAACCAAGTCCTCTCACTTCTCGGCGACGAAACTCACTTCGTCTATGGACAAGTTGGCCGAGCTGTACGTTAGGGAGATCGTCAGGCTTCATGGTGTTCCATTAACTATTGTTTCTGATTGAGATGCGTGGTTTACTTCGTATTTCTGGAGGAGTTTTCAGATAGCTTTGGGTACCAAGACGGATTTCAGCACTATTTTTCATCTTCAGACCGATGGGCAGACCGAGAGAGCCAACCGTATTCTTGAGGATATGCTTCGGTGTTGTGTACTAGATTTTAGAGGCAGTTGGGAAAGGCATTTAGCTCTGGTGGATTTTGCTTACAACAATAGTTTTCAGACTAGTATTGGGATGGCGCCGTACGAAGCTTTGTATGGAAGAAAGTGCAGAACGCCTGTTTGCTAGTTTGAAGTTGGGGAACAGCAAATGTTTGGGCCTGAGATTGTGCAGCAGACCTCTGAAAAGATCGATCTGATCAGGAAGAAGTTGGTGGATGCTCAGAGTAGGCAGTAGAGCTATGCACACAACCGGAGGAGAGACCTTGAGTTTGAGGTTGGTGACTTTGTCTTTCTGAAGGTTTCACCTAGTGTAATTCGCTTCGGCAAAGGTGGGAAGTTAGCCCCGAGGTTCATAGGTTCATACAAGATATTGAAGCAGATTGGAAAAACTGCTTATCGGTTAGAGTTGCTGGAGGAGTTATCTCAGTTACACAATGTCTTCCATGTGTCTATGCTGAGATGGTACATTCCAGACCCAAGTCACCATTTTCCTGAGGTGCCAGTGGGTTTGCAGTTGGATCTGAGTTACATTAAGCTCCCAGTTGAGATTATGGATCGTCGGGAGAAAGTCTTGAAGAACAAGACGATACCGATGGTCAAAGTAGTCTGGAGAAACCAGTTGGTTGAAGAGGCTACTTGGAAATCCGAGGAGAGGATGATGAGAGACCATCCTGAGCTCTTTGTTTGAGTTGTATTTTCTTTTCTTTTCTTCTTTTTCTTTCCTTCCTGTTGTATTTCTTTTTCTGTTTCTCGCTCTGTATGTGTAGTTCCGGGGACGGGACTATTCTAAGGAGGGAGTGTTGTAATATCTTAATCCTTTATTTTAATTTAATGAAATGTTTGTGAATTTTACGTGTATTGCACGTACTAATTTATGTGTATTTTTCCATAAAAATTATTTATTTTGTAGCATGAACAAACATTTTTCTATCTCTTTTTTTTCTAAAGCCTAATTGTTTATTTTAAGCCAATCCTATTTTTTTTTATTTTTTTTTTAATTAGCCCATAAAATTTGAGCCCACTAATTGAAAGCCCACTAGTTTATTTTCCTTTTAAATAACATGACTTGTAGTGTAGATCACTTTGGTAGACAATTAATTAATTTATCTTGTACAATTAGTAGTTAGGGATGCTACATTTGGCACATGCACGCACTAGAATGTGCTTTGCACACCCTTCTACCTAGGCCGGATGGAGTCAAAAGAGAGTGGAGGAGTGGCTTAGTGGATAGGTGGTTACTTGCTCATGGGTGGTTGCTACAACTTCCCAATGTATCCTAGCCATTTATCTACAACCATCTAATGCAATCCTAGCCCTCCATTTCAACTAAAAATTACTATAAATACCCCCTTGTATGCTTACAATACACTAAAAAAATATTTGTAAAGAGAAGAAAGAAAGAAACACATAAGAGAGCAAAAGATTGAGAGAGAGTTAGAAAAAGTTTGAGTGTGTTTAGTTTGTGTGTGTGTTCCATTCTTGGAGGTTGGCCACTTCATCAAGGAAAGAGAGAGGATCGGGTTCACTAGTGCAAGGAGGAGGAGGCAATTGTGTTGGCTCAACCTAGGAGGAGAAGGACCGCTCGTGTGTTCAAGGAGATTCTAGGAGTTTTGTTAGTAATTTTCTTCAAATAGGTGGGTGATTCTCATGCTTCTAATTTAGACATCATGCTAGGGTTTTGAATTGATAAAATTGCTAGAGAGGAACTAAGTAATTTAGCCTCATGTTTTTCTATTTAGGGAAGAAAATTGTAGATAAGAGAATGCTTGATCAATTGATTGCTAATTGCTAAAATTGTGATTTTTTAAACGTGCTAGAACCCATCAGGCTTTTGGGATATGCTTTATTGAGAAATTTATGCTTATGAAATGAATGATTGATTAAAATGCATCATGAAAATTTTGATTGTCTAGATTTAAGCAACAT
This sequence comes from Hemerocallis citrina, assembly GCA_017893485.1. NCBI lineage: Eukaryota > Viridiplantae > Streptophyta > Magnoliopsida > Asparagales > Asphodelaceae > Hemerocallis > Hemerocallis citrina. The sequence goes on along the minus strand of CM030366.1, from coordinate 111,889,125 downwards.
CAATGTAGAAAGATGAATACTTGTGTTCTAAAAATATTATTTCGTGGAAACCTTTATTATAAATAATGCAAAAATTGTGATCTTATTTTCAATGTCAAAAAAATATATCCATGATCTACCCTAAATTGCAACCTGGTGCAATCGACCGTCAACCGAATTAAAGTCGACAATCAACACTCAGGTAATAAATTTCGGATTCTAGTTACAGAACAGTCGACTGCCCTGACTATTCATTTTCGAGTTCTAAATCTTTGCAGAACAGTCGACCGACTGTATTGTAACAGTCGACTGCCCTGATTATTTGTCTTCTAGCTTTAAACTCTTGCAGAACAACCGACTGGCTATGTTTTGACAGTCGACTACCTGAAGTTCAAATGATATCCAGATTTCATGAGATAATTTTCTATAACCCTTGGCCTAGTATAAATGAGAATTTGAGACTATTTTTGCAAGAAAGAACTTACTATAAATTGTTAGTTTAAATTGTTCTTGGATAAAGAAAAATATATTGATTAAAAGATGATTTGAAAAGAGTTTTGATAATGAAAAAAAAATGAAAGTATGAATGTTAGATTTAGTATTGATAAAATGAGAATAAGAAAATTATGTGGAAAGAATGAATTATGAATATGACAAGTTGAATTTATTTGTTTATTTATTTGTTTATGCATGATATTGTACATGAAATTGAACTTGAATGACTTGATGAATTATGAAAGAATATGAATATACAAATGCTATGAACATGAAATGAAAATTATTATTAATCATGAAAAAGACTTTATGAGTGTGAAAAACTCAATGTTGTGATTATGAGTTGAAATTAAGAACTAGGGTGTAGTTAAGCCTCATACCAGCAATGAAAGAGATGTTGAGATGATATTTGAAATAAAAAGACCAAGATTTGGGTCATGTGAAATGAATGAATAAGACCGGTATAGTGGGGGAGTGCTAACCCTAAGGGATTGATTTTGTTCATAATTCAATTAAATTAAGGATTAGATATATAGTGAAGATGTGATGAAAGTAAGAGAAAAATATGAGTATGATGACCATTGGATTGGCGGCGTGAGAGTATTCATAGGATGTCCTATGATGCGTCATGAGTAGGGCGTAGATACTGCTCCAGAGTACCGTCCCGGTGGCGACACTTATGGGGTGTTTGGTGACTGCGGGTGGTGTCATGTCTATGGTAGGAGGAGAATTACCACATAATGCCTACATGATGTGTCATGTATCGGTGCGTTGGGATTCTCTCCAAGGCGCCTAAACGTGAGTTCGTAGGTCATAGAACATCTAGGATACTTACCGTAGTTACACTAGTAGATTAAGTCATGGCAAGGGATTGAACCCTACAAGATAAAGAACGGTTACGGGCTTACCCTCGGACCTATGTAGTATGGGCTACATAGACTCTGAACAAGTGCGTATTAGTGTCATATAACATAAATAATTGCATTAAGGACTAAGTGCACTTTCACAACACGACATCAATAAGATAGTCCCCTTAGCTCTATTTTTGAACAAGTTTGTGGTTTTGTTAAGTATTGTGAATCGTTATAGTGTTTCGGCATAGAGAGGATGGCCGTGTATAATATTTCGTCGGTTGTAAACAACTGACTGCCCACAGTTTTCTGTGTAGGATAAAGAGATTGGCAAGATTGAAGTATGCATGCTGCTTAAAGATTGGTTCAAATGTTGTATATTTATTCATATAATTATTGTAAAATTGCTTCCGCTGTATAAATTTAAATGTAAATGTAACTCAAGTTTTAATTCTTTATAAAATTGTACGAAGAGAAGTGTAAAGATCCTGTGGAATTTCGAATTCGGTATATTTTGGAATCCGGGGTGTTACAGGTATTTCACAAAAACATAATTTAAAACATATTTGAATCCAGAAAATATGTTCAGCCAGAAATCAGAAACTTGTATTCATAAACAGGAAAATGGCATAAAAACTCACTTGATTAAATCCAAGAAAAATATGGGGTATTCCCTAGTATTTTTAGTAACATAAAATAAAGTTTAATAATTTTCTAATATATATAGAATAGTCAAGTAAAATCAGAAAGCAGTAAGTTACAGTAGTCTTGTAAATCTGAAATCATAAATACTACAGTACTAAAATAGCAATATCTCACAAAATATAAATATAAATCCAGATCCATCAAAAGGGTGAAAAAATAGATACATTAGGCTATAATTTATATTTACAAAGTTTTTTATAGACAGTAAATAGAATCAGGTTGAAATTATGTATCTTTACTGAACAGCATAAAAATTCTGCAAGTATAGTAGTTGTTTGCAAGCATAAAATAGTTCATAAAAGTCATCAATTAAATCCACAAAAATTAAGGGTTAATCCCAATCAAGTCTAGATGTAATCAGCAAAATATTGGATCAAAATATTATCTTTAACATCAGTAGAAAAATAATTTAGCATACAGAATCCAGATAAAACTAGATCTGAAATTTTAAACACATCTGTAGTAAAATAGTCATAGCTCGCAACTCATAAATCGAAACTGAGATCTGCCAGAAAATCTGAAAAGTAGATAGAATTCTCTATAATTCATATTCACAAATAATTTTTATATACTGACCTTAATAGGGTCAGAAATACTGATCAAAAACGAGAAACCGGTAAAACAGAAAATATCCTTCATGCACAAAATCAACTAGTTCATATGAAACTCATCCAAAACATAACCAAACATGAAATATGGTGTACTGGATGTCCAAGTAACATGGTATAGGGTATTTAGTAAGTCTACAACAAGTATACTACCACTAACACAATCAAGCACATGATATCATACAACAAGTCATGAACAACATGCATGTATACAATAAAAAGTGGTCATCCCTAAGTTATTACATGCCGGGGGTTTCATATGACAACTACGGGCAGGTCAACACAATAGAGACAAGATATAACAGGGTTTTCGCACAAGAATTGTCTCTAGAATACAACTACACTACAAGCGGTATTTAGTACTTGTATTACACAAAGAAAAGAATACAAGTTACTTGCCTTATAGACGACGAAGGGAACGACGATGCAAAGAGAATAACGGGAACGGATTCCCGGGGCACGAACACAACAACGAACTCTGAAACATGAACCAGGAACAAATAACCATGAACACACTAACACGCACACAAACTCAACCCCGAGAGCATGAGGAAGAGAGGGAGAGAGAGGATGGCAGACGGAGTCTGCTGGGGCTGACTGAGAACGGAAGGGGCAGCAGGGTGCTATCCTGTGACACGTCGGAGGTGTGAGGGCGGCTGCGACGCTCTGATGCTGCAGGGCAGAAGAGCTCAGGGAGCTTGTGCTCGGGCGGAACTGTTGCATAAATCAAAACTGAGATCTGCCAGAAAATTTGGAAAGTAGACAGAATTCTCTATAATTCATATTCACAAATAATTTTTATATACTAACCTTAATAAGGTCAGAAATACTGATCAAAAATGGAAAACCGGTAAAACAGAAAATATCCTTCATGCACAAAATTAACTCATTCATATGAAACTCATCCAAAACATAACCAAACATGAAATATGGTATACTAAATATCCAAGCAATATGGTATGGGGTATTTAGAAAGTCTACAACAAGTATACTACCACTAACACAACCAAGCACATGATATCATACAACAAGTCATGAACAACATGCATGTGTACAATAAGAAGTGGTCATCCCTAAGTTATTACATGCCGGGGGTGTCATATGACAACTACGGGCAGGTCAACACAATAGAGACAAGATATAACAGGGGTTTCACACAAGAATTGTCTCTAGAACACAACTACACTACAAGCTGTATTTAGTACTTGTATTACACAAAGAAAAGAATGCAAGTTACTTACCTTATAGACGACGAAGGGAACGACGATGCAAAGAGAATAACGGGAACGGATTCCCAGAGCACGAACACAACAACGAACTCTGAAACATGAACCAGGAACAAATAACCACGAACACACCAACACGCACACAAACTCAACCCCGAGAGCATGAGGAAGAGAGGGAGAGAGAGGATGGCGGACGGAGTCTGCTGGGGCTGACTGAGAACGGCAAGGGCAGCGGGGTGCTGTCCTGGAACACGTCGGAGGCGTAAGGGCGGCTGCGGCGCTTTGATGCTTCAGGGCGGAAGAGCTCAGGGAGCTTGTGCTCGGGTTGAACTGTTGCATCGCAGAGGTGAGACAGGAGGAGGGGAAGGGCGCCAGCTGACTGTTGTTGGCTGCTCTGACGATGACGTAGGGGGGAGAGCAGGGGAAAAGAAGGGCGCTGAATAGGGGGAAAGGACTAGGGTGCAGGGATCGGGAGGATGGGGACTGGGTGCCGCTGCAAGAGACGGGAAGCAGAGAGGAGAGGAGCACAGGGGCTAGGTGATGCAGCTATGGTTTTGGAAGTCAGTAGGGGAAATACAGGGTTGGGTTTTATAATGGGTAAAATATAATAGGGTTTTTGAATAGGGTGACGACTGGCCGGTGGTAAAGTTAACCGAGTTTGGGAAATGGGAATTGGGTAACGGGTATCGAGTGACATGGGTTTAATTAGGTAGTGGTTATAGGTTTGGAGAATAATAGGTATGGGGTTTATAATAAATCCAAAAAAAATGAGATGCTCCAGAATAATGAGATGGCACGAAATGGATAAATGAAATATGGCATAACCAAATAAAATAAAGAGGATCAACAAATAATAGCTCGATCTAACAGAGACGAAACAAGAGGAGACAATGTAATCAAGGACTCAAATAAAAGACGATAAAAACAATAAAAATGAATATATTGAAAAAGAAGATCCATTGTACGGTCTAAAAGAGATACAAGCTAAAAGAATACACGGAAAGAGAAAATACACCCAGTAAAATATATAAAATGAAAAACAGAGGTTACAAATCCTACCATCCTAACAAGAAGAATTTCGTCCTTGAAATTCAAACAAGAGGTACATAGGGTAACCCCGACAAGAAAGAAAGAAAGAACAAAACCAAAAGCTACACAAACAGGTGAGGAAACTTCTGCTAAATCTCCTCCTCCAGCTCTCAAGTCGACTCACCCGGCGAGTGAGGATTCCAAAAAACACGAACCAGCTTGATGACCTTGTTCTTAAGCACTTTCTCCCGCCAATCCAAAATAGCAACTGGTGGAATCTCACAAGTCAAATCCGGCCGAACGGTCAACTCAGAATAGTCGATCACGTGGCTCTCATCTCGGATATATCTTCAGGGTTGTGAGACATGAAAAACATCGTGCAATCCTGATAAAGCTGGTGGCAATGCAAGACGATAGGCCACCTTGCCTACTCGCTCCACAATGTCGAATGATCCAATAAACCTAGGGCTAAGCTTGCCCCCACCCCCAAACCGAATGACACCATGCTAAGGAGATACCTTTAGGAAAACATGGTCACCAACCTTGAACTCCAAAGCTCTCCGATGGACATCTGCCCATCGCCGCTGCCTATCCTGAGCTGCCTGCAAGTGCTTCCTGATCTGAGTCACCGCATCAACTGTCCTAGTTATCAACTCCGGACTCAACAACTTCCTCTCACCAATGTCATCCCAGCACACTGGTGATCTTCACTTTCGCCCATAAAGTGCCTCGAACGGTGCAGCTTTAAGACTGGTCTGAAAGCTATTATTGTACGAGAACACTACGAGATGCAAATGGTCCTCCCATGATCCACCGAACTGCAGCATACAGAACCTCAACATGTCCTCAAGAATCTGGATGGTCCTCTCTGACTGTCCATCAGTCTGGGGATGAAAAATTGTACTGTACTTAATTTACTCCCCAAACTACTCTGAAGACTCTCCCAAAACTGAGATCTGAATCTCGTATCCTTGTCGGATACAACACTGACTGGAACCCCATAAAGTCTGACGATCTCTTGTATGTACTTCTCAGCTAGGCTCTCAGTAGACTATCCGACATGAAAGGGAATGAAGTGAGAACTCTTCGTCAATCGATCGATAATCACCCAAATGGCATTATGACCCTTAGGACTCCTCAGCAAAGCGATCACAAAATCCATAGTGATATGTTTCCACTTCCACTCCGGAATGGGAAGCATTTGAAGAAGTTTGGCGGTCCTCTGATTCTCTGTCTTAACCTGCTGGCAGATCAAACACTGAGACACAAACCGAGACACAGCCCTCTTCATACCATGCCACCAGAAATGAAGCTTCAAATCCCGATACATCTTAGTACCTCCAGGATGGATAGAATACGATGACTGGTGGGCTTCCTCAAGCAACATCTGACGAACTTCACCCTTTGGGACACACAACCTGGACCCAAAAAGAAGCGATGCATCAGAATGAATAACCATGTCTGTTCTCGAACCAGACTCAACCTCAGCTCGAAAACTCTACAACTGCACATCACCAGCCTGAGCCTCTTTGATCTGCTCATCAAGAGTCGACTGCAGCTGAAGCACCAAACAACTCCGACCAGAACTCGGCAACACAACATCCAACTCCAACCTCCTCATCCGCTCAATGAGATCACACTACTGAGTCAGGAATATAGCTGCCGGTCTCCTGCCTAAAGCATCTGGCACCATGTTCACTCTACCAGGATGGCATTGCAAACTGATGTCATAATCAGCCATAAGTTCCAACCAATGCCTTTGCCTCATGTTAAACTCCTTCTGGGTGAAGATGTACTTGAGACTCTTGTGGTCTGTGAAGATCTCCACTCGGTCCCCAAGTAAATAATATCTTCACAGCTTCAAAATAAAGATCACTGCCGCTAACTCTAAGTCATGAATCGGATAGTTCTTCTCATGCGGCCTCAACTGCCTCGATGCATAAGCAACAACTCGGCCCTTTTTGCATCAGAACTACTCCAAGACCCTTACCCGAGGCATCACAGTGAACTACAAATCTGCCTGAACCATCTGGAATAGTCAACACTGGTGCTGATGTCAACCTGCTCTTCAACTCAGCAAAAGCCTTACTGCAAGTCTCAGACCAATAGAACTTCTAATCCTTCCCTGTCAGCTTAGTTAATGGTCCTGCTATCTTCGAAAAATCTTGGACGAATTTCCGATAATAGCCAACTAGACCAAGAAAACTCTGCCCCTCAAAACTGACTTGGGAACTGACTAATCCTTCACAACCTCAACCTTGGCTGAATCCACAGAAATACCATCACCCGAGATAATATGCCCCAAGAAAGTGACCCTGTCGAGCCATAACTCACACTTGCTGAGTTCCCCATAGAGCTGATTCTCTCTCAAAGTCTGCAGAACCAACCTAAGATGCTCAGCATGATCTTCCCGATTCCGAGTATATACCAGAATGTCATCAATGAAGACCACCACAAATCTATCCAGGAACTGGGAAAAGACCCTGTTCATAAGACTCATGAATACAGCAGGCGCGTTCGTAACCCCAAACAACATCACAAGATACTCATAGTGCTCATATTTGGTCCTGAATGCAGTCTTCTGTAATCAGTCACCTTCACATTAACTGATGATACCTGAAACTAAGATCCAACTTCGAGAAAATAGCAGCTCCACTCAACTAATCAAATAAGTCATCGATTCGAGGCAACAGATACCGGTTCTTCACAGTAACACTATTCAGCTCTTGATAATCTATACACAGTCGACGACTACCATTCTTCTTATTAACAAAAAGAACTGGAGCACCCCATGGCAAAACACTGGGTCTGATGAACCCCAAATGAAGCAAATCCCGAATCTAAACCTTAAGTTCTGCTAACTCAATCTATGCCATCCTGTAGGGACTCTTCGATATCGGTGCCGTACTAGGCTGAATTTCAATACCGAACTTTATATCCCTATCAGGGGGTAAGCCATGAAACTTCTCTGGAAAAATATCTAGGAAATCTGCACTACTAGAGGCGCAGCCTCACAGCCTGAATGAAATTCCATTGCACAAACGTCCTGATCAACTGCAGTCTCAACTCGGCCAAGGGACATCTCCCCGGCATAGAACTCAAACTCTGCATGATTTGAAATTCGGAATACAACTTTCTTAGCACGGCAATCAATAATGGCATGGGATTCACCCAATCAATCCATACCGAGAATGACGTTGAATCCTGAATTCCCAATTACAATCAGATTGGCTTTAAAATCTGTGCTACCAATAATCACGGGACACTACCTGCACTCCCAGGAACAAATGACAACACCACCATGTGTCATAATATTCTAAGTCTCTAACATGATGCTGCACTCCAACTGATGGCGAGCCACGAACCGAGAAGAGACGAAGGAATTGGTTGCTCCGGAATCAAAAAGAACAAGAGAAGGAAAAGATCAAACAAGGAAAACACCTAAGATAGAATCAAAAAGAGGCAGGAAAAAAAAATGGATGAGCAGGGGTGACGAAAATACAATGCAGAAAGATAGCAAGAAAGAATAAATGAAAGAGAAATGGAAAGAAGCGGAAGAGAAACAACAAAACAACAAAACAATAAAGCAATAAAAGCAAAATATACCCACAACAACACCCTCTGCTGACTCAGCATCAACAGTAGTCAGGTTGAAAGCCTGACCTTTCCTGGGGGCAGCGGTCCTTTGACCGATAATCTGTCGCGGAGGAGGAAGCGGTGTCCTGACTGGACCACGAGTTGGGGCAACCTGCTAAACTGGATCCCTGGCTGGAAGAGCCATCCCCATCTGTGGGTAATCCCGCACTGAATGGTCAGCAGCACCACATCCAAAATAGTGACGGTTGGTACGCCTGCAGTCCTTGCGCTTAAGCCCAGGAAGTCGACAAAAGTCGCAAAAACCAACGACCCGCAGAAGAGTAGGGAGTTGCCCTGACAGGGGCAAGACAGGCCTCCAAACCGACCCACCAGAAGACCTAGCAACAACAGAGTGTGGAACAGTCCGCTGGGGAGGAGCCAACCCACCACGAGCCTGCTCTTGAGCTTGAGCTGCCTCAAGAGCCTCAGCATAGGTACGTAAGCGAAGGGAGACAAGCTGCACCTTAATGTCTCGCTCAAGTCCCAGTATGAATCTATGAGCCCTGTCCTCTTCGTTCACCACAAGAACGGCTGCAAAGCGGCTAAGTCTTGTAAATTCTGCTGCATACTCACCCACAGACCTGGAGCTCTGTTTCAAGAAAGTTTCATGTTACAACATTGCATGAACAATATGTAACAAAATTTTAATAATAGAACAACGACCAACCTGTTTCAGGGCTAGGAATTGTTGCTCCATTTCTACTCGAGTGCTGCTAGGGAAAAATTTTTCCAAGAAGCTCCTAGTGAACGTAGCCCATGCAATTGGCCGCACGAGCCTCTCGGACTCAGACCTCCACCAAATGTGAGTCAGGTTCACCAGCTGGATGGTCACCACATCCACTCTATCAGCATCGGCAATTCTTGCTGCCAAAAGCAACTGCTCAGTCCGGATCAACCAATGTTCTACCTCCAAAGGTGTTTTAGTGCCAGAGAATCTATCTAGATGCAGCTTCATGAAATCTGTGACTGTATTCGGACGGTAAGGGAGAGCTGCCAGCATATGCACAACGGGAGGCGGAACCCGAGCAGCTTCTAAAGCAGCCATCACCAGATTACTGTGGTTCTGCTGCATATTGGTCAACCGTTCCAACAAATTGGTAATGGCCTCAAGCTTGGGCTGATCTTCCTGAAGTCGAGAAGTAGAACCTCTATGAGCCATGGTCTGTACAAGATCAAAAACAATTAGCATCCAGATCAAGATTGATTATAATTCATTTATGTATGCATAGTCTACGTACTGTTGAACCAATCCCAAGTCGAGCCAAACTTGTCTAATATATCATTCAAACTAATACAGTAGTCAAACCTGGCTCTGATACCACTAAAAACCTTGTCACGTTCCGCTTTCCAAAAAGAGAATACGGAATATGGATACGTGACTAAGCCCAGCGAATGATTTTCATCATCCATAAGCTGTCAGGATCTTTACAACATTTTACAAGAATAATCAGAGTAGAAAGCAAGACAAGCTAACCACGCATGCATATATGAATCAATATAGTCAACAAAATTTACTTGAAACAAAATATATTAATCTTAAATAAACCAGATCTGAACAAATCAATAATCCTGGGTCACATTGCCCAAATACAAATAATTCAAGTAACAGATACATTATTCAAATAAGCAACAAGAAAATAATAATAATAATAATAATAGCAAGAACTCCAGCGACTAGAATCTCATATCACCTACACCATCTGGCAGCTGATCTCCAAAATCTGCAATTTAATAAATTGCAGGAAAGGAAAAAAGAAAACAAAATGCCCGTCAATAGAAGTTACGGACCGCTTGTAGTGCAGGCACAAGTACATAGAAAGGGTAAACAAATAACATGGAATAGACATGGTAACAAAAGAAAATAACTAGCATGGCAAGATGAACAAGTGCAAGTGGCATGTATCAAGTGTCAAGTGAACAAGTATCATGTAAACAAGTAACAAGTATCAAGTGTAAAGTATCAAGTATCATGTACAAGCAACAAGTATCAAGTGTCAAGTGATCATATTGTTTCAAATCTTATATTATATCCATCTAGGTCATGCATCCCAGGTTTTTACCACATGGTTGCTACATTCAAACAATTTCGTTTTAGATTTCATAGTGGATTATAGAGGCCAGTGTACTCGGGGACAAGTATCAAGTAATCGAGCTCCAAGCTCCATGTATCATGTATCACGTGTCAAGTTGTGCAAGTGCCAAGTATTCACGTGTCAAGTGTGCAAGTGTCAAGTAATCACGTAGGATCTATGGTCCCCTTCCGAGTACACGTTTCTGTATTTTCACTATTAGATATTTTCCTCTAAACCCCGGCTTGGTTATTTATTAGTATTATCAAACAAGTATGTATGTATCTCAAACAGGACAAGTATAACATGGTATGATCAAGTAACAGGTTCTGGTTGAAAGAAAACTTGTACAGGCGAAAGACAACACATAAAAGAGTGGGACAACGAAAATTCTAGTTCAGGACAGCAAGACAATACTGTACTAAATCTGGAATTCTTGTTGCTACAAACATACAAACCTGGATCCGTCAGAGAATCTGAAAAATATACTCCTGGCCGAATTCAGAAAATATATATAAGTTATATGGTATTTCACAAAAATATTACTCAAAACAGATTTGAATACAGAAAACATGTTCAGCCAGAAATCAGAAACTCGAATTCCTAAACAGGAAAACGGCATAAAAACTCACTGATTAAATCCAATAAAAATTTGGGGTATTCCCTAGTATATTTAGTAACAGAAAATAAAGTTTCATAATTTTTCAATATAGATATAATAGTCAAGTAAAATCAGAAAGCAGCAAGATACAGTAGTCTTGTAAATCTGAAATTATAAACACTGCAGTACTAAAACAGGAATAGCTCACAAAATATAAATCTAAATCCAGATCCATCGAAAGGGTAATAAAATAGATATAGTAGGCTATATATAACCACTGTTTTTTTTTTTGTATTTTTGAGTGTATTTTTCGTTTTGGGGTATTTCTCTCCTTATATCCATCTTGCATCTATTTGGACCGTATATTGGACCTTTTTGTTTCAATATATTTATTTTTATTGTTTATCATCTTTTTATTTTTTTTCTTGATCCAATTATCTCATTTGTTTCATCTCTGTTTGATCGATCTACTTTTGATTCTCTTTATTCAATTTGCTTGTGCCTATTTTATTTGTTCTTTTTTGTGCCCGTCTCATTTTTGTATCACCCTATTTATTTTTCTTGTGGACTGTTCCTATTTCTTGAACCAATTGTTTAAATCTTTTAATGACTTATACCCTATTGGATTATCCATTACCCAATTGGATTATTAACCCAACCCATTATTCATTTGATTAACTCATACCCTGCTTCGTTACTTAAACCCATTATATTATTTACCCAGAAACCCATTAACAAAACCTATCTATACCCGTTAACCACCTAATTACCCAAACCCATCAGCCTAACCATTAATCTACTGTTATCTACCCAACCCAAAACCCACTAAAATCAAACCCTCCAACCCATTTTCCCCATATACCCATTTATAGCTAAACCTAATGCTCCACCTATATATATACCGACTATTCACCTTCCTATCCTCCTAGCCGCTTACGTCTTCCCAAACCCTAGCCAACCTTGCCTCTGTGTTCCACCCGTCCACTCCATCCCGATTGCTAGCCCCCTGTGCTCCCTCTTTCTCCCTCTCTCGAGCTTCCTATCATCTCTCAACCCCCGACGTCCCTGTGGTTCCTCTCCTTGATGCTTAGCCAGCAAGCACAGCACCGAAGTGCTGTGCCTTCTCCTCCCGCTGTGCCACTCTGCCTTCCTCCTACTGTGTCGCTGCCCTCTTCCCCCGGCGCAGCTAGGCAGCATAGCACCCAACGGCAGCACCGATAGTAAACCGCTGCAGTTGCCATCGTCCCTCCCACTTGCTCTCTCTCATTGTTGCTTGCGCATGAAAGTGCACATGTAGGGTGTTCATGAGTTTTCTTCGTGTGTGTGTGCTCGAGGTTGTGATCGTGTGGGTTTCGTTCGTTCGTGGTCGTTTCGTGCGTTCGTTGTGGTTCGTGGGTTTTGTTCGTTCGTTGAGTTCGTGCCCCGGGAATCCGTTCCTGTTATTCATGATCATCGCCGTTTTCGTCGTCGGTTAAAACAAGTAACTTGTACTCTTTTCTTTGTGTAATACAAGTACTAAATACCGCATGTAGTGTAGTTGGGTTCTAGAGATAATTTGTGTGTGAAAATTGTCTCCATAGTGTTGATTCGACCATAGTTGCCTCAAGACATACATGACATGAATTAACCTAAGATTAAACATTTTTTATGTGTATGTTCATGCTACTTTGAGATATCTGTGTTTGATGTGTTATTCGTGACATACTTGCTGAAAACTTGTAAAATATCTTATACCGTGTTGTTTGGACATCTAGTACACTATATTTCATGTTTGGGTTGATTTGGATAAATTTCGTATAATCTATGTTGTCTTGTGTGTGAAGAACAAATCTGTATTTTTCTGTTACCCCGATGTTGTTCAGTATTTTAGACCATATTAAGGTCAGTATTTGAAAATATTTTGTGAACGTGAACTGTAGATAATTCTGTCTATTTTCTAACCCTTTTTACGGATCTCAGTTTCGATTTATGAGTTGGTAATGCCCCAAAAAAAAAATTTGAAAACTAAACCTCGAAATTCAATTCTTTCAATTTCTATATCATTTTAATCATAAACTAAGAAAGTTATATTTTAGGGAAAATTTTGGCAGAGTTTCCCTTGTAAATTTTGCCCCGAAACACAAATAGATTACAGAATTCTGCTCTAAATTCCATAGCTCACATCACATGCAATAATATCATGGGCTCCCCAGGCCAAAAAGAGCAGAATCACACAGGCAATTAATATATATGCTCTGGGGGCCAAACTCATAACGGAATATCAAATATCAAATAAAAACTATAAATTCCTTTGAAAACGAGGTAAAGTTTTTAGGAAAACCTATGTAAAATCTACCACAGAGCCCGGTACACCACAACAAGATGGATACGGGTCACAACCACCATATACTACTCCACACTATACTCATCATCATCATTTACATACTTATACATCCATAATACAATTTAAATCATAGAATTACCTCTCATCCTAACTAATTAATACAAAAATTTTAAAATAAATCCTCACCCTACAATCTACGCCTCCTCTCTGCACTGATGGGAACCTGTAACAGTAGGGGATCTAGGGTAGTCCTCGGACTCCCCTAACCCCCCCAAACACTAAGGGGTTAGCCATTTCTGGTGTGAGTATAATTATTCATCTAATAACAAATTAAAATACTATAAAGAAAATAATTTAAACTTACAAATACCAAGTTAAGATAATGCAACTTGAATCCTGAACACACAACATCATCAATACGACAATATATCAAATACTTTGCCAATCCTGCATTCAACTATTTAATTATCCATAACTTCCCACATTTCATAATATACTTCACATCAACCTCGTATATATATATATTCTTATTTTACATCCGCATAGTACAAATACACATGTAATCCATTACTTTTCAATTTAAATTCTCTAACCCAAATATTCATTCTTCCACAAGTATCGTCATAATAGCATTATAACCATTTGTATGTTATTACTCCTTTTATTAATAACCATTTGTATGAATACAACTCATAATACACATATTCTCTTAATAACCAATTTCATAACCAATCCCATAATACGGGTATTTATTTTATTATGCCCTACCCAATATCACTTCTTACAAATGCTTATATTCTCTTAATACCACATTCATTCAAGTCTTATAACGCAAATATAACATCTTATTGCTTATTGCAATGCTCTCATATTCCATCGCAACATTAACACATCATTAATAGAATGCTTATACTCAGTACATCAAAAACATGCTTTATAGCTTATTCCCATCTCATTATACCACTTTAGTAAAAAAAAAAATCTTAGAAACAATAAATCTTGTTATCATTTTCACTTAATCCCCAAACACAATTTGGGGCCACCACATATCACACCCCATAGCCGATAGCTTGGGTAACAATCACCGTACCCCAAACACACAGTTTATGTAATATCACATCACATCTCAAGCCGATAGCTTGGTTATTAATTCACTTAAATCACTTATCATCTTCACTTTATTTAACTCTTCATTTCCACTAATCATTACCACTATCATACCAACTCACCCTGCGAATTATGCCAAGGCAGGTAGTTCCCACCATTTCCACAGAAATAGCGGGCAGGTAGTTCCTTGACACAATTCCAAGGTACAACTCATAACTCATTTTCTTTCATTTATAAGGTACATAATGCATTCTTTCTACTTCCAGTATTCATTATCATAACACAATTTCTTCATTTAATCCATATTAATACACTTTTCGTATTTTCTGACTCTCATCTCGTAATTACTTATTTAATCTTTATTCATAACTCATAATACACTTACTTCACTATTTCATTACATCTTACACCAAATACTTCATTCTCTTTCTCATTCACATTTCATATCATATTCATTGTATCTCAGGTCTAACCTGAAGTATCAATTCTCTCTCAGGTCTACCCTGAGGTATCAACTTTCTCTCCGGTCTATCTGAAGGTATCTGCTCTCCCAGGTCCATCCTGGGGAATCAACTCTCTCTCAGGTCTACCCTGAGGTATCATATCTCTCTCCGGTCTATCCGGAGGTATCTGCTCTCCCAGGTCCATCCTGAGAAATCAACTCTCTCTCAGGTCTACCCTGAGGTATCATATCTCTCTCCGGTCTATCCGGAGGTATCTGCACTCCCAGGTCCATCCTGGGGAATCAACTCTCTCTCAGGTCTACCCTGAGGTATCATATCTCTCTCTCAGGTCCCACCTGAGGTATCATATCTCTCTCCGGTCTATCCGGAGGTATCTACACTCCCAGGTCCATCCTGGGGTATCAACTCTCTCTCAGGTCCCACTTGAGGTATCATATCTCTCTCCGGTCTATCCGGAGGTTTCTACACTCCCAGGTCCATCCTAGGGTATCAACTCTCTCTCAGGTCCCACCTGAGGTATCATATCTCTCTCCGGTCTATCCGGAGGTATCTACACTCCCAGGTCCATCCTGGGGTATCAACTCAAGTCAACCGAACTTATTGCCATTAACATTTTCTTTTCATATTATTACCACCCTTTCAATGTATCACATATAAAAATATCACTATAATTAACATATTCCTTCTACTAATACCAGGACTAAGGTCGATAGCTTAGTCATGACAACAGATTCCCAGTATAACTGGGGGTATAATATACTCATATACTGTCAGATTCATTACTAATAGTAGCTTAATGCCATAAAACACCTCTAACTGCAAATTAAAGTCATATCAACATCATATACCTTACATATCTCATATCAATAAACACATCATTTCATATTTCCTTTCATATCTCATATCGGTAATTACATTCATATATCCCTGCCATATCTTATATCGGCACATCATTCTATACCAACACTCAATCTCACCCTTATACTTCATTTCCATTCGGTTGTAAACCCAAAATTTCCAATTCAATCAATACATGAACCGCCATTCATTATATAATTGACATATCACATACATATAGCCAATATAGAGCATCCACAATGCATTCCACCTATTTTAAGTGCTACAACACCTCAATATATCATACCAACCTATAAATAGGTCATATATCAGTTATAGTGGTCATTCAAAATTATTCACTAGGATATAAAGCTCATATCGCCCGTTAAACATACACCCTATTCCGGGATTCATATCAATCATTCAGATTATACTAAAATTTTCTTAAAATAACAAATACATAAATACATTCATACTCACATAGCATCCCGTGAAGACTCGAAGCGCCAGCATGCCGCTCCACATCCAAATCTGCTAACATATCCTATTATCAAATTTCAACGCAATTAAGGCTCAAATCATTCAAACCAGTCACGGAAAAATAATAATACTAATTATCTTAATATCACACCGACGTTTTATTAAACGTCCGAGATACACATGCGATGCACGTAATAATCTAATGTCTAAGGGATTTTTATTCCGCAAACAATTACTAGAACCATTCCCAATTTATTCTAATGGCTAAACTACAATTTCTACTACCATGCGGAAGATAATTCATATATATAAAATTCTCATTTCCAAACTCAAAACCCTAATTTATTTGCAACTTGCAACTTCTCCATCAACTTACTAATTTCTTAACCTTAACATCAAAATGAACTACTCCCCAACCCTATACTCCATTACTAAGCAAAAGAAATTAAAAGCATCCGAAAATACACAAATAATTAAAAAGAGAGATACCATTACTAAGTCCTTTCTTCGAATCGACTCCACCACTAGCTAGAGCATCCTCCAATTAGCCATCCCTCCAAATTAATTTGAAGATGACGAAGAAAAAAGGTGGATTTGGCCGGGGGAAACTATCGGCCGATTAGGTTTCTTGCGATCGAGAATGGGGGGGAAAGAAAAGAAGGGAGGAAGAAGGAGAGGAGAAGGGGGTTTTTATTAAAAAAAATTTATAAAATAAATAATTATAAAGGGTTAATTACAAATAAGCCCTCAAACCTCCAAAGTATTTCAAATAAACCCAACTTTATTCTTTAATAATACCAACCATACAAAATACACTAAATTTATCGCATAATAATCCTCCAAAATTATAAAATAAAATAAAAATAAACAATAACTCTTCACATAAAACTTCAACTCGTAGCTCCAATATATCAATAATACCAATCGACCACAATATCCATACCAGTGTCAATATTTAAATAAAATACATCAAAAATAATTTTCACCACTCAAAATACATAAAGACAGACATTTTCGGTATTTTAAAAATTCGAGGTGTTACAGAGTTATGCTTATTTTACTACTGAGGTGTATAAAGATTTCCTGACTGCGTTTTCTATGAATTCTGAAGAGTAAACTATTTTTATCCTGGTGTTAAAATTGTTATTTTGAACTGAAATTTTGCTCAATACTTCTAGACTTGATTGGGTTTACCCAGAATTTTGGTGAGTTTATTTGAGGAGTTTTACGAACCTTTTCAAGCTTGCAAATAAAGATTTTACATGCACAATTTTATTACTGTTCAGTAAAGAACCTGATTTTTGACCTAATTCTACTTGCTATTTCTAAAATATTTATCAATATGAAAGTTAGCTTACTGTATCTATTTTATTACCCTTTTGGTGGATTTGGATTTCGATTTATGGTTTGTGAGATATTGTTGTTTTCTTACTGCAGTGTTTACTATTCCAGATTTACAAAATTACTACATCTTGATGTTTTCTAATTTTTGTTGACTAAATTATTTATATTGGAAAATTATGATACTTTATATTCTTATGCTACACATATAGGGGAATAGCCCAGATTTTTTGTGGATTTAATTAATGATTTTTCATGTTGTTTTCCTAACTTTGAATACAATCTTCTGATTTCTGACTGAACGTGTTTTCTGGATTCAATCATGTTTTGAGTTATGATTTTGTGAAATACTATATGACTTATATATATTTGCTGGATTCGAAAGGGAGTCTATTTTCCAGATCCTTCGACAGATTCAGATTTGCATTTTTGTAGCAATGGGAATCCCTATTTTAGTGCAGTACTGTCTTGCTGTCCTGAACTGGAATTTTCGTTGTACTCTTTTATGTGTTATACTTAGTCTGTATATGTTTATCTGTCACCCTGAACCTGTTACATGTTTATACCATGCTATTCTCACTCTATTTTCTACACTTACTGTCTGACTGATAATAATAACAAAATAACCAAGCCGGGGTTTAAGGGAAAGATCTAGTAGTGGAAAATATAGAAATGTGTACTGAAAGGAGGGACCGTGTTCCCTATCTGTTACGTGTTCATGATTACATGGTACACGACTCTGTTTATCTGAACCCTGACTACATTACTTCCCTATAGGAAGGTGTACTCAGAAGAGAACCCATAGATTCTATCTGTTTGTCTGATCTGTATCTGATATCTATCTATCTGATCCCTGAGCACACTGCCCTATGGACTCCACTACGAAATCTAAACGTAACTTGTTTGAATGTAGCAACCATGTAGTAAAAACCGGGATGCATGAAGTGCTACCTAGATAGTAATCACACAAGACTTATAAGAACATGACATCTGTTATCTGTTTATCTGTATCTGTTTATCTGACATATGTTATCTGAGTATCTGTTATCTGTCTGATTATCATCTGACACTATCATCTGTATATCTGTCTGCATACCATCTGACTCTTGACACTTGACACATGTTATCTGTATCTGTTAGTATACTATTTTATCTGATTTGTTTTCCCGATTCATGTTCGATATTACATTTCTGTTGACATTCCTATACTATGCTATGTTTGTTATGTTGTTATTTTATATTTGTTATTTATCTCATGTACTTGTATCCTGAACTACAAGCGGTCCATAACTTGCATTGACGGGAGTTTGTTTTCTTTTTTCTTTTTTCCTGCAATTTATTAATTGCATATCAGGATGACCTGTTGCCAGATGGAGTTGGTGACATGAGATATTAGTACTGGAGTTTTGCATTTATTATTATTTCTGCTGCTTAATTTGGAATATTGTATTTGATACTTGGATTTATTTGTATTTGGACAATGTGACCCAGTATATTAACTTATTCAAATCTGATTTATTTGATATTATATTATATTTTGGTTTCAAGTAAATTTCTGTTGGTATATTTGATTCGATTATGCATACTTGGTTGATTCTTTTGCTTTCGACTCTGGTTATTTCTGTGGGATGTTGTAAAGATTCTGAACAACTTATGGATGATGAAAACCATTCTCTGGACTTAGTCACGTATCCGTATTCTGTATTTTGTTTTTGGAGAGCAAGGCGTAACACTATAATTCATATTCACAAAGTTTTTATAGAAAGCAAATAGAATCAGATCGAAATTATGTATTTTTACTGAATAGCATGAAAATTCTGCAAGTATAGTAGTTTTTTGCAAGCATAGAATAGTTTATAAAAGTCATCAATTAAATTCACAAAAATTAGGGGTTAATCTCAATCAAGTCTAGATGAAATCAACAAAATATTGGATCAAAATATTATTTTTAACATCATTAGAAAAATAATTTAGCATACAGAATTCAGATAAAACTGGATCTGGAATTTTAAACACATCTGTAGTAAAATAGTCATAACTCGCAACTCATAAATTAAAACTGAGATCTGTCAGAAAATATGGAAAGTAGACAGAATTCTCTATAATTCATATTCACAAATAATTTTTATATATTAACCTTAATAGGGTCTAAAATACTTATCAAAAACGGAAAACCGGCAAAACAGAAAATATCCTTCATGCACAAAATCAACTAGTTCATATGAAACTCATCCAAAACATAACCAAATATGAAATATGGTGTACTAGATGTCCAAGCAACATGGTATAGGATATTTAGCAATTTTACAACAAGTATACCACCACTAACACAACCAAGCACACGATATCATACAACAAGTCATGAACAACATGCACGAATACATAAAGAAGTGGTCATCCCTAAGTTATTACATGTCGGGGGTGTCATGTGACAACTACGGGCGAGTCAACACAATAGAGACAAGATATAACAGGGGGTTCACACAAGAATTGTCTCTAGAACACAACTATACTACAGGCGGTATTTAGTACTTGTATTACATAAAGAAAAGAATACAAGTTACTTGCCTTATAGATGACGACGGAAACGACGATGCAAAAAGAATAACAGGAACAGATTCCTGGGGCATGAACACAACGACGAACTCTGAAACACGAACCACGAACACACTAACACGCATACACACTCAACCCCGAGAGCATAAGGAAGAGAGGGAGAGAGAGAGGATGGCGGACGGAGTCTGCCGGGGCTGACTGAGAACTGCAGGGGCAGCGGGGTGCTTGCCTGCGACACGTCGGAGGCGTGAGGGCGGTTGCGATGCTCTGATGCTACAGGGCAGAAGAGCTCAGGGAGCTTGTGCTCGGGCCGAACTATTGCATCATGGAGGTGCGACGGGAGGAGGGGAAGGGCGCCGGCTGACTGTTGCTAGCTGCTCTGACAATGACGTCAAGGGGGAAAGCAGGGGAAAAGGAGGGCGCCGAATAGGGGGGAGAACTAGGGTGCAGGGTTCGGGAGGATGGGGACTGGGTGCCACTGCAAGAGACGAGAAGAGGAGAGGGGAGGAGCACAGGGGCTAGAAGATGCGGCGAAGGTTTTGGCAGTCGGTAGGGGAAATACAGGGTTGGGATTTATAATGGGTAAAATATATTAGGGTTTTTGAATAGGGTGACGGCTGGCGGGTGGTAAAGGTAACCGGGTTTGGGAAATGGGAATAGGGTAACGGGTATCGGGTGAAATGGGTTTAATTGGGTAGTGGTTATATGTTTGGAGAATAATGAGTATGGGGTTTATAATAAATCCAAAAAAAATGAGATGCTCCAGAAGAATGAGATGGCATGAAATGGATAAATGAAATATGGCCTAAAAAATAAAATAAAGAGGATCAAAAAATAATAGCTCGATCTAACAGAGTCGAAACAAGAGGAGACAATGGAATCAAGGACTCAAATAAAAGATGATAAAAACAATAAAAATGAATATATTGAAAAAGAAGATCCAATATACGGTCCAAAAAAGATACAAGCTGAAAAAATTCACTGAAAGAGAAAATACACCCAGTAAAATATATAAAATGAAAAGTAGGGGTTACATGTATGAAGAACTCCTAGAAAATAGCTCCAAGCTCCAACACAAAATCGCCCTTCTCCTCCTCTAGAAATGGAAAAATTGAAACCTTTCTTCTAACCTTCTCTTTTAAATTTTCTTTGTTTGATTCTTATTGTGTTGTTCAGTTAAAGGAGGGGTGTATTTATAGGAATATTATGTGGTTGAGATGACTCCCACAACCCAAAAAAATTCTCCACTTTCTCACACACACTCCCCACTCTCTCCACTCCAATTCAAGGCCGGCCAACTCCTCTTTGGTGCAGAAACACGTGCACGTGCACCCTATGTGCACACTACTTCTCATATAAATTCTATTATTAATTGTTATTAGATGTATGTGTGTGTGTTACATGACAAATGTACTGGCTTTTAAAATGTTCATTTAAGTGTAGAATTAATCATGGGCCTCAATTTGTAATTAATTTTTAGTGGGCTTCAAAATAGATTTTAGGCCTATTGGATTGAAATAAAATAAATCATACAAGTGTGGCAAAAAAATGAGAATAAAAATGTGCATAACTCTAGAAAATTTTAAGGACTAAAATGCATAAAATTTTACGTGCAATGCAAGTGCAAAATATTAAAAATTAATTTTTTTGGGATGTTACAATATTAATTTTAATTCTTTGGCTTCTATATATTAGTTTTAATCATTTGGCTTCTATATATTATTTTCAATTCAATTGTGATCTTAGTTTTAAGATGGGTACTAATGAGATGGATCTACTGCAATAAAAATCTAATCGTAGGGACAAATATCAATGGCCTATTGTTAACTTTGAATATTCAATAATCAAGAAATTGGTGTTATTGACCAATTTCCAAATATTTTGTTTGCAATAGTAAGTTTGAAGATTCAAAAATAAATATAGCAGGAGATTTCTAATTATTTTGAGGCAAGTCAAACTTCCTCATTACATCAGGTATGTTATAGGTGTCCTTATTTCATGTTATACATTCTTTCGAGTTAATCTCTATTGTTATTTATTTCAATATGTAATGTTTTGCTCTTTTTTTTTCACTGTGTTCAATTTGATAAATAATAAAAGTATTATTATTATTCATATTTAAATAATTGTATAAAACAACATTTATTAATGTAGGATGCAAGACAATAATAATATGTCGTCTTTCCAACTCAATAAGACACTTTCTGCATGTGCACGATGTCAAAGATTTGAAATATTGCAATGGAAAATGCATCATCCTATGAGGAAACTTCTGACTTCAGATCCATACAAAATTGCACGTACGATGAGAATTCTAAAGTTAAGACAAAATCATTTGCAAAGTATTATGACAAATGAATTGCCTACTTGTACATCTGAAAGGAGGGTGACCATCAACCTGAACCCTTTAGAGCAACACTCAGAGTTAATTAGAAACGTCAATCACAAAAACAACATGTCAACAGTGGGTAATTCAGCCATTGGGAGACATTAAATAAATTCATCGACGTACAATACTCGGTGTGTTTGTAAATCATCAACAGTGGATAGACCATCTTTGCTATCAGATGATTTGAGCTTTAGTAACTATTGGTGTGTAAGCAAGCCATCAAACGGAAGATCATCATCCCTATCGATTGAAAATGAAGATACACGTGATGATGGTAAGTAAAGTGTACTGCACTATAATGCTAAAACTACTAATACCCAATAATTCATGACATAATTAATTATCTCCCTTTTATATTTTTTTCCTAAATTTGGTTTTGAAGCATGTTCTGCTTAGATTGCTCATGCAATTGTAATTAGAAGAGGTGATGATGCAGAGCCCACAAGAAGTAAGAATAGTTAGTAGCTATATATGGTTTAACACTATTAAATTATTTTATAATATAATTGTAAACTGTTTGTCTTAAATTCTTCTTAATAGGTACAGTGAGAAGGTATATACCAAATATCGGGAGATTTTCCTACTTAGGCAAGCAGGATGTTGAGTTTAGTAGTTGTCATGCTCAAATATAGATTGGAGAGCATTCTTCTACAGCATCAATCAGTTGCCCACTCTTTCAAATATGTTGTAGAGAAGGTTTAGTTACTCTTCCTTTCTTGCCATCATCACCTCAGCTTATTATGGAGATTCTTGATAGAAAGTATGACAAACCTCAGTCAAAATACAAGGACCTAATCATGATTTATAATTTATTGTTCTCCTTCACATCGATGGGAGGAAAAATTGACTTGCAGGTCATGGATGGGAGGGGTCCATATACTTTCAAAATAAGGGGATCAAATTATCACTGAATTTGTTCTATTCTTCCAGTTGAAGGGGTCAAACCCAAATTTGCACAGTTGTATATCCATGATGGTCTAAATGAGTTGGATCAATGTAAAAATCATGCAAAAATATGGGAATCAATAACATTGATAGAGAAATCATGGAGAAACTGCAAAATTTACTTGATGAAGTTAATCTGTAGATAAAGATATTTCGATGTGCAAGAGATCTACTTCGTCCTCCAGGAGAAAATATACATCAACACCATTTGTCGATGAATTTGAGAATATGTATGATAAATGAGAGGGCACGTGATGGTCAACAGTATATTTTACCTTTTAGTGATGAGATTGTTGTCCTCATGGTCGGTGATGGCTCAGAGTATGTGAGTAAGTGGAATATCGTATTATGCACAGAAAGTAGAGCCTTACAAAGGATATTCGAAACAGAACCATGTTATATGCCTCTGCAATACCCATTGCTCTTTCTATTTGGTGAGGAATGGTAGAGAATTGACATTAAATTTAGAGATAGAAGACACATTGGTCGACAAACAACTGTATCTATTCAAGAGTATTATGTATTCTGCTTGCAATCACGCAGGTGTGAGCATAATGCCCTATTAAGAAGTGGTCGACTAACTCAACAATATTTTGTTAATTTATATGTGCAATAGAACAAAATCATTTCAACTGAATGAGGACGAACCAAATAAGTATACGGAATGAGCTATTAGGTGGTCTTCAAGATGCATTCAATGTAGGGGAAACAAAAGCAGGGGCAATGGGTAAGCGATTTGTTCTTCTGTCTTCTTTTAGTGGGGGGCTGTGAGATATGTACCAACAATATCAGGATGCTATTGCAATATGTCGCTGGGGTGGAGCCCCTGGTTTTTTTATAACTTTCACATGTAACCCTGAGTGGACCGAAATCATACAATCACTACAGTATTTTCCAAAACTAAAAACTGGAGATAGACCATATATTCTTACCGGAGTGTTCAGACTGAAATTAAGGGAGCTTATGAAAGACATCATGCAACGGAAGATGTTTGGAACAACTATTTCGTATACTTGTTTTGTCAATAGTTTCTGAACATGTGGTCAACTACTTAAGTGCATATTCAGTCGATCATACTCCGAACGGTAAAAATGAGCAAGTTATGCATCCCCCAGAATTTTCACATTTAATTAAGATGAGCAAGCTGTCAAATCATTGTTTAGAATTGAAGCAAGGAGTACTGATTACACTGCTGAGAAATTTGAATCGATCTCTAGGACTTTGCAATGGAACACGTCTTATTGTTCTTACTCTGGGATAACATGTTATTATAGCTGCAATTATTCGAAAGGTGTGTAGGTGAGACAGTTGTGATTCAAAGAATGGGCATGTCGCTTACAGAAACTAGGTGGTCATTGTTTTTCAGAAAAAGACAATTTCCCGTAAAGTTGGCATTTGCTATGACAATAAACAAGAGTCGGGATCAAACTCTCCATAGTGTTGAGGTTTATCGAAAAAAACATGTGCTTACGCATGGTCAATTGTATGTAGCATTCTCGCGTTGCACTTTCAATTCTGGCATGAAGTTATTGACAGATAACTCAACTGAGCCCGAAAAGACTAATGATTGCACATAATGTGATATATTAGGAGGTTCTTCACGAATTCCATGATAATCAATTGAAAGGTAAATGTCATTAACAATATAATTATATTTAAATCATTAAAATAATAGTTATTGGCATGCAATGTTTTTAGATTTAAAAATCTCATAATGTCATCTTATTAGAATTTATCAAAGCCTTAGTTAATTTTTTAAAATTTATGTATTGGCTTATATCAATTCAAATTGGTTCATGCCGCTATATAAGAGCATCCATAGTCGTGTGCTATTTATGCATAAAATGCATTTTACAGCAAACGGCTAGCTGTAGTCGTTCGCTATTTATGCATTTTAAGCATTAATAGCAACAGTAGATTGCTATAAATGAGAGTGGATTTGAGAGAAATGCATATTATATAGGACGCAACTTCACTTTCCGTCCTACGAAAAAAAATCATATTTTAATTCTCCGACACAACTTCACTTTCCGTCCCGATTAAATAAAAAGAAATTTCCATTTTTTCCTCGGACGGCACTTGAAGTGTCGTCCCTCAAATAGCTCATATTTCTCAAGTGTCGTCCCTCAAATAGCCCATATTTCCTTTTGGCTTGGACGGAACTCTAAGTTCCGTCCAACCATTTATTTTTTTTTTCTTTTTTTAATTATTAAAATTATTAAAATAATCAAATAAATTATTTTAAAATGGCCAGATTTTTTTTTTTTTTTTTGCGCGGGACGGAAGAGTTCCGTCCGATGATTTTTTTTTCAGCTATATTTATAGCATTTTACCACTGCAGCAAACAAGCTTTGCTATATGTATAATATGCGAAAATGCATATTTTAGCAAAGCACGACTATGGATGCTCTAAGGGTGCGTTTGTTTTGATATTTTGAATAGAGTATTCTGAATTGAGTATTCTGAATTGAGTATTCTGAATAGAGTTATTCTGAATATGAGCCAAAAAGCTGTTTGTTTAGCCTATATTCTGAATATTGATATTCTGAAAGCTGTTTATCTGAAAAAGAGAGTTTAGAAGCTGTTCGGTTATATTTCTTACTGAAAACTGTTATCTGAATGCTGTTTTTATGAAAAAACGAGTTTAAAAGCTGTTCTGTTATATTTCTTACTGAAAACTGTTATCTTATAGCTGTTTTTCTGAAAAAGCGAGTTTAAAAGCTGTTCGGTTATATTTCTTGCTGAAAACTGTTATCTGAAAGCTGTTTTTCTGAAAAAACGAGTTTAAAAGCTGTTCTGTTATATTTGTAGCTGAAAACTGTTATCTGAAAGCTGTTTTTCTGTAAAAACGAGTTTAAAAGCTGTTCTGTTATATTTCTTGCTGAAAACTGTTATCTGAAAGCTGTTTTTCTGTAAAAACGAGTTTAAAAGCTGTTCGGTTATATTTTTAGCTGAAAACTATTATCTGAAAGCTGTTTTTCTGAAAAAGAGAGTTTAAAAGCTGTTATGTTATATTTCTTGCTGAAAACTGTTATCTGAAAGCTGCTTTTCTGAAAAAACGAGTTTAAAAGTTGTTCTGTTATATTTCTTGCTGAAAACTGTTATCTTATAGCTGTTTTTCTGAAAAAGCGAGTTTAAAAGCTGTTCGGTTATATTTCTTGCTGAAAACTGTTATCTGAAAGCTGTTTTTTTTGAAAAAACGAGTTTAAAAGCTGTTCTGTTATATTTGTAGCTGAAAACTGTTATCTGAAAGCTGTTTTTCTGTAAAAACGAGTTTAAAAGCTGTTCTGTTATATTTCTTGCTGAAAACTGTTATCTGAAAGCTGTTTTTCTATAAAAACGAGTTTAAAAGCTGTTCGGTTATATTTTTAGCTGAAAACTATTATCCGAAAGCTGTTTTTCTGAAAAAGAGAGTTTAAAAGCTGTTCTGTTATATTTCTTGCTGAAAACTGTTATCTGAAAGCTGCTTTTCTGAAAAAACGAGTTTAAAAGCTGTTCTGTTATATTTCTTGCTGAAAACTGTTATCTGAAAGCTGCTTTTCTGAAAAAACAAGTTTAAAAGCTGTTCGGTTATGTTTCTTGCTGAAAACTGTTATCTGAAAGCTGTTTTTCTGAAAAAACGAGTTTAAAAGCTGTTCTGTTATATTTGTAGCTGAAAACTGTTATCTGAAAGCTGTTTTTCTGTAAAAACGAGTTTAAAAGCTGTTCTGTTATATTTCTTGCTGAAAACTGTTATCTGAAAGCTGTTTTTCTGTAAAAACGAGTTTAAAAGCTGTTCGGTTATATTTTTAGCTGAAAACTATTATCTGAAAGCTGTTTTTCTGAAAAAGAGAGTTTAAAAGCTGTTCTGTTATATTTGTTCAGATTTTTTAAAATCAATTTGCATTCATCATTTGCTAACATTTTTTTAATTGTTGGAGTTAGATTGCAATGTTGTACAAGTACTGGAAGGCGAAACTTGAGCAGCATGTGAATTTCTGAAAAAACGGGTCCCATTCAACTAAGGATTTAAAATAAAAACGGGTCCCATTCAACTATACTCAACCAATTTATTCACCAAAGCAAGCTTACTTCATTAATTTTGTTTACATTGTCCAACAATCCCACGTAACAGATCATTAATGGCATGGGATCGATACATATATTATGAGAATAAGTTCTACAATTTGTTGTCAGCCATCATTACAAATAAGCATGCTGTTAAATCATTATTTGTTGTCTACAGTCACTGCATGCTGTCTGGAGCTGCTGCTGTTGCTTCTTAACTCCTTGATTTGAAAAACTGTAGAGCAGGTAGATCTATAAACAAAGAAACAATATGAGAAAATTGCTGCATTAAAATTCAAAAAAATGGGGAGGAATCATAAATTGTGCTGCAGAAACTTGCTACATTAACCATAAACGGAAACGGAAAACTGAAAACCAGAGTTCAGATTTGCTTAACCACTATTCAGAATACAGATATCCCCTCTTGTCAAACACTATGGAAACAACATAATGCAGAAAAAATACATCCTAGTCGCAGTCTCAGATTCATCAAATCAATGATACAAACGACTCGATATACCAGAGCTGCAATTTTTTACAATGCCACGCCCACTAGTACAAAGCACATTGTCAACATTGACTAAAAAGAATTCATCATTGACTATTACGACAACATTTTCTTACTGTTTGAAAAACATATTTGTTCATTTACAAGGATCTGAAGTATTCTGAATAGTATTTACAAACTGGCATTGCTAGCAAGATAAAGAAGGCATATTCATCTGAATACAAGTGCAATTCATCTCAACAAATCAGATGCATCTAATATTGTATCTAATATTGCTTTTCTGAGAAATGGTTATGATGATACCCACACTGATAATACTTCACACCTAAAAAACAATTGATGCACATAATTTCTTTAAAATCCTGGGCTGTGATGAACAAGGTTTGATATGCATTGCATTGAATTCCTGATATATACAGATACTGTACAGCTTTGGCTGCTCATGGTTTATGGTTATTGAGATATATCTTTGGCTCCTCATGGTTTCAAACTTTGTTTCTGGAGTCAATTTCTATTGTCTTCAGTCCTTGATCATTACAAATACTACACACTGGTGCTAAATGATTACTGCAGCAGCAGTTATCAAATGGGATTCAGAAATCCTGATGCATCATAATACAGATTGCAGAATCCGAGAACAAAGTAGAATCTACTGAATACAAGTTCAATTCATCTGAACAAATCAGATGCATCATAATACATCAAAACATGGTGGTCTGTTTGTTCCAGGTTTTTAATTTTTTAGCTTTAAAAATTCCTGAAGTAATCACCTTAGTTCGCCTTTGTTATAAGTGTTATTTTGGAAACACTATTCTGAATGCTGATAACCCCACGTTGGTTTTGCCACAAAAAAACATGATTTAGGATAAGAACATATCAGATCCTCCCCAAAACCATAAAAACAACATAATTGCCGGGGTAAAAAAATAGTCACAGTCTCAGATTCATAGTGCTCATTCATAAAAACTCCATACTAGAGCTGCATTTTTGACAATGCCACGCCCACTAGTACAAAGCAATGCTCTTGAAAATCCGTTCATCATCGACTATAACGACATCATCTTCGTTATGTTTATAAAACAAATTTGTTTACTTATACTGTTCTTGAAGTATTCCGAATAGTTTTTCCAAAAAACCACTTAAAACAAAGGCCAAGGCCTGTCTGTTTTGATATTGAGAGTGCCATATTCTGCATATTCTATTCAAAATAGGCGTTTGTTTATACCACATTCTGAAAACAGTATTGTGAATATTGATATCCCTTGAATTCGATATTCTCAACCCTACTCACGAGCTCTCTCTCTTCCAAACAGTGTCTCCCCAACCCATCTCTCCCCTCTTCTCACTCAGATGCTCTCTCTATTCTCAACTCAGGATAAACTCATTCTCAGGATAAACTCAGGATATTCTTAGGATAAACAAAGGCCCAAAAAAATAAACCTGGAATAAACTCAGGATATTTGTAATGATCAAGGATTCAAGACAATTCAAATTGACTCCAGAAACAATTGTTTGTAACCATGAGCAGCCAAAGATATTTCTCAGTATCCATAAACCATGAACAGCCAAAGAAAAAACAGTATCTGTATATATCAGGAATTCAAAGCAATGCATATCAAACCTGGTACATCACAGCCCAGGATTTAAGAAATTATGTGCATCAATTGTTTTTAAGGTGTGAAGTATGATCAGTATGGGTATCATCATAACCAATGATCAGAAAAGGATAACTGGATAAGTGCTGAAAGCATGAGCAGCCAAAAAGCTCCTCAACAACCATAAACTCTTCCAGATTAATGTATGGTATTTGTATGTCTATAACTCAAAGCAATATAGATCAAACCTGATCCATCACATCTCAAATTCAGTTGAATATGTGCTCCAAGAGCTTCTAAGTGGAGTATGAAGCATCTAAGTGGTTGATCATCACAGCCGTAATATCCAAAGGATAATCAAAAGCATGACCTAAAGCAGTAACAATATTATAAAATTCTCCACACATCTGTAAACATCAATAAAAATTGTTAGGATTAATTCTGAAGGGGAAGCATTTTCCAATAGTTTCCAAAGTAATCAGTATAAGCAATGCAACAACATTATAGTGGTAGGGCTAGCAGGATATGGAAACTAACAACAACTCCAAGAATGATACCACTGTTCTGTTATAGTGACACAAAGTAGCCAGACTGCAGAGACATACTTTATTAGTAACTTATTCCTTGCTCTCTCCCATCACAACCTACCAAAGAACAATAATTAGAACCCATCTGAGATATTGTAGGATGTAACTTTCACAGTCATATAAACTTACTCCATCGCCACCCGTTCTCCTTGTTGTGGATGCAGTATAATATGGTCCATTAGGGCCAGCATAAGTCACACTTTGGGCACATATGAACATATGATTCATAGTTTGCAACTTCAGAAACGTAATCCATCTCATCATCACTCAAAACCAACGAGGAAAAATAAAGCTCAGTTAGGATTAATTCATCACAAGTCACTCCTACAAAGCATTATATAAATGACTCTCATAGTTTGCAACTTCGGAAACGTAATCCATCTCATCATCACTCAAAACCAACGAGGAAAAATAAAGCTCAGTTAGGATTAATTCATCACAAGTCACTCCTACAAAGCATTATATAAATGACTCTCATAGTTTGC
The DNA here is from genome assembly GCA_017893485.1 of Hemerocallis citrina. Taxonomy (NCBI): domain Eukaryota; kingdom Viridiplantae; phylum Streptophyta; class Magnoliopsida; order Asparagales; family Asphodelaceae; genus Hemerocallis; species Hemerocallis citrina. The sequence continues at coordinate 111,858,262 of CM030366.1, read as the reverse complement.
AACTTCAGAAACGTAATCCATCTCATCATCACTCAAAACCAACGAGGAAAAATAAAGCTCAGTTAGGATTAATTCATCACAAGTCACTCCTACAAAGCATTATATAAATGACTCTCATAGTTTGCAACTTTAGAAACGTAATCCATCTCATCATCACTCAAAACCAACAAGGAAAAATAAAGCTCAGTTAGGATTAATTCATCACAAGTCACTCCTACAAAGCATTATATAAATGATTCATAGTGTGCAACTTCAGAAACATAATCCATCTCATCATCACTCAAAAACCAACGAGGAAAAATAAAGCTCAGTTAGGATTAATTCATCACAAGTCACTCCTATAATGCATTATATAAATTATTCTCATAGTGTGCAACTTTAGAAACAAAATCCATCTCATCATAACTCAAAACCAACGAGGGAGAATAATGTGAAACACCTGTACAACATTGAAGTGATTGGTAAAGACAACATCTCAAAAAATGAATGAAAAGCTGAAAGGAACATATGCATGCTGATTATTTATAATAGTAATATTGCAATGATACAAACATATTCAAATGACACCAATGCCTCGCATTCCAGCAACGAAACAATTCGAGAAATGGATACAATGAAAATGTGTATATTCAAATTACATTAGTGTATAGCATTCCACATTGCCAGGGCAATTTCATCTCTTTTGCTATTCATATGTCTCAGTTGGGAAGATGATAAATCCAACTCCTGCGATGTGGATGCTGCATCTTCGGTGTGTTGGTGATGTACTAATTGTTCACCATCGAGTTCCGCTAAAAAGGCATCGTTTCGTGAGTGCAGGCATATAAAATTGTGAAGTGCACAACAGGCTGTGACCATCATAACTTGTCTGGTATAATAATAGTTTGGCATGTTCTCGAAGATGGCAAACCTCTTCTTGAATACACCGAACGTTCTCTCAATCACATTCCTTAACCTAGCATGTTGTTTATTAAAAAGTTTTCTAGGTTGGGTTGGTGCATGGTTGGCCCCTTGAAAGGCCTGTAAGTGGTATGGCTCACCACGGTATGGCACCAAAAAACCAAGCATATTGGTATAACCACAATCTACTAAGTAGTATCTATCGTTCGGTGGGATTGGCAATAGTTTTTGTGCTAATGCAGCATGCATTACACGGGAATCGTTCGCACTGCCTTCCCATCCCGCGTAAACAAATGTGAACATCATGTTAAAATCACATGCTGCCAATACATTTTGACTTACAAAACCCTTTCGAGAGCGACAAGCGTTGCTTCGACTAGCGGGAACTGTAGCTTTTATTAACGTCCCATCAGCAGCACCAATAGCTCCCTACAGATTATTAATTCGAATAATAGATATCACAAATCCAAACTAGGAAAAAAATTTAATAATACATGACGCAATCAGGGTGACGTATTACCTGAAACCACGGGTAAAAGTCCTCTGATCCCGTGATTCTGTGATGTACAAGTGTATAATCAGGAGGTTTGATAAGGAATGGTGCTGCTCTTGCCAGACCGTTCAATACAATATTAAAGTGCTTTTGGATTGTTTGGGTTGAGTGGTTAAACGTACTACGGGCCAGTCACATTCTTGAACTATGACCGACAATATACAGGAAAATAGCCACGCTTTCCTCGAAAGTAACTCGCTTATGACTTGAAGACTCCGCTGTTTCCTCGCAAAAGTTCCTTTCTTGCAGGAAAGCACACAAGGTCAGAAAACAATCTTGGTTCATACGGAATATTCCATGAAACTCGGCCTGGGAACCCGCTAACATATTTTCCAAATATTCACGTCCCGTTTGCTTTTTATTAGTGGACCTTGTACGGCCAAGTTCTTCACATAATTCAGCACACAAGATTGCATTCATCACCTCTTCGACATCGTTCCTACTGGATGAAGAAGTATCCATAACAGAGGATGCACTTGCAGTAGTAACTCACTATAAAGAAGAAGATAGAAATCATTTTGGGAAAATCCCATATCAAGTGCACACACATTTAATAATACGACTATGTGTAACGAGATTTACGAAATCACAAAACAACATATTGAGAGATGGTAGAATTCCACAAGCCTGTGCAATTGAATAAAGATAACAAGGTATACTACTACTAGCAGATCTATTCCAGGAATTAAATTTAAATTATAACATTACAAATTTAAATTAAATTAAATAAGCAATTTGTTCACCGTAAAAGCCGTCATACTACAATCAACCTCAAACAAATACGGAAATAATCATAACAAATTTTCTACAACATGATTTGTTCAACCCATTAGGCTGAATGGGATTACTACAGGGTGGCATAATAATGCACCGCCAACTCCTGCCGTTCTCGAGACATACGGAGGAAAGCATGACAAATGTTCGCATTTTGAAACAGGTAGTGTGAAGCTTTTAAGGCTACAATTGGATCAAGCCCTGTCATTGAATCAATTATATCTTGGCATTGATCCTGTTCGGCCAAAGCAGGGTTAATCGAGGGAGCACTTTCCACTTCATTTTTATTCTTGTACCTGCTTCTTTTTACCTCTTGAGTTTGCTTACACGCATCAAGATATTCCGACATCTTTGACATCATTGATTCGCGGCCACTTGATGCAGTAGATTTTCTTTTACGTGAACCGGACCCCGTACCCATTGGCACATCATCAGACTCATCAATCACATTTACGTGTGATTGATGGGAGTGGCCAAACTCATAGTTCATCCGCCGCGCCTCCACATCCTCGAACCCCCCTTGGGTGGAGGCCCTTGCCACATTGCCCTGTGCTACAGATTCCTCCATTATTTTGGTCAATGCATCAAAATGTGGCAACCCCTTATTTTTGAAGTTTTTTGCAGCAGGATGCATCTATTCACAGAATATGTTGTTACTATGCAAGTATTAGATTGAAGATTAAGTATAATAAAAAGGATTCACAAACAAAAATCAAAGTTTGAGCTTATATATATTAACCTTAACATATTGTTCCCAAACCGGATCCTCACAAGTAACGGTTTGGTTGGCTTCATCCCAACCAAAACCGCTCTGTTTCTTCAAATCAGCAAACGCCTTCCATTCTGATTTAAGTCGTCCATATTTCGACTTCAGTTGTGGCACCGAGAATGAACGCCCACACACAAAATTCAATTGTTCCGCAAAATTACTCCAGGTTTTAGCATCGAATGTGGTGCTTTTTAACAAACCACTGTCAACTGCACCCTCCATAAGGTTGATAAAATATTCTGTAATACCGGAAGTCCACAACCCATAATCCTCCTCCACTGCCTTCCCCTTTCCCCTACCCGTATTACTCATCTAGTTTGAACAAACATCAAAAAAAAGGAAAAAAAAATTTGCCAAATTCCTTCAATTAGTTTAATAGCTGATCGGGTAACCCTAGTTTGCAAGTAGCAACCGATTACACCCTAAAAAATCACAACAGTGAATTCGGCTAGTTTGTGTGCAGTGTGCACCTTCATCCGAAATAATTTTCGGTACCAAATGCAATTAAAAAGTGGCGCAAATTGGTAAAGAAAACCAACCAAATAAATAATACAATCGCTGTCTTCATACCTTTGATTGGATTTTAAGAAAGAAGAAATTGTCAGCACAGGATTCAACCTTGCGTAGTTCTTTGATTCTCTTTGCCCTTCGTTCCCTAGCTCTTCTCCGATAGGCAGCACGGGTAGTGCAAACCATTAACCCCCTACCAAAACCCCTCAACCCCTCACCAAGTCGACAGCAACAAAGAGTCAGGTAGCGAAGTCGACAGCGGGACTCTCACACGTTTCCGCTCGATTTCACAGTGGAATCGTTCGGGAAATCGTGAATTTGGGGTGGGGGGCGGGGGGAAAAGAGATCAGATCTGGGTTCTTCAAAGGAGGTGGGAGACAACGGAGTCGACGAGATCTCGTGAGTGAGAAGAGAGAGAGAGCGTCTGAGTGAGAAGAGAGGAGAGATGGGTTGGGGAGACACGGTTTGGAAGAGAGGGGAAGGTAGAAGACTCGCTGAATGGAGAACCAGATCTGGTGAGTGAGGAGAGAGAGAGAGGTCGTGAGAGAGAGAGCTCGTGAGTATGGTTGAGAATGGAGAGAATTCAAGGGATATCGATATTCACAATCGAGTTTTCAGAATATGGTATAAACAAACGCCTATTCAGAATGTAATATTCAGAATATGGCACTCTAAATCGCAAAACAAACAGGCCCTAAAAGTAATTAACTTTTATTGTGATGCAGTTAACTAAATTTTCATTTCATGTTCTCTTTTTATGTAGACTGGCATGTGATGTTTATGTGTGAAGAATTCAGTCACTCAATGATGTTGATTTCATATTGAAATTACTAAAATATTTTGATATCACCATGTTGAAATTAATATACAGTTTTCTTCGTTGGTTTTGTATTTACCTAGTTATAAACAATAGTTGGTTAGAAAATTAATTTTGCATTTAACTGTTTGGATTTGAGTCTTTTATTATTATGAACAATTTATTTAAGCCATCCTTTGGATATATAATTGGGATTTAAGTATTTGGTCAATTGAACGATTATTTTGATTGAGTTTGGAGGTGCCTTATTGCATCAAATTCTTGAGTTTGGGGATTGTATTTTCTGTAATAGCTTTACTACATAATTGTTGAATGTTGATATATTGGATTATTATTATACAAGGAAAAAGTTGTATATATGGGTAGGTTCTACCGAAATTTTTATTGAATGTTATTGATGTTTTAATAAATCTTTTAGTAAGGTTTGTGCAATTTGCACAGGGGTTATAATAGTATTAGTTAGATAATAAGGAACTACAAAACATGTCTCTTAGTCTCTCTCTTTTCTCTCTCTCTCTGATTTAATGATCTTCAATTAGATAGCTAGTTTTTTTTTCTTTTCTATTAGGAATACGTAGAAACAATATTTTGTCCTATATTTATAGAGTAGCACCTTGAGATATTTGTTAGGATTAGTAGTCTTTGACTTAGTCAAGTATATTCTCCCTTATCAAGTTAAGAATAAATCCTAACTAATATATCAAGATAGTTACAAGAGATTGTATCATATATTTCAAATATAGAAAAATATTTTTTTTTTAAATTCAAAGAATAAATTTTTTATTAGAGATGTTGAAATATAGTAAGTGCTATTGTGTATATTCTGTTTCCTAATCTATAGAAAACAGATTTCCCAAATCTCTCACCCCTCAATCTTCTCTCAATCTCCTTTTTTCTCCTCCAAGAATGTAATCCTTGTATCTAGATGTATACAGTAAAGAATAAAGATAAATAAGAAATAACAATTATTTTTCCCCAAATCTGTTTTCAACATGGTATTAGAGCCTAACCAGATCTAGGCTAGTTGAAGAAGAAGAAGAAGAGAAGAAGGTCATCGGATCTTACACCTCCGTCCCGATCCGATCCCGACAAAACCCCGATCCTCGAACCTCCTCATCCACCCGATCCTCGTCGACCTCGATCCTCGCTGTCATCGAGCCCGTCACTGATCTTCGTCGACCCTGATCCCACAGCCCTCGTCGCCCAACTTTCGACTACCGACTCCAGTCATCCCGTCGTCGTCTTCCGTCGAGCATCCACTGCAAGCCAGTCGTCGCCATGCCTTGTCCTACCGCTGCTGTCCCTCACCCTCCCGATCGCCGGCTCACAGTGATCACCATCCCACTTGTAGACCCCCGCAATCGCGCTCCAGTGCTCCGCCTCCTCATCGTCCACCCGTTGTCCTCTTTACCCTCCTTACCCGTCGTCCACCCGCAGATTTACCACTCGCCCTCCTTACCCTCCTCAACTTCCCACCCATCGTCCCGAAGCCTGATCAGATCAGATCTGTTCAATCCAGATCCGTTGTTTGTTGATGTTGAAGATCTAGTGTGTTAAAGATCAAAATTTCGTTTGCTGTTTGTTGAAGACTTGGAGTTGTTCTTGGCCAAGTTCTGTCGTTTGATATTGGTTGCTAAAGATCAGATCCGTTGTTTTTCTTGTTCCGCTACCAAGGGACAAACTGATGGAACTGAGAAGAGAATTAGACTCACCTCTACATTAGTTACAGCTGTAGGTAATGATGGTAAAGTATTTAATATTTTTGTCTCTGTTATGAATAATACATGGATAATTGATTCGGATGCTACCGACCATATGATTTTTGATTCTAGAAAAGTTCAAAATTTTCAACCATCCACCAAATCAACTGTGTCCACTGCCAATGGTGATCCTGTCACTGTTACTGGCGAGGATACTATACCTCTCACAAACAACCTAACCTTAGATACTGCCCTAGTTATGTCATTCTTGAATTTTAACCTATTATCTGTTTCTCAAATAACTATCTCCTTACAGTATTGTAGTCTTTTGGCCTTCACATTGTGTGTTTAAGAATATTCAGACCCGCAAGACGATTGGTTATGGGGTTAGACACGGGAAGCTCTATTATCTGGATTTAGAATTTGAAAGTTCAAGCAAGTTGACTCAAGCTCTAAGTGTGGAAGGATCCGAAGATGAGAAGAAGAAATCAGATATTTGGCTATGGCATCGACGTCTAGGGCATGCTTCTTTTGGTTATTTGAAGAAATTATTTTCAAGTTTATTTTTAAAGTTGGATATTTCTGCCTTTCGGTGTGATGTGTGTGAACTCGCAAAAGATCACCGTGTCTCTTTTCCTCCAAATCCAAGTAGAAGCTCTCTTCCATTTATGATTATTCATTATGATGTTTGGGATCCATCCAAAACCACTACATTTGGAGGAGCCAAATGGTTTGTGACATTTATTGATGATTGTACTCGTATGACCTGAATTTGTTTGATGAAGTCAAAAAGTGAAGTTAATGGCTTATTTCAAAATTTTCACAAGCATGTTATGATTCAGTATAAATTACAGATTCAAGTTCTTAGGAGTGATAATGACGAAGAGTACCTGAGTTCGAATCTGCAACAATATTTGGTGGAATACGGCATTATTCACCAGACTACATGTTCATATACACCTCAACGGAATGGGAATGCAGAAAGAAAAAATAGACACTTGCTTGAGGTGGTCCGTGCTTTTCTTATCTATGGAAATATGCCACTCATTTATTGGGAGAAGCCTATGCTTCTGCTGCATACTTAATCAACCGAGTTTCCTCTAGTATCTTAAACTTCCTCACACTATTTCAAGCATTAACTGACCAAAAGTCGTCAACTTGCCACCTCGTGTGTTTGGGTGTGTTACATTTGTTCATTTTCATCACCTGAACGTAATAAATTAACTCCTCGAGCTGTTTGCTGTGTTTTCGTGGGATATGCACAGAATAAGAAAGGGTATCAGTGCTATCACCCACCAACTCAAAGGATATTTATGACTATGGATGTTGTTTCCATGAAGATGAGATGTATTTTTCTTTTTCTACGACTGATCTTTAGGGGGAGTACCGAAGTGAAGTTCAAACTCTTGGGTAAGATGAAGGGATTAGTGAAGTTCAGACTCTTGGGTATGATGAAATAATTACCAGTCAGAACAAACAACTGGATACAAATAGTGGTGAACACTTGAATGAAGACCTAGCAAGGGAGGAAGACCCTCATGAAGAAGTGCAACCAAGAGAAGAAGATCCTCTTGAAGAATTGCAACCACTACCGAATTTTAGTGAGAGTGAACCGTCAGAACCCCAAAACCAATCATCATCGTTGTCTGAAGCTCCTAGAAGAGAACTTCCGTACCGTACTAATAGAGGTATTCCAAACCCCACTTATGAACCTGATCCCACTAGTAACGTCAAATATCTTACGAGTAATTATGTATCCACTCACCGCTTGTTGGAATCAAATTAGTCATTTATAAATCAATTATCTATTGTAACTATCCTAACAGTGTGCAGGAAGCCCTTACTGATCCAAGGTAAAAAGTAGTTATGGATGAGGAGATGAAGTCCATGAAAAAGAATGAGAATTGGGAGATAGTCGAGCTGCCAGCAGGAAGAAGCCAGTAGGATGCAGATAGATTTATACGGTGAAGTATAAGTTTGATGGTTCAATAGAGCGATACAAAGCAAGTACACTCAAACATATGGGATTGATTATGAAGATACATTCGCACATGTAGCAAAATTCAATAGTGTTCGAGTTCTACTGTCACTTGCTGCAAATCTTGACTAGCCGTTGGAGCAATTTGATGTGAAGAATGCATTTTTGCATGGAAAATTGACAGAAGAGGTTTATATAGATCTTCCACCGGAGTCAAACAGATCACTCCAACACAGCAATAAAGTATGTCATTTGAAGAAAGCATTATATGGACTTAAGCAGTTGCCAAGGGCTTGGTTTGGGAGATTTACAAAATCAATGAGGACATTCGGATACTATCAGAGTAATTCAGATCATACTCTGTTCTTAAAAAGGAAAGAAGGTTAAATTACTGCTCTCATTATTTATGTGGATGATATGATAGTAACTGGAGATGATCCTGTGGAGAGGAAGGCAATGAAGAACTGCTTGTCACAAGAGTTCGAAATGAAAGATCTTGGCTCTTTGAGATACTTCCTTGGTATTGAAGTTTCTCGCTCAAGAAAGGGAATATTTTGGTCTCAAAGAAAATATGCTCTTGATTTATTGAAGGAAACTGGAATGTCTGCTTGTCAGCTGATTGGTACAGCGTTAGAAGAAGGACTGAAACTTTGCAACGAATCTGATCATGTGCCTTGTGATAAGGAAAGATATCAGAGATTGGTTAGACGAGTGATGTATCTTGCGCATACACGGCCAGATTTATCATATGTTTTAAGTGTGGTAAGTCGGTTTATGCATGCACCTCAGGAACATCACATGGATACAGTGATGAGAATTCTGAGATATATTAAGTCTGCTCCAGGAAAAGAGGTCCTATTTGCGAAACATGGTCACTTGAAGGTTGAGGCATATATTGATGCTGATTGGGCAGGATCTATAATTGATAAGCGCTCCACTTCAGGATATTTCACCTTTGTTGGAGAAAATCTAGTTACATGGAGAAGCAAGAAGCAAAATATTGTTGCACGCTCTAGTGCAGAGGCTGAGTATCGTGGAGTAGCTCTAAGTATAGCGGAAGCTTTATGGCTGAAACTCTTGTTGTAGGACTTAGGCTGTGCTCCGAACGAACTTATGAAAGTGTATTGTGACAGTCAAGCAGCATGTGATATTGCCGCCAATCCAGTTCAATATGATATGACGAAATATGTAGAGGTAGACAGATTCTTCATCAAGGAGAAATTTGATGAGAAAGTCATTGAGATATCTAAAGTGAAGTCAGAAAATCAGCTCGCAGATATCCTGACCAAGCCAGTTTTGAGTCGGCTCTTCATAAAATTTGTTGACAAGTTGGGCATGTTCAATATCTATGTACCAATTTGAGGGGGAGTGTTGAAATATAGTAAGTGCTATTATGTATATTCTGTTTCCAAAACTATAGGAAACAGATTTCCTAAATCTCTCATCCTTTAATCTTCTCTCAATCTCTTTTCTTCTCCTAGATGTACTCCTCCAAAAATGTAATAGATGTATACAGTAAAGAATAAAGATGAATAGGAAATAACAATTATTTTCCTCCAAATCTGTTTTCAACAAAAAGTATTATTTGAGAGGCATTTCAATTAGTAGATACGTTGATCAATAATGTTAGTAATAGTTATTTCGGAACTAATTGCAACTAACTGATGGTGATGCAGACAGGAAGCATCACAGATGAAGTCTTGACCACACTGTAGAGGCGGTTGTCCTATGTACCGTATCACATCCTCTGCATATTGTCATCCAATGCCAAGGAGATGAACCACCCGTACCAGCAGGTTACTGAAAAAATCAATCAAAATGTTCAACGTATGAAATCGATCATCCAGGAACCCCAAAAGAAGGAGAAACAGTTCGTTGACAGTTTCGAGAAGGTCGTTTTTATGCGGTGTCGACGATCTTTTGGAGCAGTCATCTGCCATTAAGTCTGCTGCACTGCTCCAAACCATCCAAGGTTGTGGAAATTGGTGATGAGATTATGAGATTAAAGGCGAGCCTTGAGAAGGATATTCATTTTGAAACTGGATTGTCATATTCCACCTAGCTCCCAGTTATCACAGTCTGATGTTGCTGCTCGTTTCTGAGCACCGCCTTCTCCACATGCCATCACGGGTGCTAAGAAGATGAAACTGCTCGTTGACGAGATCAAACGAGATGTGCGATCTATGAAAGGGGCCTTCCAGCAGCTCGATGAGGAGTTCATTACCGCATCCTTTAAAAGTTATGGGGAGGATGTGGCATCTGGCATCTGGCATCTGCCAATGAGGAGATAGATTTGACCAATTATATGGGCATGAAGGTCCAAGATATGATAGGTAATCTTCGAGCAGGCCGAAGGGGAGGAGAAACAGTTCATTGACAGTTTCATCATCCATCTCTTCAAGCAGTTACCTATCAGTGAATTTGCACTCCGACAACCCATGCGTGTGGAGGACGTGGAGGTTTCTAGACTCATTGGTATGGAGGAAAGTAATGGGGAGATTATAGGACTAATGGAGACTATTCTTGAGAAAGCAAAGGATGTTCTACTCTGGTATTTTGAAACTGGATCATCATCCGCCTTCCAGAAACCAGAGTCTGCTGCTGCTATTCTTGAAGTTGGCTTGGAGTTGGTAGGAAGACCAGGCAGTTGAAACTGCTGGATTGTCATCCATCATCCAGCAAAGATTATCTCGTTTGGCTGGAGCAATGAATCTCCTTGGCGAGATCAAACGAGATGTGCCTGATATGAATTTGATATCCTATGGATCGATATAAAGTTCACGAATAGTTCCAAGGAGCTGTCATTTGTGGACAAGTCTGTGGCACTTACACGACGAATTATCTTTAAAAAGGCGAAGCCTGAAAGGTTTATAGCTGTTGCTCGGGCACCTCGCTTGGAGGAAGTTTACCCCAGGATGAAAACTACAGATGGCTATCATATCTAAGATTTATTTCTGTTAGACATTGTATTATATATTTAGTCCCATATCGAGTATGTATCAGTTTTGTATTTGGTTCCCTCCTATATATATGAGACATTGTACTCAGTTATAATCAATTCAATAATATTTCTTAATCGTTCTGTTAACATTAACATAGTATTGGAATATAACTATAATCCCTAACCCTAATCTTAAATCAACTTAATCACAAATTTGTATTCTACCCTATTCCTTCCTAATCTCGTCGGCAGCAATGTTCACCCTATTCTCACTCCCTCATACTCGACATCAACTCCGGCAACACCAACTTCGTCGACCGCCAACTCCTTCCGGCGTATCCGAATTTCTAGCAACATCAACTCTCCAAAGCACCACTCATAAACTCCAAAACCCCAAGCTACCCAAGCAATAGCACCATTATCAGCAACAACAACGGCAAAAGTACCCTCACCGTCAACTCCCCAACACCATCAACTCACCCCTGGTCGACTCGCCAACACCAACACCAGCAACAACAACCCAATGTCGACCCCCCCCCCCTCCGAAACCCTACAACCTCGTCATTCCAACGTGGACCCCACCCCCCCAACCCCAAACCCTAACTGGCTCCCGAAATTCTAGCCGCCTCCATCTGCTGCTCTAACCCAAACCCTAACCCTAGTTTTTTTTTCCTTCCCCGTTCTAACACCCGACCCATATACCCGTTCCCATATAAATTTAAATTTACAGGGGGGGGGGGGGGGGGGGGGGGGGGGGGGAGGGACCGGAAAAAAAACCAAAAAAAGAAACCCGAAAAAAAATTGTAGGTACATGTGTTTTCTCCATGAAACCCCAATTTTACCTGTATCTTCCCGTCTCCACCAACTTCCTCCTTTTATCTGCCAAAGATTGGACTGATTGGGCTGCCTCTGTTGAAGCCACTCTTCTCAGACATTCCTTAAGGGGTCACATTGATGGCTCCAATCCCCGTCCCAAAGATCCCACTCATACAGCATCAGCAACCGACAAGCAACTGATCTACACTTTCCAAGCCACTTGAGATGACCATGATCTTCGCATCATTTCCTTTATTATCTCCTCTATCGACCGATCTCTTCGGGATGACCTGCTTCATATTCGTCCCGCTCATGCTCTCTGGCTCCAATTAACCACTCATTATGTTCAAGCTAGCGGAGCCCATGAGTACAAGCGACTTGTTTAGTCAGTCCTTGATCGTCAGGGTGATCGCATCAGGATCATTACACAGCCATGCGCCATATCTGGTGCGAATTGCAGCAGTTAGAAGATAGTGATGTCTATGTTACTCATGAAAGATGTCAGTTTATGTTCTTTGTGATGGGTCTTCGATCAGAGTACCAATCCCTCTGTAGTCAGTTGATTCATTGAGATCCAGTTCCTCGTCTTGAGGCTGCAATAGCTAAACATGTGGCTGAAGAAACTCGACTGCATGCTCTATCCACTCCAGCTTCTACCCCGTCCTCCGACAGTGACAGTATTCTGGTTGTTGCCCATCATACCTCCTCCTCCTGTAAACCTCGCTCCAGCATCATGCCTCATTCTTCAGACCATCGCAGTGTCCCTTGTCGTCGTCTTCATTTTTTCACCCACTGTCAGCGAAATTGTCATATTCATTACGAGTGTTTCATCCTGCACCCACAACTTTTGGTGCAGGACAACAGCGCAGGAAGCAACATGGTTTACCTCCTCTCAGCATTCCTTCTCATACATCACGTGCAATGGCTGTTACTCCACCAATGCCTTCTCTTGCTCTTTATGATATTCCTCAATGACGTCTTGCTCAGCTGGACCTTCAGAACTTGGGTCAGTCCACCAATATTGGCTCCCCTGCCACTGCTTTTTTCGTTACTCCTGGTATGAACTCTTCCTGACTTTTAGATTCTGGTGCCTCACATCATTTTACTAGCAAGTATACACTCCTCACGACTAGCACTCCACTTAACACTCACTCACCATCATTATACACTGCCGATGGCTCACTACTCCACACTACACACTCCGGATCTATTCACACTCCCACTCTCACATTGCACTTTGTCCTTTATGTGCCACATTTATCTATGAACTTTATTTTCATTAGTACTTTATGCAATAGTGGTCTTACCGTTACATTTACTTCTTTGGAATGTACCATACAGGATCCTCAGACTTGTCACACGATTGGACGAGCTAGCAAACATGCACGTTTATATCATCTAGATTTTTTTCACACTTATAATTATACTTCTCATTTTGCTGGTGTCGTCAGTTCTGATGCCAAGTTGCGGCATAGATGCTTAGATCATGTTAGTGAATCTTGTTTAAAATTTTATTCTGTAGTGGTGTTCTTGGGAATTTTACTTTCACTCCGTTATCTATTTGTCATGGTTGTAAGTTGGCAAAACACTTAGCCCTTTCTTTTAGCAATAAAAGTATTTTTCAGTCCACTCATGCATTTCAACTTATTCACTCTGACATATGGAGACCGTCTCATACACATTTTCACAAAGGTTATCTCTATTATGTTAGTTTTATCGATGACTTTACTGGTACACATGGGTGTTTCTTATGCGCCAACGCTCTGAAATACCTGAAATTTACCAGTTCTTCACGAACATGATTTACACTCAGTTTGGTGTGCGTACCAAAACCTTTCGCTCAGACGGTGCTCGTGAGTACACTTCCGCTGCTATGAGACCGATCCTTAAATCTCATGGAGCACTCTTTCAGCAATCATGTCCACACGCACATGAGCAGAATGGTGTACCTAATCGCAAGTATCGTCATATTCTTGAAACAGCTGGCATTCTTGTACTCACCTCTTTTGTTCCTCATTCTTTCTGGGCTGCTATGATGACGCCTGTCAGCCTCATTAACATCACTTCCACGTTTGTACTAACTGGTACATTACCTTATGAGGCTTTTCATCACTCATCACCGGACTATAGTATGTTTCGTACTTTTGGTTGCATCTTTTATGTCATTCTCCCTCCCACTAAGCGCACGAAACTCATTGCTCGAGCAGCTAAGTGCGTTCACCTGGGTCTCAGTTCTGAGCATAAATGATATTATTTTTTTATCCCGTTGCAAGCCGTATTCGTATTTTCCGACATGTCACCTTTCTGGAAAACTCTCCATACTACTTGACATCTCCCGAGAATGCTAGTTTTCTCGACTCTCCAGTTATTGGGCCTACTTTCCCGATCATACTTTCCCACATTCCATTTGATCCCACTCCTTTGGCTACTTTTCCATCTCATACTGACGTTCCACCTATTATTCCTCCTACGAAGACACTACCTGCATCCTCACAACATCATGCCCCTCACCATCTGCATCCCCACAGCTGCATGCGTACACACAACCTATCCCCCCCCACTGTCCATCCTCCAGCAGTCCGTCAATCTACATGTGTAACCACGGGCATACCACCAGCTCGTTACACACCTGATGCCACTGGTCCTTCTGACTAATTTGGTTTTGCCACCCTAGTATCATACTCACCACAATTTCATGCATATCTCACTGCTATACACTATACACGTGAGCCCAAAACCTATCAGGAAGCTATTCAATATCCCGAGTGGTAGCAAGTTATTGCAGAGGAGTTAAGTGCATTTGATCATACTGACACTTGGGATGTTATTCCACTGCCTGTGGGCGTCCAGCCTGGTAGCTGCAAATGGATTTTTAAGGTCAAATATCGACCTGATGGCTCCGTTGAGCGGTGGAAGGCGTGTCTAATTGCCCGAGAATTTACTCAGGAGCATGGCATTGATTATAATGAGACTTTTGCCCTAGTTGCACAGATGACTACAGTTCACACTCTACTTTCGTTGCCGCCATTCGTCAGTGGCTGTTATACCAGATGGACATGAAGAATGCTTTTCTTCATGGTACCTGATCTAAGGTTATTTACATACCTCTTCCCCATGGCCTTACCACTCTTCCTCGTCATGTTTGCCATCTGTGGCGAGCTATACATGGTCTGAAACTGGACCCTTGAGCCTGGTTTGAGTGTTTTCGCAGTGTCATCACCCAGGCTGGTTTCATTCAGAGTTCACAGGATCACTCTATGTTTATGCATTCATCACCACAAGGGAGAGTCCCCATATTATTATATGTTAATGATATAATTATTACTAGGGATGATTTCGCAAGCATTGCATCCACCCAGAAATACTTTCACCAGCAGTTCCATATGAAAGATCTTGGCAGATTACATTACTTTCTGGGTCTAGAGATTGCCCATGGATTTCGGGGCATACTTATTTCTCAACAAAAATAAACATAAGATATTATTTCTGTTGCTTGTGTCTCTGATAGTTGATCGGCCGATACTTCCTTAGAGCTTCATGTGAAGCTTCGTCCCACAAATGGTGAGCTCTTTCCTGACCCCACTAGATACAGACAGATTGTTGGACAGCTTCTCTACTTATGTATGACCAGACCAGATATTGCTCATAAAATCAGTATTGTTAGTTAGTTTGTTTCTCTCTTACATCAGTTCAGTACGGGGCTCTTCTTTGGACCTTCAAATATCTTCGCGGCACTATCACTCGCTCATTATTCAAGACTTCTACATCCAAACTAGAGCTTAGTGCATATTCTGATTTAGATTTGGGTAGGTAATCCTACCACCAGAAGGTCTACCATAGGTTTCTGTCTATTTCTTGGTGATTCGCTGATCTCATGGCGAAGCAAGAAACATGCAGTTGTAGCATGTTCTTCCACCAAGCGGAGTACAGAGCAATGGCAGCCACTAATAGAGAAATTGTTCATGTTCGTTGGCTGTTATCAAATATGGGTGTAACTCTCACAGGAGCTACTCCTCTTCATTGTGATAACCAGGGTGCATTGCACATTGCAAGTAACCTGGTCTTTCATGAGCGAATGAAGCACATAGAAATAGATTGCCACTATGTTCATGAGCGCTTTGAAGCATGGACCATTACACTTTATTTTGTTACCTCTTCACGGCAGACATCAGACTTCTTCACCAAATCTCATACTATTTAGAGATTTTGTTACTTGGTGGGCAAACTCACACTGTTCGACCCATCGTGATTTTGAGAGTGGGTGTTAAATATTGTATTATATATTTAGTCCCATATCGAGTATGTATCAGTTTTGTATATGGTTCCCTATATATAGGAGACATTGTACTCCGTTATAATCAATCCAATAATATTTTCCAATCCCTCTGTTAACATTAACAATTTCATTTTGTAGTCAGTGGAGGGCATTGTTTGCACACTCAACTTGAGGATTGCCTAATATTTTTCAGTAAGTTTATTGAAAGGGAGATTGTAAGCAAGAGGGTTCTGATGTAGTGATGCACACTACAACATTTATATGTGATATGGCTAAAAATAGAACCAAATCGGGACCGTTCAAATCGGGCACGAATCTTAAAGCTCTCAGGGGTAAAACGGTAATTTCACCTACAAACAGGTCTGAAATGAGAACTGGGTCTTTCTTCAAAGCCCAATAACCCATAAAAGGATCTTTCTTACTGAGTATGGGTAGCGATCCGTTACAAACCAACCCAGATGGATAAAGAGTAATTCAAATTCATATTTATCTCCATGAAACGATTTAAATTCTATCTTATCCAAAAACATCGGGAAGTAGATATTTGTCCTTATCTCGAAATAGATCCCTAAGGCGACCATAAATACCCCTCTCCTCCCACCATAACGAGGTAATCAATATTTTCCTACGTAAAGCTCTTTCATAATCTTCCTAATTACTGATAAGAGCGTCGGAAGGTGCGTCGCCGGGATCCACCCTGGTGTATCGCACTTTTTTGCAGGTTCACGACGGCAGTAAGAAATAAGTCAACACGTTGGTGAACGTCAACAGGGTCAACATGTTTGCCTTCTTCGTTTTCTCAAGAATCTACAAATTTATCTGTTTGCTCCCACACCAAAATCAGCAGCAACAGATTGGCGCCGTTTGTGGAAAACGAAAAAGCAATCCAACCTTACTTCATCAGTGGAAGTAGTTTCAAACTATGCATCCGCAAGAGAATGGGAAGGCAGCGTCTACAGCCGAAGATTCACTCCTCTTCCTCCTCCTCCTCCTCCAGTCCAAGATGTTCTTCCTCAACAGCCTCCTTCTCAACAGGCCCTTCCAGGGTCTCGGGGGGCTGCCCAAGGGGGCTCTCGTCGGAGTCGTCTAAAGCAGCATCCTCTTCAGAACCATGTCACGATCCGCAATCCTCCAGTTGACTCTATGGCTTCTCAAAGCCCTCCCGAGCGGGATCTCCATCAAGTGATTGCCAACCGCCAAAAGGGGGTCGACCTCCGAACTCGCCTGAATGGATGGCGAGCCCTTGGGGGAATCCATAAACCTGAGAACCCAGGGGTCTCAAGTGCCCGGACCCCCTGCAGACTGAGGACCAGAAGATCCCCTCCCGCAAGGAGGCGAAGAGAGTCCCCTCAACGTCATCGGCAGAGAAGTCATACTCCAGTAAGCCGAGCCATACATAGGGACCTACCCCAAGCCATCACCACTGCACTCCTTGTCCCCTTTCGCATGGAAAAGAGTCTAGAGGCTCGGCAAGATATGACCGAAGGGAAGACTCAGTCTACCGCCGTCTCCACGAGATGGAAAGGCGCATTGGCCGACTTGATAGAGAAGAGGAACAACAGATGAGGAATTTCTGCTCGAGCAAGCCTCCGTTCTCCCGGGCCATCATGGAAGCCCTGGTCCCGAAAAACTTCAAGCCACCGAACTTTGAGTCATACAACGGGGAGTCAGACCCCGCAGACCACATCGAGAATTTTAAAACTCTCATGATGATCCACCAGGCTTCGGATGCGCTCCTGCACACTGAAGGGGACTATGAGAAAATGGTACTCTCGACTCGCCCCGGCCTCCATCTTCTCGTTCGATCAGTTGGAAGGGCCCTTCCTTACTCATTTCGTGAGTAGCCGTCGGGTTGAGAAAACAAATGTATCTTTGGTGACCCTCAACCAAATAAAGGGTGAACACCTAAGAGATTACATTCGGTGCTTCACCGCCGAAGCCCGGTCTATTGCCTTCCTCAACCAATCAGTAGCCTCGGCGGCATTCGGGCACAACGTCACTAACGCCGACCTCAAGGCGTCCCTTGCCAAGAAGCCTCCTCGGGACTTCTCAGAACTCCTGCTTAAGAGTGAAAAGTACATTCGAGTGGAAGAGGCTCTCAAGGGGCCCCCCCCCCCCCCCCCCACTCTCGAGGAACCATCTTTCAGGAACAAATAGAAGAATACGGGCGAAGAAGGGTCCCAGAAACTCCAGAGGGATGACAATGGCCAACGCCACCCAGCTCCTCGTTTTGAGAAGTTCACCTCCCTCAATGCTAGTATATCAACAGTTCTTATGGAGGTGGACAAGGAAGGGCTACTCTGCGCTCCCCCTAGAATGAATACCCCTTGCAAGAAAAGAAACAGGGATAAGTGGTGCCGCTTTCATTGGGACCACGGCCACGACATGGATGATTGTCGGGCTCTCAAAGAGGAGATCGAAGAACTCATACAGCGGGGATACCTGGCCAAGTTAGTCCAAAGATACGGGGCCAACCTTCTACCCTGAGGAGCCCAGAAGCGAACAGAGAGGTCCGCCGAGTTCCAAGATTCCGAACCTGGGGCCGTCCTCCACCTTATCCAAGGAGGTCCAATGGGGGGAGAACCAAACTCCTCCTAAACGGCCTTCACCCTATCGTAGAAGTAGGATATCAATTTTCAATAAGGCCGATGCTTGTACCCCGGCCAAAAGCATGTAATAATAATTCGCCCTATTGAAGCGGCCACCTAGTATATCTCAATAAAACTTAGCTTTTTTGTATTATTGCACTTGCTTCATTTCTACCTTTCCAAGTCACATCTACGACTCGTTAAATGGTGAGTTCGGAATCCAGCTTGTCCTACAGAGCTGCTCCCACAACTTACTAAGCTCAAAAAATGAGTTTGGAGTGCAACCCTTCGTTCGATGCTGCTTTAGTCGCTTGCAACAAGCAAGTGCGGAGCAGCTCACCATTCGGAATTGTTCCTGCAACTCGTTAACTCCCTCAAACGAAAAGTTCGAAGTCCAACACTTGGTTCGATGCCGCTTTAGCTACTTGCGAACGAGCGAGTACAAAGTAGCTCGCCATTCGGAATTGCTCCTACAACTATTGAAACTCACTTAAACAACAAGTTTGGAGCTCAAACTCTCTCCTAGAGTTGCTCCTCAAACTCGTCTCCCGAACGGCTCTCTCCTAGAGTCTGGAGATGATTCTTCGTCCCACTCGCCTCCTGAGTGGTCCTCTTCTAAATGAGTTCGGAGCTCAAGCTCTCCCCTAGAGTTGCTCCTCAAACTCGTCTCCCGAATGGCTCTCTTCTAGAGCCTGGAGATGATTCTTCGTCCCACTCGCCTCTCGAGTGGTCCTCTTCTAAACGAGTTCGGAGCTCAAACTCTCCCCTGGAGTTTCTCCTCAAACTCGTCTCCCGAATAGCTCTCTCCTAAAGCCTGGAGATGATTCTTTGTCCCACTCGCCTCCCGAGTGGTCCTCTTCTAAACGAGTCCGGAGCTCAAACCCTCCCCTAAAGTTGCTCCTCAAACTCATCTCCCGAATGGCTCTCTCCTAGAGCCTGGAGATGATTCTTCATCCCACTCGCCTCCTGAGTAGTCCTCTTCTAAACAAGTTTGGAGCTCAAACTCTCCCCTAGAGTTGCTCCTCAAACTCGTCTCCCAAATGGCTCTCTCCTAGAGCCTGGAGATGATTCTTCGTCACACTGGCCTCCCGAGTGGTCCTCTTCTAAATGAGTTCAGAGCTCAAACTCCCTCCTAGAGTTGCTCCTCAAACTCGTCTCCCGAATGGCTCTGTCCTAGAGCCTGGAGATGATTCTTCGTCCCACTCGCCTCCTGAGTGGTCCTCTTCTAAACGAGTTCGGAGCTCAGACTCTCCCCTAGAGTTGCTCCTCGCACTTGCCTTTAAGAACGGATCTTCCTATGGGTCTTACGGGGATCATCCTAGCTCATCTTCTTAGCCCATAGGATTGGAGCTCCTCTTCGAAGATTCCGGAGACCGAAACTCTTCTCAACTTGATAGATCTTCATCAAGCGGCTCAGATCTTACCACGTACTCTGGATCTACAATCCGAGCTACCGAGGTACCGAGCTGCGAATTGGCACAAAACAACTAATACCTCACGATTTGTGTCCGATCTTCATCAAACGGCTCAGATCTCGCCACATAGCTCGGATCTACAATCCGAGCTACCGAGCTACCGAATGCGAATTGGCACAAAATCACTAATCCCTCGTGATTTGCACCATATCTTCATCAAACGACTCAGATCTCGCCACGTACTTCGGATCTACAATCCGAGCTACCGAGATACCGAGCTGCGTATTAGCATAAAATCACTAATTCTTCGTGATTCGCGCCAGATCTTCATTAAATGGCTCAGATCACGCCACGTACTTCGGATCTACAATCCGAGCTACTAACCGAAGCGAAGATATTACCGGCCTATTCTGACCCTCAATACGGGTGATTCTCTAACTGACTCCTAAAGATAAGTTGTAGATCTTCGAGTCAGCTTCAAAATGAGGGGTCCCATGCCCCGATCAAACCTCCATAGCATCAGGAAAGTGGGTCGCAACACAGCTGTTCCGAGCGTGAAAATGGCAAAAACTATTGCCTCGTGATTCGCACCACGATCGTGATCAACAGTCCAGATAGAACCACGTAGCTTGGATCTACAATCCGAGCTACCAAGGTACCGAGCTGCGAATTGGCTCAAAACAACTTATCCCTCGTGATTTGCACCATGATCGTGATCAACCGTCCTGATTGTGCCACGTAGCTCAGATCCAAAATCCGAGCTACCGAGGCACCGAGCTGCAAATTGGGGAAAATATTATGTCTCAAAATTCGCGCTCAATCACGATCAACAGCTCGGAATCGCCGAACAAACAACAACCACCAAAAAACAAGAGGAAAGAAAGAAAGGAGTTAGGGGTTACCGGGTCGGGTCGGAGCCCGTTTGGACCCAAACCCGAACCGAAGCCTGTCCCCTTCTTCTTCGGATTTTAGCGCCAAATAAGGAAAAACCCAACTATTCTGTGCCGAAGCTGTCGACCTCCATCCCCGAACACGAAGCTCCTCTCCAAGGCCGACCCCCTTCGCGAGCTCCCCTCGCACCTCCAAGCTTCGACCTCGCCTCCACTTGCCAAGCTCCTCTGCAGTCGAGCTTCGAACCCAACTTCTTGCCACCAACTCGTCGAACTACTCCATCAGCGAGCTCCGCCGAGCTCCATTCCCCTTGGCCGACCAACCTCCACTCCTCGTCGAGCTACCCATTGCCGAGCTCGACCTCTCTCACCGAACTCGTCGAGCTTGCCCATAGCCGAGTTCACCTCTATCCCTCGCCAAGGTTCAAAGCCTCCACCCTACTCAGAGCACCGACGTCACCATCGTCGAACTCCTAGCTCCACCCTCATCTTCGAGCTCCAAACCAACCGCCTCCGACGAGCTTCTCCTCGCCAAAGCTCAGGCGCCCCTTAGTCTTCGCCAAACTCGACAGTCGAGCTCCTTCGTAGTCGAAACCAAGCTTCTTTTCCATCACCATTTGGTGAGTCCTCGTCGACCTCGCGCCCAACACCTTCGTCGAGCTCCGTCAAGCTCCCCAACCGAAGCTCCAACCTCCACTATTATGTCGAGCGCCCACTTCAGTCTAAGCTTCATCAACAAGTTCACCTCCAACTCTGCAACTGAGCTTGAGCTCTTCCCTCGCCAAGCTCCACTTCCACGTCACGAGCATCGACCCATACCCCATTCGCCAAACTCCACCGTCTTCCGAGCTCCTTGTCAGACGAGGTCAGAAAGGAGGTGAGGTCGTGGGCAAGGCCAGAGCCGAGGACAGGGTGAGAGGCGAGTTCGGAAGCCAGAGTCGAAGACGAGGCCGGAGAGAAGGCATAAGACGAAGGAGAAGGAAGGAGGGAAAAAAAAGGTGCCACATGGCGGTCAACGGTCAACGTTGACCGGCCACGTGGCAGCATCTGGTGGGTCGGCAACGGGTGCCGAGCAACCGAGGGACCGAGCTGCACATTGGAGAAAAATGCCCTGCTTTGCGATGCGCGCTCTCTGATTGTGATCAACGCACAGGATCGCGCCACATGTCAGGTATTTATTTATTTATTTATTTATTTATTTATTTATTTATTTATTTATTTATTTATTTAATTGAATTAATTATTTAAAAAACCAAAAAAAATAATTAAAATTTTCTAAAAATAATTATTAATTTGGAAAAATAATTTTAAATTCTGAAAATAATAATTATCAAATTAGAATAATTAATTAATTTCTCGATAATTAATTATTTAATTCAGAAATTGAATAAAAAATGATTAAAAATTCGGAAAAAATCAGAAAAATCTGGAAAATTCATAAAAAATTCAGAAATTCTGAGGATAATCCAAACTCCCTTAAGAACTCCGATAAATTCTATTAGCCATTGAAACGGACAAAACTAATCCTCAAAGACTGTAAAACTCAAATCGAGACCGTTCAAATCGGGCACGAATCTTAAAGCTCTCAGGGGTAAAACGGTAATTTCACCTACAAATAGGTCTGAAATGGAAAGTGAGTCTTTCTTCAAAGCCCAATAACCCATAAACGTATCTATCTTACTGGGTATGGGTAGCAACCCGTGACGAACCAACCCAAATGGATAAAGAGTAATTCAAATTCATAGTTGTCTCTATGAAACAATTTAAATTCTATCTTATTCAAAAACACCGGGAAGTAAAGATTTGTCCTTATCTCGAAATGGATCCCTAAGGTGACCATAAATACCCCTCTCCCCCCACCAAAACGAGGTAATCAATATTTTCTACATAAAGCTCTTTCATAATCTTCCTGATTACTGACAAGAGCGTCGGAGGATGCATCATTGGGATCCACCCCGGTGTATCGCACTTTTTTGCAGGTTTGCGATGGCAGCAAGAAATAAGTCAACACATTGGTGAAGGTCAACAGGTTTGCCTTATTCGTTTTCTTAAGAATCCACAAATTCATTTGTTTGCTCCCACACCAAAATCAGCAGCAACAATATGCTACCCCCAGCTTTTTTATAGTCGCACCGGGGCAGGCTAGGATCGAAAACGAGGTTAACAATTTTTCAATATACCCCGGCGTTTGTTAAAAATGTCGGGGTATGTACACCACACCCTATACCGGCGTTTTTATTATAAAACGTCGGGTTAGGGTATGTGTTAAAATCCCCAAAATTTATGAACCATAACATTTCGTTCCCAATTCTTAAATTTTCCGCTCTTTCCCTCAATCTCTCGCGCGCTCCCACCGCTCGTCGTTGCGCCTCCTCTCCTTCGTCACATTGCCCGCCATCTCCTCCGCTGTCGTTGTTCCTACCTTTGCCGTCCCCGCCTTTCTACCTTGCTCACTCACTCACTCTCTCTCTCCCCCCAAAAAACTCCCGATCGACGCTCATCCCGCCGTCATCCATGATCCCTCTCAATGTCGTTCACTTCACTCTCACCCCCGCCGTCGCCCCTCGTAGTCCCCTGCCGTCCTCCCACTGTCGATGACTTCCGACCCCTGGAGTGGTATAAAAATTAATTCTTTTTAGTGCTTTAATCAATTATCATGTGTAAAATATAAATGTTATTATTTTGCTAGTCATGTTTTTTACTAATATTTAGCCACGAACCAACTGTCATGTGTCTTCTTGTTCTTCTTGTTCTTCTTGTTCTCATTCCGACCGCACAACACCCTCCCTCGTTCTTCTCGCAATTCCTCTCAATAGCACATCACCTTCGCCATCATCATCTCCTTGAACGGAAAATAAATCCAAGAGAGACTATATTTGAACCAATATTAGACTCGAACACAAGGTGTTTGATCAATTGCCAAAGGTGTTTCATATAATTGCCATAAATGTGTTCTAGGGTTGTATGAATAGAGTTAATTGTATTGAAATATATTTGTTTTTGTGTTAAATTTTGTAAAGATTTATTATTTTTTGAGTTAATTGTTTTAGAGTTTATTTGTCTTAGGGCCTTAAGGGATATTTTAGCAAATACCCCCATTCAAAATGTGGAAACTAGCATATACCCCCACTATTTTTGAAAACTAAGAAATACCCCTAGTTTGGACGGAATCGTTAAAATTCTGTTAAGTTAACTTACGTGCATCACATGTGACACAGTAAAATGACCAAAATACCCCCAATAAAATTATTTTAGCAAATACCACTATTCAGAATATAAAAACTAGCATATACTCCCACTATTTAAAAAACTAAGATATACCCTCAGTTTGGAAAAGGAAAAATTTGTATGTATAATTATCCATCAGGTAAGCTCAAAAATTTCCCAAAAGTGCTATGTATAATTATGTCATCACTACTTTAAATTGAAGGATTTACAACCGAACTTGCTTCTGCAGATAAATACTTAGAAATGAGCTACAACAATGACTAAAAGGGGAGCTACAACCGAACTATGACCCAAAGGGGAATGACTTACAATAATCTTAAATTGCACATTTATATTCTTGTAGATTAGTAGATATGCAACCTACTGGGAAATGTGTGGAATAGTTCTATAGCTAGCTCCAAAGCACATACACTTCTATATGGAATCTCATATGTAATATCAGCATATGCATATAACACCTTTGTCTATAGAGAAATCGCCAAGTTTATCTATTGGTTCCAACAGGTAATAACTAGGAACATATAACACCTTTGTCGTCCATCAAATTTACACTGAGAAAAAAAAAAAGCAAAACTACCAAGAATAATTGACTATCTAAAAATTGCAAAGTAAAGGGGAAAATATTATGCTATAGAAAAAACACTATGTATGGCACATAGGTATCTTATCAGCAATGCTTTCGTTGGTGAGTGACATTCTGATATACAAAGATGGCATTTCAAAAAAAATCATAAATACTATCAGAAAATTAGTTCATTAGTCATTACCTTGCATTCACATAGAGAACTTTCTCAAGTGATGTTTAGTACATCTAGAATAAGAAGGGTTCTGCTCTCCCAGCTCTTGTCAATAGACTTGCCTATATTCCTCGACTTCTGCAATTTGGATGTTGAAACTCAGAACATCATGTACAACCATTCAGATTTAGTCCAAAAAAATAAGTATAATAAATATTGCAACAAAAGTGGGAAAGTATGACTACAGCATACACTATGGAAGAGATTCACAGTGGAAGAAGATTGCAAGCACTCAGTCAGAGTATTCAAGCAAAATTCCTGAACCACACTACTATTAAACGAATTGCACTCCCCAACCAGGAACAATGAACATCTACATAGAGCATTCACAAGACAGGTATGGTACTTCTTCATTGAATCTGTACCTACCACCCTACATAGACAACAAATTTCTCATCAACCCAATCCCTCTTACGACTCCACACAATTAAAAAGTACCAAAATAAAATCAATCTAAATGGCTCATCTTGACTATTTATTCCATAGATTTCAAGGAACTTCTTGAATATTTTTCAAAAAAAGTTTGATGTTTAATTATTATTTTTTTACAGTTTTGGGCATATATATTTGCATGCTCTAAACGTCAAAATAGCATTACTTTTAACAAATAATTTTCTAAACATAACCGACCTTTATTCATTCTTCCACTAAGGCCCAATTCGGATATGGAGGTTAGGTAAGGTAAGTCAAGATTAGTGAAGGTGACTTGTATACTAGTACATATATTTGATGGACGACAAAGGAGTTATATGCATATGCTGATATTACATATGAGATTCCATATAGAAGTGTATGTGCTTTGTAGCTAGCTATAGAACTATTCCACACATTTTCCATTAGGCTGCATATCTACTAATCTACAAGAATATAAATGTGCAATTTAAGATTATTGTAAGTCATTCCCCTTTGGCAGTGGCGGAGCCAGACTAATCAAAATAGGGGTCCCATTTTTTTTTCCCGGCATCGACATGATTGTTGTCGAAAATTCATTACTTTATTTTTGTTTTGAAAAATCAAAGTAGTTTGATCAGAATAAAATTATAGTCAAAGTAAATATTTGAATTAGTGTTCTTTGTATCATGTATTTTTTGGCACTTGTACAGTTGTACTCTAAATATGATAAGAGTAATAATAATTAATTATCATACTACACTATTTACACTGTTATAATACTAGAGGCTAAGACCCAAATGAATAGATATACTTGTAACTTGTGTACACACTAGCTTCTTATTCAAAATTTTATCCAAGGGTTATACTAATCAAATAATAAGCATTATTGTTAAGATTAAAAAAAAGTCTATGGGTAGAAAAAAAATGATTTGTTCATACTTGTATCAACATAATAAAATCCATACTACATACCTGGAATTGAATCAGCAAAATGATTTAGAATTGAAATCCAGACTACATATTATACAGAGAGATGAGAGAATGAGAGAACCAAGGAAGTTTGGGCTTAATAGATGGGTTGGGTTTGAGTTTCTTTTTTTAAGCTTGAGCAGTTTGACTTAATTAATAGAATGAGAGAATGAATTATTTTTTAGTCCAAAATCGGTACCACTATTTCAGCCTTAAAGAGGTGGACTGAGTTTGGGGTTCCCAAAATTTTTTTTACTGGGGGGCCAAATAAAAATTTTGGCCTATATGAGGGGGTTTTACAAAAATTTTGGGGTCCCAAATGTCCCCCCTACTCACCCTCTCTCTCCGCCCCTGCCCTTTGGGTCATAGTTCGGTTGTAGCTCCCCTTTTAGTCATTGTTGTAGCTCCTTTCTAAGTATTTATCTGCAAAAGCAAGTTCGGTTGTAAATCCTTCAATTTAAAGTAGTGATGGCATAATTATACATAGCACTTTTGGGAAATTTTCGAGCTTACCGGATGGCATAATTATACATACAAATTTTTTCTTTTCCAAACTGATGCTATATCTTAGTTTTTTTAAATTGTGGGGGTATATGCTAGTTTTTATATTCTGAATAAGGGTATTTGCTAAAATAATTTTATTGGGGGTATGTTGGTCATTTTACTGTGTCACATGTGATGCACGTAAGTTAACTTAACGGAATTTTAATGATTCCGTCCAAACTAGGGGTATTTCTTAGTTTTTAAAAATAGTGGGGGTATATGCTAGTTTACACATTTTGAATGGGGGCATTTGCTAAAATATCCCGGGCCTTAATTATAGATTTTAGGGTTCCATGAATAGTTAATGAATTTTTTTATGTGATATGTTAGAAATGTTTAATGTTCTTAAGTGGTATATGATATTGAGGGGTTATGTTTGATTGAAGTTACATAATTTGTTGAATTGGGGGTTTGAGTGTGTTTCTTTTTTAATAAATTTCTCAATCTTAGTATGTAATTTCTTGATAATATTGGCACGACATGTATGTGGGTGCATAAGGAAACAAGTGGTATTTTTTTACTTGTGTTTGGGTAATATCTTGAGAATTCTTTTATATAGTTATGTGCGATAATTGGTATGATTTATTCTATATTACAAACTTGGCCTATTCATATCACCACACTTGACATGTACAAGATGCCAAGACGATCAAAAAAGATCAACATAGTTGAAGTAAACGAAGGGCAAAGGGAGGAGCAACCTTTAGAAAATAGTGGCAATCAAATGGAGGAGAGGGAGGGAAGCACACCCACTACCAAAAAATATAGAGGAAGGAAAAATATAGCAGAGATATGGAAATTGAAAAATGACGAAAGGATTATTGTGGAGGAAAACACCGCTGACAGCCTATGGGTGCTAATGCAGGTAAATTCGCTTCTTTTATCGGTGTAATTGCAAGGAACTCTCACATAATTCCTTTGTGATATGAAAGTTGGCCGAAGGTGCCTGCCATGACAAAGACGAGTGCTATTTCAACAATCAAGGTATTAACCTTTAGAAAAACTAAATGAATGATATTTGGTTTATGCAATTTTGTTATAAATTTGCTAAACTTTACAAATTTTGCAGCAATACTCTTCTTTTCCGGACTTACTCAAATCTTGGATGAAAAAATCATTGTCAAAGAAGTGGAGAGATCACAAGAGTAATTTAAAGGGAAAGTTTTATGACAAAACCAAGTCCGAGATAGATAATGCAAGGGATGTGGCACCCGATGTCGAGCCTTCAGATTAGCAATTCCTTGTTCGCTACTGGAGTTCAGTGGTTGGGCAGGTATTTACATTATTAATCAACATTTAATGTCAACGTGGTTGTGTACCTACTCTAAGTAATATCGTTGTAATCATTGTGAAATGTACAGAAAATGGCAGAGGTCGGTGTTGCCAGCCGTTCACAGCAGCTTGTGTTGCACACCGCTGATACACACAGCTTTGCTCTAGTTCGGGAGGAAATGATAAGCGCAAATTGAATTTATCAGTTTCGGCTTACAGTTTTATGTTTATAATGAAGTCATCTTACTAATATATAGGAAGAAGAAATGGGTCCTACGACCTTTGGCGACATAGATTTTTTTGACGCCACCCATAGGTCCAAAAATGGAACATTTGCAACCTCTGCAGCAGAGGAGATTGTGGTAATTTTATATCATATTGAGTGTTTCTTTGATTTTTACAAAGCATGTCCAAATTAAGAAAATTTCTCGTATTTTTTTAATTCTCGTCCTTTTACAGAATAAAGCTAGAAAGAAGTATGAAGACATCTCTTCTACTTCTTCCTCCGACTCTGCGGCGGCCTCCACCGACCTATTAACACGGCAGTGCCAAGCCATGAATGAAGTGAGAGGAAAATAGCGCCATGGTCATGTACGTGGAATAGGGCTAGGACCGACCCCCACTCGGTTATTTGGTCGTCGTGCATCTACTTTTAGTGAGACTCAGAATGAGGAAATGACACACTTGAAGGCACAGGTGGCACTTCTTCAAGAACGAATGTCACAATTAATCAGACAACAGTCTCAAGTCCAACCACCGTTAAGTTTTATAACTTATATAATATTGCTAGTATGGAAGAACGATGGTGACACATACTTTCGTAGTCTAGTCTAATCTTTCTATTGAATTATGATACCAGATAAAACAGGTGTTATTAGTCACTCTATTAAGCTATTAAACTATAATAAATACTAGAGTTATAGTTACTAGTAATTTACACGTGCGATGCACGTCTTAATAAATATATATTTTTTAAAATAAAAATTTCGACGTAGTATGGCCTCGAACCTGAGACTTCTTTTATATTAGTTATGTATGGACAGCATGTCTTAATAGATTTTTTTTAAAAGAATAAAAACTCTGACGAAGTGAGGACTCGAACATGAAACTTCCTTCATATTCGTTATGTACGTGCATCACATGTGTTGATAGATTAACAAATGACACTAAGGTCTTCTCCCATTATAATATTAGAGAATAGAGATTAGAGATAAATATTGCAGACGACTGTGAGTATGTTTTCCCCTAGACTGACTTATTAGAAAGTACAAGGTAAAAGTTTCTAGCACAACTTTGTGTTTGCCCAACTATCAATTTGAAAGAAGAACATGCCACTTTCAAACATATATTGTGACAACTATTTTTCACTATAGAGCTAACTGAGTTTTAGATGGATAAAAAATTCAACAAGGCATGAGTTTAATATAACAAGTGTTTTCTGATATTAAAAAAAAGGCCGAGAGTCTAATAACACTTTGTGCTTTAACAACAGAGTTACACATGTATTTGACCAACTTCAAGTGCTAATTTTAAGGTTGTCATCTTGGATTCACTCTACATTTGCATCGCAAAGCAATGAACAATCGCTTCTAAGGTGAAGGCCTATTTCCAGAATAAAATTGAATGGTTGTTTCTCGCATACTAGTATGAACATTAGATATATAGTTTTGCAGTCAATTGCCCGTTGGCTCATGCATCAGTGTACAGGACCCTTAAGCAAAATTAAAATGCATGTGTTTTCTATAATATAACAATTTGTATCTACTTTTTATCTCCAAGAGTTTCAAAGTTCTGGAAATTGCCTAGTCTTTTGGCATAGATATTCTACATGCATGGTTGATTCTTGTTTTCAGAGTACGTACGTACTTAGCTAGAATTCTTACTTCTTGTTGTTTCTGCGTACGTGTTCATGCTGTAAATTTGGTTTTTCCAGACGACCTAGTATGCAGATATGATTGCAATGACTGATCTAAAGTTAAACTAGCTAGCCGTTGCTCCTAAGCTGCCTTAAAAGGATTATATCATTAGCTTGATTTTAAAATGCATTGCACCTATAGACAATCTCTTTACTAATTAATTAATAGAATTGACTTTGCTCATTATTTACCACTTTCAGAGGGTGAAGTGTTTTTGTTTTAATTTATTATTTTATTTTGTTTTAATAAAAACTATTAGACATATATGCTTATTATAATAAGTATGTAAATATCACATATGCTTACATACTTATTATAAGTGATGCTATTTTGTGCATACATTCTTTTAAAATGCGAGTTGCATATGAAACTTGTTAGGTCAAGTTTAAGTGGGTTTATTTAGAAAAGATGAAATTATTAATTAACTCATCTGATTAGCAAAAACAAGTTAATTAACCAATCTGTCGTAAGCACTTTTAAGTACGTAAACAATGGGCTGCAAGCATGAAAGGACGTAGGCTTTTCTCCCTCTAAGCTGCACAGCTCTAGAAAGTTATACCTCGTCAAATGGTAGGAAATCAGCTTCTTCTGTACATCGAGAAAAACCACATCCAAGTCGGGATGAAATCCCATGATATAGACCTGGGATGGCGGCAATCGAACTTGATAATTTGTAGACGAAGGGAGATGCAATGGGACACCTAGTTTCTCATTAATAAAACACGTGGCCATCATGGTCACTTATTTACTCAAAAATAGAGGCTTGCTTTTATGTCACTGCGATGGTACTGGTTGTTTTGCTTCCTGAATATTTCTCGAATATTTCTTGAAATGGAAGTGATCGATCGCTTTAAGCTCTTTGTGCTTTTCTAGTTTTCTACTGTATCGATCCAAACCTAATATTGCCTATGGGAAGATTATTCACTTCAACAATTTTGTTATTGGAGGATCTGGAGCCTGATCTAACTAGTGATTCATCGTAACATTGATAAAATACATGAACCTAACTCTAAAAGACATTGATAAAAGACGTGAACCTAATGCTCAAATAGATGAATGGATTGTATGTACAGTGGATACTTCACTTAGAAGATATCGGAGAGAAAAATCTGTTGGAGAAATCTACCCCACAACTCGTAGTGCTAATAGTGGAAGTGCACCACAAACAATAGAAACTCCCAAAACTTAGATGAATCAAGAACAAGCCACCACAATATATGCAAGATCTCACAAGAACACAATCAATATGCAGAAATAACCAATACTACTTATTCCCCAAGAAATACAATGATTACAAAGAGATTACAACTCTCAATCTCTCTCTCACCTTTGAAACACTCGGCACAATCCCCTCTTGAAGTTGAACAATGATAACGGCTCACCAAATCTCTCTCTTTGGATCATCAAAGATATCTAAATCCTAGAGTTTACGGCTATATATATAACCTCCAAGTAAACCCTAAAAGATAAATACAAATCTAGCGATTG
Organism: Hemerocallis citrina; assembly: GCA_017893485.1. NCBI lineage: Eukaryota > Viridiplantae > Streptophyta > Magnoliopsida > Asparagales > Asphodelaceae > Hemerocallis > Hemerocallis citrina. The sequence goes on along the minus strand of CM030366.1, from coordinate 111,826,729 downwards.
GGCATTTAAACTCGTAAGCCCAAAAACAATCAACCGCTGATGTCGGTCGACCGCACCCCCAAGGTCGGTCAACCGCAATGTGTAGAACCAAACCCAATGGCTAACCGGTCGACTGCACCCCCAAGGCTGGTCGATCGTCCCCTCCTCTGTTGGACATGTACACTCGAAGAACTCTCAGCAACTAGGGTCGGTCGACCGCAACCCTCCAGGCTGCATTCTTCTACTCGTTGTTTGTCTTCTCTTGCTTCTTTGTATCCTCCTCTTCTTTTCCAACTTCAAGTACTTAGTGCCTACGTGTATTTGAGGCCACAATTCCTAACAATCTCCCACTTGAACCAAATACACCACGCTTCAAAGTTATTGCAATCTTCACCTCGCATTATCTCTGTCAATCTCCTACTTTCATGGAAGACACAAGTACTCCCCACGCTCTTGAAGACCACCTCCGCCACTCCACCACGTGGAGTGCACCAACCACCCATCATCGCCTCATGAAGGATGTGCTCCACCAATTGCATAGAGCACGGATACCGGAGAAACAACCTCCCGTGTCGGATTCCGTATTATGAGACTCCCTAACTCGCAAGATCTCCATCAACACCGGACATGGTTCAGAGCCTCTCAATGCACCCTCTGCACTAGAAACCTCCGTGGACGACACCTCCATAAACTCCGCAGACTGTTCAATCCCTACAGTCCCATTTCGGTTACCCTCATCGACATCACCCCACATATCGATACCAGTGCTCTCTATCATACAAGAGCGACTTGAAGCTTCAACTGCCATATCGCAAAGTACCCTCACCGTAGCAACGTCTTGCCCTCTAGGATCACTTCCATGGCCAGCAGCTCCCACTAAATTAGTAACCTTCCCTCCACAACTGAAAGAACTCGGTTGCACCCCACACAACCTACTACTCGATTCCGGCTGAGAGTCAACTACAGGAGAAATGCCCCTCACATCTCTAAGCAAATACAGCGTTCCTTTACGCTTCCCTTTTGAAATCACCTTTGAACCTGCAGCTATACACCACTCCCCACTACCAACTGTAGTAGACAATCCCTCCTTGTCTAGTCTTCCAATCGAGATAAGATTTTCCTTCAAGTTTGAAACATGCATTGTCTCCCGCAAGACAACACTTTGATTATCAATGATGTTCACGTGAACAGTACCAATCCCACGTACAGGATACCGGTGACCATTTTCCATGATCACATCTCCAAAAGAACCTTCCTTGTAGTCTGAAATACCTCTTTCCTCAGAGTGCAATGAAAAGAAGCTCCCAAATCAATACACCAATCTTGATGCCCAACTCCTCCCGAGCTGATAAGCATAGATTCTCAACAAGACCCACTTGAGCTTCCTTTGGGTTATCTTTCTTCGATTTCTCCTGCTTCTTCTTCATATAAGCCTTGCAACTGCGCATCATGTGACCCTTCTTGTGACAATACTAGCACTCAGGCCTATGTCCCCCATCGCTGTCATCAGACCCACTCTCAGATGAACTACTCTGATCCTTTCTTCTTCGACTGCTCTTAGATCTTCCACGTCTCTTCACAACGTACATGACGGAATCTCTAGAAGATGATGATGGATATCCCTCGTTTCTCACCCTTTTCACCTCCTTATTCAAAATGCTACTCACCACATCCTGTAGAATCGTCAAATCTGTCATAGTGCCTGTAATAGTCTGTTCCACCGTACCATAACTATCGGGTAAAGTAGATAGAAGTAACAATGACTGTCCCCTCTCTGAAAACTTCAAACACGCAGCTTCCATCTGGTTGTAAACCATACAGTAATTGTTCACATGCTCTGTTACTAAACCCCCTTCCCTCAACTTCATATTAACCAATTTCTTCATATGAAGAATTTGATTAGATGCCGGCGGTTTCTCATACATATCCGTGAGAATCTCCATAGCCTCCTTTGTGGTCTTTGCCTTCGAGATATGAAATAATATCTTCCTACTCAGCCCCAACTGAATCTGCCCCAGCACCTTCTGATCCAAACGATTCCAATCTGACAAGACCTTCGCATCCTTGTCTGCACCTTCCGGCTTCTCATCAAACAACAGACCATCAAGATCTTTCTGACGAAGATATGCTATCATCTGAATCTTTCACATTGCGAAGTCACTCCCATCGAATCTCTCGATCTTCATCTTGTTATCGGCCATCTCGAACCAACTGCTCTGATACCACTTGTTAGAGAAATCTACCCCACAACTCGTAGTGCTAATAGCGAAAGTGCACCACAAGCAATAGAAACTCCCAAGACTTAGATGAACCAAGAACAAGCCACCACAATATATGCAATATCTCACAAGAACACAATCAATATGCAGAGATAACCAATACTTCTTATTCCCCCAAGAAATATAAAGATTACAAAGAGATTACAACTTTCAATCTCTCTCTCACATTTAAAATACTCGGCACAATCCTCTCTTGAAGTTGAACAATAATAACGACTCACCAAATCTATCTCTTTGGATCATCAAAGATATCTAAACCCTAGAGTTTACGGCCATATATATAGCCCCCAAGTAAAGCCTAAAAGATAAACACAAATCTAGCAATTGGGCCTTTAAACTTGTAAGCTCAAAAACAATCAGCCGCCGATGTCGGTCGACCGCACCCCAAAGGTCGGTCGACCGCAACATGTAGAACCAAACCTGAGGGCTGACCAGTCGACTGCACCCCCAAGGCCGGTCGACCATCCCCTCCTCTGTTGGACCTGTACACTCGAAGAACTCTCAGCAGTTAGGGTCGGTCGACCACACCCCTAGGTCGGCCGACCGCAACCCTCCAGACTATATTCTTCTACTCGTTGTTTTTTTTCTCTTGCTTCTTTGTCTCCTCCTCTTCTTCTCCAACTTCAAGTACTCAATGCCTATGTATATCTCTAAAACCTGCATCATTCAAGGCAGCATCACACAAATTTACTATAAATTTTTAGCTCTTCTTCAAACGAAGAAAGAAAGAAAGAATATTTTGTTAATTTCTTATGTCTTTCTGTTATGAAACATATATAGCTAGCTTATACATGTCGTGTTCTTTGACTAATATTATCTTTGAGATCATAGACAATGGAGACATTGGTTGAAAGAAAACATAAAATAAAAATTGCTGCGGTTATAATCACACTCACCAAGAATAAACATAAATAAACCTAGCTAATTGATGTCAAAAAAAGTTTATAATTAATCTGACACTCTTATTGATATGTATTATTTTTTTAATTTTTTGCACAGGCCAGCCCTATGATTCCATCAAATTTAAGTTGTGCAAATCAAGGAAATTCAACCGATGAGAATGGAAGCAACTCGAGAGGTATGTAGTAGCGATCCGGTCAAGTCTTCTCTTTGGTGTTATTATATAGTTTGTTGTGATGGGTACTGTTATATTTGTTTTGAAACTGTTTATTTGAAGATTATGTAATTTCTCAAATATGTTGAATGCTTGGACAATTAATGTAATGTATGTTACTTTATTATACTTAATTATTGTATTTGGTTGTGAATTATATTTCCATGCTAGATTGGCCTGAAATTTGTGGAATTGGTTGTAAATTGTACCACAGGTGGTTGAAATGATATTGTAAATTGAATTATATTACTGCTTTTTGATAATTCAAATGAAAATAGGGGGGAAAAAAATTAAATGCTACCCCGGTGTTTGGGAAACTCCGGGGGATAGAATTTAAATTTAATAGCCTCCGACGAAACCCCCAACGCCGGCATTTTTGAAATGCCGGCGTAGGTATTAGGGGAAAACAGGGCGACAAGAAAATGTTTCTATGCCGGCGTTTCTAAAGCGTCAGGGTAGGTTTCATCTATACCAGTGTTTTCTATAAATGCTGGTGTAGACACCCACTCTACCACGATGCTGGCTTCGCTGGCATTTTCAAAAATGCTGGTATGGGCTACACTGGCGTTTATAAACGCCGGTGTATTGGAAAAAAACGTCGGGGCAAGCATTTTGTGTAATACCCTGATTTTTCATTTAATGAAAAATTATTTATTTTGCAGGTAGTGTGCACGTACAATATTTTGGTTAATATTTTCATCAAGATGAGTAAAGATATTTCAATTTGTGCTTTTAATCATTTTGTACAAAAGCCTTATTTTAATTAGATAAAAAGCTTTTTTTCTTAAAGCCCAAAATGTAATTCATTCATTTTATTTTAAAATAACTATTTGGCCCATAAACTAAAGCCCATGGATTAATCTATTTTTATATATACAACTTGTCATGTAGAATACAATTTAAAGGCTATTTTATTTTTATACAAAATTTTATGCACAATTTTTGGGGCTAGTTGCATGCACGTGCACTACACGTACACGTGCAAAGTGCATTCCTTCTTGTAGGCCGGTTGTGATCTTGGAGGGAAACTCAAATTTTGAGTGGTGATCATGGTGTGGTGGTTACTTAGATGTGGGTAGTTATTGCAACTCCTACTTTCATCCTAGCCCTCCATCCTACAACCAACCAATTGATCCTAGCCATCAATTTCCTTTGATTTTTAGTATAAATACCCTCCCCCCCCCCCCCCTGGCTAGTTATTTTGTGCTTAATATTCTCTTCCAAACCTATAGTCAAATAGCATTATCTAGTAGTAGTTTGTGAGTTAAAAGATTGAGTGTGTGTGGGCTTGTTCTTGCAACACCAAGAAGAAGGAGAGGGCCGGCTATTCAAGGAGGAAGCTTTCGGTGTTGGTGCTTTTGGAGCTTGTGTGCGCGCGTCTAGGAGAAGGTGCACTCGTTTGCAAAGGACTTTTGTTGCTAATTGTGTTTTTCTCTCCATACAAGGTGGGTAAAATTTTCCCTATTTCTAAAGTAGGATTGCATGCTAGTTTAATTAGAAAAATCGAAGCATGAAAATGATTAAGAAGAGCATACTTTAATTGGGAAAAATGACTTTTTGAATGATTGAAATGTGGACATACAAATTTATATGTGGTTCTATTATTTGAGTTGTATGTGAATTGATTAGAATCATGGATTGATTGATAGAAAATACATTCTTTTACCATCAAGAATTACACACAAAGTTAGTAGCTTGATTATACTCTTTTCATGTGTTAAATAGATCCTTTGTGTTGATATGGGCATGAATAAATTAAAATATGAGTTGTATGTTAGATAAATGATTAAAGTCAGATAATTAATGTGAAATTTATTGACAAAAAGATTGGAATGCTAATTGCTAAGAAATGTCGAAAAGATAAGAAAATGTGGTAGTGATAGTTCGTATTTCAAATTAATTATATGAAAATATTTTTAATTGTTGAAAAAAATTATTTTGCTCATACTGGTATGCAAATTATGTGAAGTAGTAATAATCTGGAGTTATACAGTATTTTTTATGAAGATCAAATGAAATTGGGACTAGTTGAACATCGAAATGTTCTAATTAACAGAGAGCACGGGTTAAATGCATATGAAATTATATTAGTGACAACCGAGCGCGTAGCTCAAGTGGTCATATGGTGCGGTTGGGTTCCCGGTGGTGATCGGTTCGAATCCCCTGGGTAACACATTTTTCTGTCTAAAATTTTTATAAAGAAAGGGTATCGGCGACCGAGAGCATATAATGCTCTCAGTCCGCCTTATGACGATTGGAGCAGCCGGCCTAGTGACTGGTGCTGTCGGCTGTGTCTCAGGGGTGCTGGGTTCGATTCTTGCTCTCGGCAAGAATGAAAATTTGTTTTTTTTTTGGGTTTTAAGTGTCCAAAAATTGTGAAAAAAATTATGGTTATTCTCCTAAAAATATAAGGGACTTTATAAAAATGATTTGGGGATTATTTGCATGAAATACACTATGATTTGAGAATAAAAGGCATAAATAGAACTATGGTTCTAGATATATACTTTGTGAAAAATTATAACCTACAAGAATAAATTGAAACGAAGGATTAGAAGATGATTTGGCAAAAAGAAATTTTATTGTGTGACATAATGCAATTTATTCTCATTTGAGAATAATGTGGAAATATGAATTGTGAATAATGTGGAAATATGAATTGTGAAAATTAGGGGTTGGGAAATGGATAGGGTTAATACTAGGTCGGAAAGTGCCCATCGTGATGGAACTGGACCGACTACCATTCTCGAGGATGTAGCCGGTCCTGTACCCTCACCAACGATCTCTGTCGACACGGTCCCCCAATGAATACACTTTTCTGGAATGTGAGGGGACTGGGGGATAGGGGGAAGAGAGATATGGTTAGGGACGTCATTAACAACTCCAAGGCGGAAGTTGTTGGATTGCAGGAGACAAAACTACAACAAGGACTCAAACTCAGAAGAGTCGGGGGTAACAGAATCAAGGAATGGCTGTTGCGACCGTCAGTTGGTGCTTCTGGGGGGATTGCTATAGGTTTTAATTCTGACCTCCTCTCCTGCTTAGAGGTTCATGATGGTACCTTCTCTTTGACGGCCCGACTTAAACGGCGCTCCGATGACTGGGTACAGACAGTGACTGTAGTTTACGGACCGAATGTGGCCACCGACCGAGAAGCCTTCTGGGATGAATTGCTCGACATTCGAAAGCGGTGGTCGGGACCCTGGATTGTGGGTGGAGACTTCAACATCACGAGATTTGCTTTTGAACATAAGGGGAGGGGCGCCAGTGATAGGCACAGAGAGGAGTTCAATAGAGTTATCACGGAACTTGAACTGATTGATATCCCAATCAATGACAGACTTTTTACTTGGTCTAATTTGCAAGCAGATCCGGTTATGGCCAAGTTGGACAGGGTTCTAGTCTCTTTGGATTGGGAAGCTTTATTTCCTCTCGCCTCGGCTAGAACGATCCCTAAGCCAACCTCAGATCACACACCGATCCTCCTCGATGTGGGGATTCGGGGAGCCCGCAAACCTAGGAAATTCAGATTTGAAAAAGCTTGGCTGGAAATTCAGGGATTCCACCATATGGTTATGGTGAACTGGGCACTGCCAATGGGCGGCAGGGACGCGGCATCCCGGTGGTGTGGGAAAATTCGAAGACTGAGAAAGAGGCTATGCAGATGGAATAGGTCTAGATTTTCGACCATTTGGCGTGATAAAGAGTCCTATTTGGAAGGTATTGATGAGCTTGAGAGGGTGGAAGAGACTAGAGTCCTTTCGCAGGAAGAGCTAAACAAGCTCTTAGAGCTCCGTTATAACATAGCCAATCTGTATAGACTAGAAGAGATCAAATGGCAACAAAGGTCCAGGATTTCGTGGCTCAAAGAGGGAGACGCGAATACGGCCTACTTTCATCGGGTTGCAAGTGCTAAAAGGAGATCCAATCTTATCCTATCAATCCAGACGGCTACTGGAACTTCGCAGGAGGAAAAGGTGATTGCCACTACCTTCCAGTCTTACTATAAGGGTCTCTTCGGGAAGAAGAATGATTTCAGGGCCCCAATGGGGGCAGACTTCTGGCACGAGTACCAGATTGACCCAGGTCAAAACTTCTCCTCCTTAGAGGAACCTTTCACGGAGTTAGAGATCAAAACGACTATTGACCAGATGGGAGCTGACAAGTCGCCTGGGCCAGACGGCTTTCCGATGTTGTTCTTCCAAGTGTTCTGGGAAGAAATTAAAGATGAATTTATGGATGTAATGACGGAATTTTTTCACAATAACCTGAGGTTGGGAATGTTCAACTTTGCAGAAGTTGTGCTGATCCCCAAACGGGAGGATTCTAAGTGCGTCGGGGATTTTAGACCAATTAGCCTGATTAACTGCTCGGCTAAGATCATCACTAAGGTACTAGCGATCCGCTTGGGAGGCATCATGGACAGTCTAATCAGTAGAACACAGACAGGGTTCATTAAGGGTAGGTGTATCCTAGACTGCGTGGCTACTGCTGAACAAGTTATCCACCACTGCCACAAGAGCAATTCCAAGAACTTCCTCCTCAAACTGGATTTTGAGAAGGCTTACGACTCTGTGGACTGGGATTGTCTGCTGGAGGCTCTCAGGGGGAGAGGATTTGGAGAAAAATGGATTAGATGGATCAAACAGTGTTTACATTCTAGCAAAACGGCAATTTCAGTGAATGGGAGGCCAGGTCCTTCGTTCTCGTGCAAGAAAGGACTCCGCCAGGGGGATCCACTGTCCCCACTTCTATTCACTATTGTAGCGGATGTACTCAGAGGTATGCTACATAATTGTCAAAGGAGAAGTTGGATATCGCCTGTGGCCAACAGCAATGCTAATCAGGGATGCACGATCCTTCAATATGCTGACGACACCCTTCTCTTCGGTAATGGGACTAGAGCGGAAACAATATGTTTTAAAGGGGTGCTGTACTGCTTTGAAGCCTGGTCAGGCCTGAGAATTAACTTCCACAAGAGTGCGCTTGTACCTATCTCACTCTCTGAAGCTGATATTCGGGAGCATGCTTCCATCCTCAACTGTGCGATAGAAGAATTCCCAATCAAATACCTAGGGCTTCTGCTCCGGCCGGGGAGGCTCACTAAGGCTGACTGGTTGCCTATTATAGACAGGGTGGAAGACAGACTGTCCGGATGGAAAGGCAAATCACTTTCTCTTGGGGGCAGAGTGGTACTCATCAACTCTGTGTTATCCAATCTGCCTACATACTACATGTCCTTTTTTGAACTCCCGAAGTGGGTGATCCAAAGGATCGATCGTATCAGGAAAAGATTCCTTTGGAAAGGGGCAGACTCAAATAAGGGAGGCTACCACCTTATTAAATGGAATATCGCTTGCATGAAAAAGAGGCACGGAGGGCTAGGCATCATTGATCTCAGAGATATGAATCTGGCACTCCTGGGTAAGTGGTGGTGGAAAGTGTTCCATCACTGTGGAGAAGGTTGGCAGGACTTTATCCAACCTTACCTTCGAGGGAAGGGGACAAGAACTCTAGGCTTTCGTGTAGGACCCAAAGTATCCCGCTTCTGGAAAGGACTTGCTAAAGCCAGCGGACCTTTCAACTCAGCAACCTCATCTTTGATCGGCAATGGTCGAACCACCAGATTTTGGTGGGACAAATGGTGCGGTCCTCACTCTCTTAAGGATGGTTTCCCAGAGCTGTTTGCTAAAACAATTCGACCAAATATCTCGGTGGCAGATACTTGGAAAAGGGGGACTTGGAGACCGTTATTCCAAGGCACTCTTTCTCCAAGCTTGATACAGCAACTGCATGAACTACAAATGCACATAGTCCAGTCCGGGGTGAGCTGTACCCAAGGCCCAGATCACTTGTGCTGGGGACTCGAGAACAAGGGAGTGTTTTCGGTTAGATCAATGTACCACAGGATTCACTACCGAGGATGCCGGCCCAGCTGGACAGCGGTACTTTGGAAGACAAAAACACCGCTGAAAATTAGAGTCTTCCTCTGGCTTGTGCTCAACAATGCCATTCTAACTAGAGAGAACCTAGCCAAGAGGCAACCTCACATTGCGACCAATTGCGGGTTCTGCAATGTACACGTGGAAAGTCTGAATCACCTGTTTCTTCACTGCACTAGAAGCAAGGCCGTCCTGATTGAGGTGCTGAGAGCACTAGGAACGAGTGACTATCCAAGAGACTATGAGGAGCTCTGGGTTGGTCCCACTTTTGCATCAGTCCGTCACGATATGAAAGATGCATGGTTTATTGCCATTGCGGCAACCACATGGGTGTTATGGCTAGATAGGAACAATTTTTATTTCCGTGCTTCATGTAATTCTATTTCTAGTAATCTTACTCATATTATGCATCTAATTTCCTTTTGGGCTACAGCTACTGCTTCAGGAGCAAGAGGGAGGATTGCACGGGTTTTCCAAGTGGATGAGTATGATGACGAGGAGATTGAGATCGGACCAACTCTTGACTGATGAGGGGTCTATCGCTTCACTAGTACTTTTTTGTATCAGACCTGTGTTTTTGTATTGGTATTTTGGTTGCCTGTAGGCTGGATGTTGTAACCCACCCCCCAGGGATATGTTGGGGGTTATGTTTTAATTCCTGCACTGTACTTTTTTTTCCCGGGATCCCGGGCTTGTTTATTAATCTCTTATTAATGAAACAGGGTGGCATTATTCCACCTTTTCCTCAAAAAAAAAAAAAAATTTGTTAGTGATGTGAAATTTTGATATGAAGTGATAATTGATAAAGCATATGAAATTCATGTATAGTCATGAACTATTTGAACAAATTAGAAATCATGATTTGAAAAGAGAATTACATTTGAGTATGATAACTCAACATGGCAATTTATGAGTTGGAAATGCTCATTTTGGAAATTGTGAATTGAAAATTGAAATAAAAGAGTAGCTAAGTCTCCTCCGGCACTTGGAAAGAAATGAAATGAAATTTGAAATGAAAGACCAAGGTTGGTCATATTGAAATGAAAGAATAAGTCCGGTTTAGTGGAGAGGCTAACTCTAGAGCTTTGATTTTTTGTTCATGATTTTGATAAAAACTAAGGATTAGTACATAGTGGAGACGTGATGAAAGTAGGAGAAAAACACGAGTATGGGGGCCATCGGATTAGCGGTGTGAGAGTGATCCACAGGCTGCCTGCTTGATGCGTCAAGACATGCCGTGGGCACTACTCCAGAATTATCGTCCCGGTGGCGATGCTTGTGGGATGTTCGAGTGGCTATGGGTGGTGCCATTGTTCCATGGCGGAGGCTGAATTGTCCATAGGTTGCCTGCTCGATGCGTCGTGTCAGTGCGTGGGATTCCCCTCCAGGCTGCCTGGACATGGGCTCGTAGATCATAGGACATCTAAGACACTACCATAGTTACAGTAGTAGATTAAGTCATAACGAGGAATTGAACCCTACAAAGATGAAGAACGAATAAGGGCTTGCCCTCGGACCTATGTAGTATGGGATGCATAGAATTCGAACAAGTGCGCATTAGTGTCATGTAACATAAATAACTGCATTAAGGACTAAGTGCACAATCACAACACGACATCAATAGGGTAGTCCCTCTAGTTTGAAATGTGACAAGTTTGTGTTTGATAAATATGGAAAATTAAGTTATACTATTTCCGGCATAGAGAGGATGGTCGTGTATAATGATCGTCGGTTGAATAAACTGACGTATCCACAGTCTTATATGCAGGTAAATGGCTTGATAAAGAATAAAGAGGAACAAATGCTTAAAGATTACTCAATGTTGTTGCATACTTATTTTCATTGTTGTAAAATTTTACTTCCGCTGTGCAATATAAAATGTAATATTGATGTAAACTATGATGTAAAGTGAAAAGTTTAAATTTTCTTGTAAAATTGTACTAAAAGAAGCGGAAAGATCCTGTAGAACATCGCAAATTCAGTGTATTTGGGATTCGGGGCGTTACAGAGTGGTATCAGAGCCACGTTTCTACGCTTTCCACACTTGTACAAATTTATAAGGAACGACACCCTAGAAGTGGACATTAGAGTGTGTGTTTGAGTCTAGAGATTTAAATGTAAGTGGCTTACATTTGTGTTGCTCTAAGACTTATGCTTCTTCCTCTCTATTTCTAAGATGGCTGACCACTTCGACCTTGCTGTAGGCGACGACTGGCATATCATTGAGGAAGAGTACCATCCTGGACAGGCAGATTCCGAGGACGAGTACTATCCAGGGCAAGCAGATTCTGACGGAGAAGAATGGCCTGAATCCCGAGAGATCACCCCACCTCCGGATTCATCTGATGACTCTTCTTCTGACGAAGAAGAAGAACCAGTTTCAAATAGTCTTGTGACTTCTCTTCAGAGGCAGGTAGAAACACTGCGAGAGAGAGTCGGATTATTAGAGGTTCAGCTGGCAAAGCGTAAGGATGACTATTCTGTTCTCAGTCATCGTATATGGGAACTCGAGAAGAGGAAGAATATGACTGATGTGCTAAAGGATGAAGTTGATGAACTACGGGGAGAACTTCGATAAGCGAAGAGGAACCGTAGGAGTTAGACTGTTGTAGCTTCTACTATTTTCATTCTGATGTCAAGAAATGTTTTTCAATTTGAATGTATAAAGTTTGAAATTCAATGAAATGGAAATATTGACTTGAAAATTCATGTCTCATACTTCGAATTTGATGGACCTTTTACATCAAAATATGGAATGAAAGTTGTTGTGTTGTTCGATACTGGATCCTCTCATACTTTTGTGTCTCCTAAATTTGCTAAAGTGTTGGGAGTTGAACCGAAGATTTTTCCAGGCAAGATCTTAGCAGTAGCTACTCCATCAGGGGAAACTTTAACCACTGATCGGTATTATGCTGATTGTGAGATTGTTATTGGAGATCGAATCTTTGGCATTGGTCTGATCGAGCTGACTATCTTGGGAGTCGATGTTATCATTGGCATTGATTTGATGTCAGTGTACAGTGCGAGCATCGAGTGCAAGGCCAAGACGGTAACAGTGAAGGCTCCAGGTGGACCTGAAGTCACTTTCCAAGGGAAGCAGAAATGTTCTAAGCTGGTGGCAATTATCCGCAAGGAAGAGACTCCTGTGGAAGTGCAAGGGATTCCTGTGGTTCGGGACTATCCGACCGTATTCTTGGATGATTTTCCTGGGTTACCCCCACATCGTGATGTAGAGTTCAGCATCACTGTTCAACCGGAAAGTGCATCCATTTCTAAGGCACCATATAGGATGGCTCCAGTGGAACAGGATGAGGTGAAACGGCAGATTGAGGAACTGTTGGAGAAAGGCTTTATTCAACCTAGTGCGTCACCTTGGGGAGCACAAGTGCTTTTGGTAAAGAAGAAGGATGGATCGATGAGAATGTGTATCGATTACCGAGAGCTGAATAAGGTCACTGTTCAGAATAAGTATCCTATTCCTCGAATTGATGATTTGTTCGATCGTCTACAAGGAGCAGTTGTATTCTCCAAAATAGATCTTCGATCAGGATATCACCAAGTTCGAGTGAAAGCTGAAGATGTGCATAAAACTGCATTTAGAACTCGACATGGGCACTACGAATTCTTAGTTATGCCATTTGGAGTGACGAATGCACCCGCAATCTTCATGGATTTAATGAACAGAGTTCTGAGACCGTTCATTGATTCTTTCGTCGTGGTGTTTATCGACGATATCCTCGTGTACTCCAAGTCAGAGGAGGAGCACACCGAGCATCTGGCAGCAGTTTTGAAGAAGCTGGAAGAGCAGAAGTTGTATGCCAAGTTATCCAAGTGTGATTTCTGGAAATCTGAAGTGGCATTCCTAGGTCACATCCTTTCTAAGGAGGGAGTGGCAACTGACCCTCAGAAGATAGAGGCAGTGAGAGATTGGGCTAGGCCTACTACAGTGAAGGAAGTCAGAAGTTTTCTTGGAATGACTGGATACTACAGGATATTCATTCAAGGTTATGCTCAGATAGCCGTGCCGCTTACTGGTCTGACCAAGAAGAATGTGAACTTCAAGTGGACTGAGCAATGTGAGGCAAGCTTTCAGAAGTTGAAAGAGAAGCTGACTACTGCACCTATTTTGGCTTTGCCTAGAGCAGGTGTTGAGTATGATGTTTATAGCGATACTTCACATCATGGGCTTGGTCGTGTCTTAATGCAAGAAGGAAGAGTAATCGCTTATGGGTCTAGGCAACTACGACCGCATAAGAAGAATTACCCGACTCATGATCTGGAGTTGGCTGCGATTATCTTTGCCCTGAAGCAGTGGAGGCACTACGTGTACGGTGAGAAATTGAACATGTACACGGACCACAAGAGCTTGAAGTATATATATCAGCAGAGGGATCTGAATTTGAGACAGCGGAGATGGTTGGAAGTGCTTGAGGACATGCGACCTGAGATCAAATATCATCCTGGAAAAGCTAATGTTGTGGCTGATGCACTTAGTCGCAAGAGCAGTTTAGCCAGTTTGATTACAACTCAGAAGCAACTGATTGAGGAATTGGATCGAGCCGGTATTGAAGTTGTCTTATAAGGATTGGGAGCATCTTTGGCTCAGTTGAGGCTTCAGCCTACACTGAATGCAAGGATCATTGCAAGTCAGGAAGTTGATGCTGATATTTTGGAGATGAAGGAGCATGTTGGTGCTGGCAGGTTGCCCGAATTTCAAATCAGGGATGGAGTGTTGTGGTTCGGAGATAGGCTATGTGTTCCAAATCAGGCGGACCTGAAAGAGAGTATTCTTCAGGAGGCACATGCTACTCTTTTGTCGGTACATCCTGGGAGTACTAAGATGTACAAAGACATCAAACAGCATTTCTGGTGGTCAGGTTTGAAGCGGGATATGGCTGAATTTGTGGCGAAGTGTGAGGTTTGTCAGCAAGTCAAAGCCGAAAATCAGAGACCCGGAGGTCTATTACAACCGTTACCTATTCCGGAATGGAAGTGGGATAACATCAGTATGGATTTCATTACAGGATTGCCTAAGAGTCCTAAAGACAATGATGCAATTTGGGTTATAGTCGATCGACTAACCAAGTCCGCTCACTTTTTGGCGATGAAACTCACTGCTTCAATGGACAAGTTAGCTGAGTTGTATGTTGGCGAGATCATCCGGTTTCACGGTGTTCCGACAGCTATTGTGTCTGATCGAGATGCGCGGTTTACTTCGCATTTCTGGAGGAGTCTCCAGACAGCTTTGGGTACCAAGACAGATTTCAGCACTGCTTTTCATCCGCAAACCGATGGGCAGACCGAGAGAGTCAACCGTATTCTTGAGGATATGCTTCGGTGTTGTATACTAGACTTTGGAGGCAGTTGGGAAAGGCATTTACCTCTGGTAGAGTTTGCCTGCAACAACAGTTTTCAGGCTAGCATTGGGATGGCGCCGTACGAAGCTTTGTATGGCAGAAAGTGCAGGACACCTGTTTGTTGGTTTGAAGTTGGGGAGCGTCAGTTGTTTGGTCCTGAGCTTGTGCAGCAAACCTCTGAGAAGATTGTTCTGATCAGGAAAAGGTTGGTGGAAGCTCAGAGCAGGCAGAAAAGCTATGCAGACAACCGGAGAAGGGACCTTGAGTTTGAGGTTGGTGACTTCGTCTTTCTGAAAGTATCACCCAGTAAAGGTGTGGTTCGATTTGGCAAAGGCGGGAAGTTAGCCCCGAGGTTTATAGGCCCGTACAAGATATTGAAAAGGATCGGAAAAACTGCTTACCGGCTTGAATTACCGGAAGAGTTATCTCAGGTGCACAATGTCTTTCATGTGTCTATGCTGAGAGGTTATATTCCAGATCCGAGTCATCATTTGCCTGAAGTGCTGGAAGGTTTGCAGTTGGATCTGAATTACATCGAGTCTCCTGTCGAGATTGTTGATCGTCAAGAGAAAGTCTTGAGGAATAAGACGATACCGATGGTCAAGGTAGTCTGAAGAAACTATTTGGTTGAAGAGGCTATTTGGCAGTCTGAGGAGAGGATGTTGAAGGACTATCCTGAGCTTTTTGGTTGATTGTATCTTTGTATTTTTCTTTTGTGAGTGTTTGTTTTTCTCGCTCTTGACTGTAATTCCGGAGACGGAACTATTCTAAGGAGGGAGTGTTGTAATACCCTGATTTTTCATTTAATGAAAAATTATTTATTTTGCAGGTAGTGTGCACGTGCAATATTTTGGTTAATATTTTCATCAAGATGAGTAAAGATATTTCAATTTGTGCTTTTAATCATTTTGTACAAAAGCCTTATTAAATTAGATAAAAAGCCCTTTTTCTTAAAGCCCAAAATGTAATTCATTCATTTTATTTTAAAATAACTATTTGGCCCATAAACTAAAGCCCATGGATTAATCTATTTTTATATATACAACTTGTCATGTAGAATACAATTTAAAGGCTATTTTATTTTTATACAAAATTTTATGCACAATTTTTGGGGCTAGTTGCATGCACGTGTACTACACGTACACGTGCAAAGTGCATTCCTTCTTGTAGGCCGGTTGTGATCTTGGAGGGAAACTCAAATTTTGAGTGGTGATCATGGTGTGGTGGTTACTTAGATGTGGGTAGTTATTGCAACTCCTACTTTCATCCTAGCCCTCCATCCTACAACCAACCAATTGATCCTAGCCATCAATTTCCTTTGATTTTTAGTATAAATACCCCCCCCCCCCTCCCATGGCTAGTTATTTTGTACTTAATATTCTCTTCCAAACCTATAGTCAAATTGCATTATCTAGTAGTAGTTTGTGAGTTAAAAGATTGAGTGTGTGTGGGCTTGTTCTTGCAACACCAAGAAGAAGGAGAGGGCCGGCTATTCAAGGAGGAAGCTTTCGGTGTTGGTGCTATTGAAGCTTGTGTGCGCGCGTCTAGGAGGAGGTGCACTCGTTTGCAAAGGACTTTTGTTGCTAATTGTGTTTTTCTCTCCATACAAGGTGGGTAAAATTGTCCCTATTTCTAAAGTAGGATTGCATGCTAGTTTAATTAGAAAAATCGAAGCATGAAAATGATTAAGAAGAGCACACTTTAATTGGGAAAAATGACTTTTTGAATGATTGAAATGTGGACATACAAATTTATATGTGGTTCTATTATTTGAGTTGTATGTGAATTGATTAGAATCATGGATTGATTGATAGAAAATACATTCTTTTACCATCAAGAATTACACACAAAGTTAGTAGCTTGATTATACTCTTTTCATGTGTTAAATAGATCCTTTGTGTTGATATGGGCATGAATAAATTAAAATATGAGTTGTATGTTAGATAAATGATTAAAGTCAGATAATTAATGTGAAATTTATTGACAAAAAGATTGGAATGCTAATTGCTAAGAAATGTCGAAAAGAGAAGAAAATGTGGTAGCGATAGTTCGTATTTCAAATTAATTATATGAAAATATCCTTTAATTGTTGAAAAAAATTATTTTGCTCATACTGGTATGCAAATTATGTGAAGTAGTAATAATCTGGAGTTATACAGTATTTTTTATGAAGATCAAATGAAATTGAGACTAGTTGAACATCGAAATGTTCTAATTAACAGAGAGCACGGGTTAAATGCATATGAAATTATATTAGTGACAACCGAGCGCGTAGCTCAAGTGGTCATATGGTGCGGTTGGGTTCCCGGTGGTGATCGGTTCGAATCCCCTGGGTAACACATTTTTCTGTCTAAAATTTTTATAAAGAAAGGGTATCGGCGACCGAGAGCATATAATGCTCTCAGTCCGCCTTATGACGATTGTAGCAGCCGGCCTAGTGGCTGGTGCTATCGGCTGTGTCTCAGGGGTGCTGGGTTCGATTCTTGCTCTCGGCAAGAATGAAAATTTGTTTTTTTTGGGGTTTTAAGTGTCCAAAAATTGTGAAAAAAAATATGGTTATTCTCCTAAAAATATAAGGGACTTTATAAAAATGATTTGGGGATTATTTGCATGAAATACACTATGATTTGAGAATAAAAGGCATAAATAGAACTATGGTTCTAGATATATACTTTGTGAAAAATTATAACTTACAAGAATAAATTGAAACAAAGGATTAGAACATGATTTGGCAAAAAGAAATTTTATTGTGACATAATGCAATTTATTCTCATTTGAGAATAATGTGGAAATATGAATTGTGAACATTTGTTAGTGATGTGAAATTTTGATATGAAGTGATAATTGATAAAGCATATGAAATTCATGTATAGTCATGGACTATTTGAACAAATTAGAAATCATGATTTGAAAAGAGAATTACATTTGAGTATGATAACTCAACATGGGAATTTATGAGTTGGAAATGCTCATTTTGGAAATTGTGAATTGAAAATTGAAATAAAAGAGTAGCTAAGTCTCCTCCGGCACTTGGAAAGAAATGAAATGAAATTTGAAATGAAAGACCAAGGTTGGTCATATTGAAATGAATGAATAAGTCCGGTTTAGTGGAGAGGCTAACTCTAGAGCTTTGATTTTTTGTTCATGATTTTGATAAAAACTAAGGATTAGTACATAGTGGAGACGTGATGAAAGTAGGAGAAAAACACGAGTATGGGGGCCATCGGATTAGCGGTGTGAGAGTGATCCACAGGCTGCCTGCTTGATGCGTCAAGACATGCTGTGTGCACTACTCCAGAATTATCGTCCCGGTGGCGATGCTTGTGGGATGTTCGAGTGGCTATGGGTGGTGCCATTGTTCCATGGCGGAGGCTGAATTGTCCATAGGTTGCCTACTCGATGCGTCGTGTCAGTACGTGGGATTCCCCTCCAGGCTGCCTGGACATGGGCTCGTAGATCATAGGACATCTAAGACACTACCATAGTTACAGTAGTAGATTAAGTCATAACGAGGGATTGAACCCTACAAAGATGAAGAACGAATAAGGGCTTGCCCTCAGACCTATGTAGTATGGGATGCATAGAATTCGAACATGTGCGCATTAGTGTCATGTAACATAAATAACTGCATTAAGGACTAAGTGCACAATCACAACACGACATCAATAGGGTAGTCCCTCTAGTTTGAAATGTGACAAGTTTGTGTTTGATAAATATGGAAAATTAAGTTATACTATTTCCGGCATAGAGAGGATGGCCGTATATAATGATCGTCGGTTGAATAAACTGACGTACCCACAGTCTTATATACAGGTAAATGGCTTGATAAAGAATAAAGAGGAACAAATGCTTAAAGATTACTCAATGTTGTTGCATACTTGTTTTCATTGTTGTAAAATTTTACTTCTGCTGTGCAATGTAAAATGTAATATTGATGTAAACTATAATGTAAAGTAAAAAGTTTAAATTTTCTTGTAAAATTGTACTAAAAGAAGCGGAAAGATCCTGTAGAACATCGCGAATTCAGTGTATTTGGGATTCGGGACGTTACATTTTGTGTTGTAGCGGCATTGGGTGCAATATTGTTGCTAATGAGGAGCAAGGAGAGTCTCTCTTCAGAAAGTTGATATCTAAAGGCTTGGGCAGCCCTGTTAGATATTATCATATATATTAGTCTCATATCGAATTATGTACTAGTTTAGTATTTGGTTCTCTCCTATATATAGAAGATATTGTACTCAGTTATTATTCATCCAATAATTCAATAATATTTTTTCAATCTCTCTATTAACCTTAACATGGTATCAGAGCACTAATCCTAAATTTCTTTCTCCCTCACTGATCTCTAACCCTAATTACACAAATTCCCTTCTTCTCAACAGCAAGAACAACTCCGGCGACTACCAACTCCGGCGACTACCAACAATAACAACTCCGGCAACAAAATCCCCGAAACCCAATCCCCTCCTTCGGCCTCAACATCGGCTACAACCAATCCCCAAAACCCATCATCTACAAATTTCTCGAAAGCCACCACCGCCAACAGCATCTGCCTCACCAAAACCCATCATCTGCCATTAGCACTGTCACATTTACCCGATACCCGGACCCGACATTAGATCGGAACCGACCCAATCTATACGAGTTCGGGTCCACTCAAAATAGAACCAACTCGGACCCGTTAAAAATTCCCCCAAAAATATGGAATTTGAATAATAAGGTTATAGGATATACATGTAAATAGTAATTATTGAAGACAGATGTCTAAATATAATATTTATTCATGTACTTTAGTGTAAAAATGTTCGAACCGTAGGGTATCGGGTGCAAAAATACTTAAATACAAATATTTATTCACCACTACCAGACCCAACGGGTAGATTTATTTAACTAGGACCCGGCCCCGGTTCTCGCAAGTCTAGATCCGGGTCCAATTTTTAGACCCGTGAGATACCGGGTCCGGGTCCGAGTAACAGAGGACCCGGTCTGATAGGACCCGATAGTAGCTGGCCAAAACCCATCGTCGGCCACTCTATCAACTCCGACATCCGACCATATCCATCTCCTACTCCCTAGCCTCCTCCCATAACCCTAGCCGCCTCCATCTTTTCATCTCTGGAAACCCAAAAACTTACCCGCCCTCCACCACCGCAACATTTCTCGCCCTAGCCGCCACTCTCCCAAATCAACATCTGAAATCCTAACCATATAATCCTATCCCACTTCAAATCAAATCCAAATACCCCAATACCCTACCTGAAATCAAACCAAACCCTTTTTTCTGTTTTCAATATATATATATATATATATATATATATATATATATATGCAAAATCCACACCCAATACCTTACCCGACCCACACTCCAATAACCCTATATCACCCGAAACCCAAAATCCAAACCCATACCACATCCAAACCCAAATACTCTATTCCTAACCTTTTTCCTAACCTTATTCTACTCTAACTCTACCTTTCCTTCCTCTTCCTCGTTTGTTGCTGCCAACCGCTGATTGTCGCTACTGCAGCCGATCGTTGTTGTTCCTTATCATACAAAAAAAAATTGCATGCACTTCTCCAATGGAACCCTAGTTTCACCAGTATCTTTCCGTCTCCACCAACTCCCCCACTGATACATCCTACTATTCTCTCTCCCTCACAGCTCGATCCCCATCCAGATTCAAACAGTAGCAACGCCACCCTCATCCTCCTTCTGGACTCCTCCCTCCTCTCAGCATTCATCCCTAACCCTGCCCCACATCTTCTTCTGACACCGGTAGCACCATCCAGCTCCCTATCCTGATTCCTACACCAGCAGCATCTCTGTCCTCATTTTGATCACTGCCACTGCAACACCGGTCTCATTCCTTATCGTTGTACTTCTTCCCTTACACATTCGGCCATGACAGTTACTCCAGCCTTGTCATCTCCTACTGATTGGGCTAATTTTCAGCATCACCTTGCTCAGCCGGAACTCCAATTCTTGGGTTAGTCTGTCATTGCTGGCCCCTCTGCCCTGCATTCTCTATTACTCCCGGTATGAATTCATCTTGGATTTTAAATTCTGGTGTATCAGATCATCTTACTAGTAATTATACACTGCTCACCACCAACACTGCACTTCCCTCTCACTCTTCATCCCTACACACAACCAATGGCTCCCAACTTCTCACTACATACTCAGGGTCTATTAGCTCTCAAACTCTCACATTGCCTTATATTCTTTATGCTCCATATTTATCCACGAACATTATTTCTATTAGTGCATTGTGCGATAGTGGTCTTATCGTTACATTTGATTCTTTAGGTTGTTCTATTACCGATTCACACACTGGTAAGGAGTTTGGGTGTGCTAGTCGACAGGGTCGTCTATACCATCTAGAGTTTCTTCATGCACATAAATCTCATTCTAATTTTGCTGGTGTTGTGTCCTGTGATGCTGATCTGTGACATAAACATTTAGGTCATATTACTGAATCTTGCCTCAAGACATTAGCCTGTAGTGCTGCTCTTGGTTCTCTTTCTTTTACACATTTGTCTGATTGTCAGGGTTGTCATTTGGCCAAACACATAGCATTCCCTTTTAATAACAAAAGTACTTCTCAAACCACCCATCTTTTTCAACTTGTTCATTTTGACATATGGGAGACCCTCTCATGTACCTTCGTAGAAAGACTATCTCTATTATGTTGCCTTCATCGATGACTTCACTCGATATACATGGGTTTTTCTTATGCGCCAACGATCTGAGATTCCTAACATTTATTAGTTCTTTACGACTATGATTCACACTCAGTTTGGTATGCGCATCAAAAAAATTTGCCCCGACGGTGCTCATTAGTTTCCACTACTATGAGATTGATCATTCGGTCTCACGACACTCTTTTTCAGCAATCATGTCCTCACATATATGTGCAGAATGGCGTAGCTAAATGCAAGCATTGTCACATTCTTGAGACGGCTAACACGCTTTTACTATCCTCTTCTATTCTTTGTTCTTTCTGGACTGAAGCTATCATGACTTATGTTAGCCTCATTAACATCACTCCCTAATCTATCCTATTTGGTACGACACCATATAAGGCACACACATGTACAGAATGGTGTAGCTAAATGCAAGTATCGTCACATTCTTGAGACGGCTAACACTCTTTTACTATTCTCTTCTATTCCTTGTTCTTTCTGGACTGAAGCTATCATGACTTATGTTAGTCTCATTAACATCACTCCCTAGTCTACCCTATCTAGTACGACACCATATAAGGCACTTCATCACTCACCTCCGGACTTTAGTATATGCCGTACTTTTGGGTGCACCTGTTACGTTCTTTTCCCCTCTACTGAGTGCACGAAGCTTACTGCTCGTGCTGCAAAGTGCGTTCACCTATGCTTCAGTTCCGAGCACAAAGGATAACGTTGTTTTGATCCATCGGCGGGTCATGTCCGTGTTTCCCGTTAGGTCTCCTTTGTGGAAGACTCTCCTTACTACTTGACATCTCCTAAGGATACTCACTTTCTCAATTCCCCAGTTGTTGGGCCTACCTCCATGGCCACATCTTCACGCATTCCCTTCGATCCCACTCATTTGGCTCCTTTTCCATCTTATACAGACGTTACACCTATTGTTCATCCTGTGGAGACACCACCTGCATCACCACAGCATCTTGCACCCACACCACCAGCATCTCCACAGCTGCATGCATCCACACCACTGGCCTCACCTCCACACCCTGCAAATTCACCACTGGTCCGTCAGTCTACACGTTTCCCCCGGCATCCCACCGGCATGTTATACACACTTGATGCCAGTGGTCCTTCTGACCAGTTTAGCTTTCACACCCGAGCTTCCTTTTCACCACAGTTTCATGCATATCTCACTGTTACACACTCCATACGTGAGCCCAGAACCTATCAGGAAGCAAATCAATATCCCAAGTGGCGAGAAGATATTGCAGAGGAGTTCAATGTCTTTGATCAGACTAACACTTAGGATGGTGTTCCCCTGTCAGTGGGCGTCCAGCCTATTAGCTGCAAGTAGATCTTCAAGGTCAAATATCGATCCGATGGCTCCATTGAGCGGCACAATGCTCGTCTAGTTATCCGAGGATTTACTCAGGAGCATGACATTGACTATGATGAGACTTTTGCTCCAGTTGCACAGATGACTACTGCTCATACTCTTCTTACCGTTGCCGGCATCCGTCAGTAGCCGTTATATCAGATGGACGTGAAGAATGCATGTCTTCATGGTACCTTATCTGAAGTTGTTTACATATATCCCTCCTCATGACCTTACCACACCTCTTTGTCATGTTTGTTGTCTCCTGGTGTCTTGGAGGTCTCTCTGAGCTGGAAATCTTGAAAGGGTTTGTGATTGCTGATTCTACAAACGATTCAACAGAAAAAGTCTCATGTCGCCTCCCTGATTGAGTTGGCAAGGTTGGAGAAACTGGGAAATCTTGGCATCATTATAAAGCCGATTCAGAGATTTCTAAAGAAGAAAGTTCTACATTGCAAAATTTCGAAGCCCTCACATCCCTAGCAATCAAATGGGGAATCTCCCTTACAGAGACGAATTCAAATTCAAAAAAAAAAAAAAAAAAAAAAAAAAAACAACAACAACAACAACAGAGGAGAGACAAATTCCAAAGTTTATCACTCCTAATCTTGATAAATTAGACCTCCGATGCTTTCCAGTTGAAACTTTTTCGGATTGGATGGACACTAAAAAAAAAATTTGAGTGTGAAGAAATTGTATATCAGGGAAGGTTGGCTAGTTAGCCTAAGCAATGAGACTCACTGGAAAGTGGGCGTGCTTCATCTCAAGTACTTAAAAGATTTAGAAATTAATAAAGAGAATATTGCTTGATCAAACTAAGAGCCAATCATAAACTGTGAAACAGTTCAAAGGCTGCAGATATTATACACCATATTATCTTAAAGATGATTGCATCTTCAAGCTAAAATGGAAAAACCTCTGAAGTAAGTCGTGTGCGATATATATTTGATAGTCTTTATTGTAACTAATATGACTCTCAGTCAACTCCTATCTGATTTTTCTTGAAGTTTAGCTGGAGTTTGTTTTTCTGTAATTTTTCGTGGTCATGTCTATATGACCAGGGCCGGCCCTCTATATTGTAATTTTTCGTGGTCGTGTCTAACTGAACAATATGATTGTATCTTATGTCTTTCCATCTCTTAGTGAATTGCCATGTGCTGATTGTAATTTGTATCCCTATATGTTATTAGTTTAATGGATTCAATGTGTTGATTGTATTTTATCATTTTATCGTTCTTCCTGATTGAGATGCCGATCTCCGATGTGCTTGCTACAGGATATGTTTAATCTTGTATTCGTTGATATTTTACGCTTTGGGGGAAGTGCGGTAGCTGTTCTTTGTAATAGCATGCCATATGGATTCTTCTGCAGAATCCATTATTAGTGCATCAACCGATCCCTATCATTTTTTTGAGGAGAAGATGCAGGGGGAGATACAGAAATTTAATTTTATGCCCACCGGGCTGCTTTTTTTTTTTTATCTTCTTCAATTTTCCAGTGTCAGGAATCCAGCAAATATGAACACAACAGAAACTCCAATGAACAAATGAAGAATTAGTGAATTGTTTTACATGATACAACAGAAAACATCACCAAAGACTGGTTCAAGCAGTCTTGAACAAAATCACACATCAAACCTACCTTAGAAACGCATGTTTCCGCCTCTCTTCTCTCTCTTTCACGTGCAATTTTGGTGACTCCGGTCTCGTTGGGTCCTTCATTGATCTGTAACATCATAATCTCGTTCAGCAAAAAATAAGCAAAAATAGAAGAAATTTAATGGGAAGAAAAAAATGCTCACTTTTGAGGGAGAAAGGGATTGTCGAATTTGGGGACTGGTCTTGCATGAGGTACCATTGTCCTCCGCATTTGCTTCACTGCCTTCTCTTCTTCCATCTTTCACAAGGAAAAAAAAAATGAAATTTCATTATAGATGGAAAACATCAAGCAAAAGAAGAGAGGATTTTAGTACATAATATCATTACCATCTTTGCAGATTCATACTCATCCCTCACTCGCTTGTACATCACCTCTTTCTCTTTTATCTGCGCCACAATAAAAAGGGGAACAAGATAAAGATAGGCTCTTAGATCATTTATATATTAAAAGAGAAAGAAAAGAAAACCTTCTTGTCAAACTCGGATCTCTCAACTGCCCTGTGATCCACATGAAGAACAAACTCTTGGACATCAGTTAGAGGCTTCCTTTCTCTTTCTGGGAGTGGAATTGGATCCCTGCTAACAAATTAAGCGGATCCAGTATGTTAGTTACTATTATAAGGAAAGATATATTGAAAATAAACTGAACAGTGGTAACTGAATTTACTCTCTCATTATAGGTTGTGCTTTGAACAGTCTCCTTTCTGCCTCTTCTCGCTCTGTCCTTTCTTTCTCTTCCATTTTTCGCTGCATCTCCTCTTCATGTCTTACCAAGCTCTCTAGTTGGAAAGCTTCAGGTTTTGTGCATTGTTTAGGTTCAGGTTTGGGTGGTACCTAATCAAGATAACGAATGCATAAATACATGTAAAAAGAAGTATTAAAAATCAAATTAATGACGGTGCAAGGTTAAAAAAAAAAAAAAAAAAAAAAATTATACCACTGGATAGTCTGTAGTGTAAGGGTAAGGATTCGCTTTATGTATACGAGCTCGCTCATCCTCCAACTGTTTCTGAAGAATCTGGACTGAGAGCTGCCTCTCTTTCTCAACTCCTCGCTCCTAAAAAGCCCAAGGGTTCGAAATTAATTTCTTAACTAGAGTAACATACAAACAGACATGTCGATAAGATGAGAATGATTTGGGATTTGGGGTACTACCTCTGTATGGAGATGAAAAGGGTTCGGGATTGTAATCATAGGAATGTCCAGTCTTTCATGTCGAGAAGATGAACCAGAGTGAATTGAAAGCTGATAGAAGAAAAAAGAACATATGAAATTAATCTATTACCTTCCTTAACTACTAGGGAAAAGAAAGAAAAAAAAAAACACTATGCAAACCTTATCAAAGAGACCAGAGTGAATTGAAAGCTGATAGAAGAAAAAAGAACATATGAAATTAATCTATTACCTTCCTTAACTACTAGGGAAAAGAAAAGAAAAAAAAAACACTATGCAAACCTTATCAAAGAGACCAGTAACAGCTACTGGAGGACCCAACCTCTCATCAGTTGCGAAATGGAATTCCTGAGGAGTTGTGATCTGACGTTTTGGAATACAATACAATCCTAGATCTCCTTTGCTCTCAAGAACCTGGACAAGTTAAATGTAAAAATAGTGAGCAATCAATATATAGGGAAAAATAGTGAGCAATCAAGAAACTTGTGCAATATGATTAGCAAGGTGACAAAACTAGAAACCTTTTTATTTAGTGGCCTGGCCTTGAACTTCGGAATTTTTTCGAGTGCTTCGAGCTCCAATTCCTGGGAACTTTTAGCCCTGTGAAGGCAGGAAAATACTCAAAAAAATTGCAGCTATATCAAAATACAAATGGCTATAGGGTGCTCATTACATACTTCGGGGGTCGTGCGCGTAGAGAAGTTTCAAGAACAGGAGGTCTGGGTTCAGCAAGTTTACAGGGTTTGTTTTGAATCTGTTACAAAAAGGAGAAACACATCAGCATAAAACTATATAAGCAATCTATAGTCTTAAAAAGAGGATAAATGTTTGCCTGAGATGAAGTTTCTACAGAAGGGACAACGGAGGAAGTCTCCGCATGTTGGTTTGCCCTCTCCATTGTTTTCAGTTGGAATTCCTGTCAGAATTGAAAGCAAATAATTAGATTAGACAACTTATTGAGGATTTCCTAAGCTTTTAAATCAATGAAAATACCTGAAACTCAGGTGGCTTGGGAGTACTTTTCGGCAGCAAAGGTAGTGCTTCTAAGATCTACAGTAAGAGGCCATCAACTTCATGAATATAAAAATATCCCTTCAAAACTATGAATTAGTGAGAGAGGAGGGAAATCGAACCTTCTTATTTACTGGGCGAGCCTTGAACTTAGGAATCTTAGCCAACATTTCCTCTTCAAGCTCTGCGGAGCTTTTCACCCTGGCAGCACGAACCCGCTGTGCTGTTTCAAGCTCAGGTTCCTTGGGCCTTGTAAGTTTGAGTTTGGGCCTCCTTTGTATCATAGAAGCAGTACTCTCCTGCTCAAGTTCATACTTCAATTCAGATAACAACTACTAAAATTTTCTATCAGAGTCATTACACATACTTCGCATTTCAAGAAGATGATTTCTAGACAGTAATTAAATATATTATCATTAAACTGGATACACATCAAACTTATAAAGTCGAAGAAATCTCGCAATTAAACCATCTTGGTTTTATATATTTTTTATAGCAAGAAACAGTTGACTATAAAAGGCCATACATATTCCCAATTAGTATGGCCTTTCACGCCCCCGCAGGTTGAGGGCTATTTTTTTAGGCCAAGACCTGGACTATAAGTAGCTGTATTTTTTTTTTTCAATCCGTATTTAAATTGCGTAGTCGGTGGGTGAGATTCGAACCTGGGTTGCTCTCATACCATATTAATGACCCTACCAAATTGATCAAAAGTCCGAAGTTGTGGTAAGAGTGAGGGTTTTAATATTCATATTCTAACAATATCATCAGAATCATTACATACTTCGCATTTCAAGAAGATGATTTCTAGACAGTAATTAAATGTATTATCATTAAACTGGATACACATCAAACTTATAAAGTTCGATAAACAATCTTGGTTTTATATGTTTTTTTTAGCAGGAAGCAGTTGACTATAAAAGGCCATACATATTCCAATTAGTAAAATAGAAATTGTTCTTTTGAGGGAAATTAGTAAAGCCAAATGAACTTGCCGAATTTTTAAGACCAGGAAGCAGTTGACTTTGAATGGCAGTACATATTCCAATTAGTATGACATAAAATAAGCTTGCTGCTTTACTGGAATGGCAGTTATATAATCTGATTTTAAATATCAGAAACAGCAGTGTAATCTGATCAGAACAAAAAGAAGGTAATAAAAGCAAGGCGGTCATAATCTGAAGATTATTGCCAACCACGAAAAAAGATAAGGCTTCCTGGTTGCTCATATTCAAGTAGGATGCAATTTACATACAAATTTTAATGTCAGAGAGAAATAAACTACCACTGTACAAGGACCTCATACATTCAGTTTGTTCTAACCACTATTATGAAATTCATCATACTGTTAAAAAACGACAAATTTGTTTATAGTAAAATTTAGAAGAAAGGTAAAGCCGTCATATAACTAGATCTAAATAAAGTTGAGGAAGTGTTCGAACTAACAAGTGAAGATGATTTATCTTGTGAGAGTTCTATATCCCGGGTTCTTGATTGGAACTTGTTAACCATCTCTGCAGTTGATACATATGGGGCTTGCTCCTGTTTCAGAACGTAATCATAACTGTGAGTATGCGCTATCATATCGTATCAGCTATGGAGATAAGTTACATTCACACGAACCTTGTTTGCTGTGTTCTCCCGTCTAAGGGCAGAGGCAAATAACTCCGAGTCACTGGCTGAACCTGGCTTCGATTTGTGAGGCAACACTCTGCTGTTTCTAATATTAAGGATCTGGATATAAACAAAAAAAGACAGTATGTACTTACAAGAAGCTTTAAATGGCTCAATTACTATAAGGAGATAGCTCAATGGTGAATAACTAACTACATAACAAAAACTACCTCTACCTGTCGAGGTCTTCCATCATCCAGCTTCTGTCTCTTTATGGCTTGATTCTCCTGAGCAATGTCAATAGCCACGGCTTTGTTCCTCGCATTGGTACTACCCGGACACCTGCGCAATAAATGAAGATTCATTTGATTTGTAAACCATGTCTATCACAATAAGAATCTATATCTGCACATTTTTAGAATTTCACGAATTACTCACTTGATAACACTCTTAGGTTTGGTGCTCTTTGAAGATTGGGCACAAAGTGGTGCATGGTCTTTCGGCTTTAACCCCGATTGTTGTTTAATTACGCTAGCTGCCTTCGTCGCAGTTTGGTTCTTCGAGCTATTAACTGGTGCTGCCCCTTTTGAGAAAATCATCTGGGCTTTCGGTGTGCAAGCTTCAGGAGTTCTTTCTTTCTTCAACCCTCCTAAATCATTCACACTAACTGCTTGTACTTTAGGTGTGGGCGATTTGGTCGCAGTAGAAGGGAAATTTAGAGCTGAAATAAGAGTCACATCAACAAATAAGCTTTAAAATTATAGGGTAAAAAGTAGACTATTTTGGAATATAATACTATTTTTTGTGTACCTGTCCCTGCATCCAAACTGGATGACGGCAGAATCGGAAATGCAAACGAAGAGGTTTCTTTGCTCGATGTATGTACTGGAACCGAAGGACAGATATCAATAGATGCACTGCAGTAACAAAGAAGAAAGGTAAGGCATGCATTTTCTTTGGAATTACAGAAGCTGAAAGTTAATACACATAAACATAACCTGCTCTCTTCTTGAATGGGCATGCTAGTCTCACAAGGCTTGACTTTAAGAGCCTGAAATGCAGTGGCCATTGTTAATAAATAAAACCCAGATCTCCTTCTTAAGCAAACATAATAACAAACACTAAATCTGCATCAAACACTTACAAATTCAAATGACATTTTGCCTCCACTCGGTTCTTGATTTCGCAGCGATTCAGCTTTCACAGCACCATCCTCACCATCTCTGAATATATAGGAAGAAACAATGATATGGGTTTTACTGTTACGACTTCAAACTACTACTAATAAACTATTAATTAAATCTTTAAAAACAAACCTTGTGCTTCCTGAGGCAGTTGGTGCTAACTCTGGTTTCTGCCATTAAATATAACAATAAGGGATTAGGTATTAGAATCAGATCTAACAAAAGACAAAAACAAAAACCTTATTATTATTATTATTATTATTATTATTATGTATTGGGTGGGGTGGA
The DNA here is from genome assembly GCA_017893485.1 of Hemerocallis citrina. Taxonomy (NCBI): domain Eukaryota; kingdom Viridiplantae; phylum Streptophyta; class Magnoliopsida; order Asparagales; family Asphodelaceae; genus Hemerocallis; species Hemerocallis citrina. Next base: position 111,797,071 of record CM030366.1, on the reverse strand, counting down.
TAATTGAGTGGCGGCTCGAATCGTGTTGGAGCCAAGACTTTTCCATCAAAAAAAAAAATTTTTTTTAAACTTTTTTAATAAAAAAAATTACCTTCTGGATTTGCTCCTCACTTCCAAAATCACAGAAACTGTCGACTTGAACATACCTTCCCTCTCTGATCTTGGGCATGAAAGCTGCAACAGAACCCATCGAAAAATTCAAGAAATTAAAAAACTGAATTTCAAACAAAAGGGCTGGATCAAGAAATGAAGAAAGAACATACGAGATGGGGCGTAGCTTTGGGAGATCTCGAACCAAAGCTCGGCGCTTTTGATCTCGTCCTCGCTCTCCTCGACCATGAAGTCGAAGAAGCGAGGCGCGCAGAACTCGTAAGCGTCGTCAACCTGTAGAACTTGGAGTGGTCCTTTCGATTCGCTTCCCATGAGTGCAAAACCAAGAATAGGATAGGTAAAAAATTTCGGGTTTGAAGATTTGTGGGATTTTAGGAATTAGGAGAAATCTGGTGTTCTTTTTAGGAACATGTAAGTTAATAACGTTTTGGGGATTTATTCTAACGGTCGAAAATTTTGAAATGTTGGGGGGAGGTGGTCGGAACGGGAGGGGATGGATGAATGTCTAACGGCTAGATTTTGTGGGCCGGTGGGCCTGGAGATGAATGGTGATTTGCACATGCAATGTGCGTGATTTGAAAGAGTGGAGGTAAAAGCGTGGGTGTGTAACTGTGACAGCCCAATTGTTATATAAAGCCCACCCAGTTACCCAGTTAACTGACACTAGTATACTTTGGGCTGTATCTTTTTGTTTTTGGTTAAAGACTCGGGACAGTGGACCATTAATTTAAATCCTTCGTAATTGTTTTTTCGAGCTCTTCTGGCTTTACAAACTTATTGAACATAGAGTAAATTATAAGGGGGTGTTTGGTATACGGATTGAAAAATTTCTGGAAATAAAAGGATTATCGGAAATGTGAGGGTGGGAATAAAGATTTTCGGGAATGTTGCATTATCGCTTTTGGTATAGTACATTGCATTCCCGAAAATCCTTTATTATTGTAATTTTTTATTCTAGTTTTTTTGGTTTTTTTAATTGTTTGTTGTGGAAATCACATGAGCATGCTCAAATCCCATGATTTTAGAAAATGATATATTTTTTTAGTCTAGTTTTTTGAATTATTTTATTGTTTGTTATGAAAATCTCATGAGAATTCTCAAATCCCATAGTTTTTTGGAGGAATGAAAATCCTTCCCAACAAAGGATTTTGATTCCCTTGGGAATCTATCATTCCTTCCAAAACTATACTTGTCACATACCAAACAAGGTAATCTAAGAGGAAATATGAGATTCCCTTGCACATTTCCACGTACCAAATACCCCCTAAAAGAACTAATAATCTGCACGTGTGATGCACGTTCTAATTAAATTTTTTATATATAATAAATAATAAGACGTAATCTGGTATCGAACATGAGACCTCTCTTTATGCATCACATACTCTTTACAAATTACCCCTAGTAGCATAAACTTTTATTTTATATGAGTGTCACTTTTGTAAATAATTATATCGTAAATAAATTTGAACTTTGAAGGTATTATGATAACTAAAAATAGTTGAGTAAATGAATGGTTAATATAAATCTCACTTAAAAATGAATGATTGAGATTAGATGGTTAAATGTCTACAAATTAGAGATTGTTTACAAATAACAACCCCAACTCTCCCATTAGAGCATCTCTAGTCGTTGAAGCCAAATTTTGGATATTTGGCATATAACCAATAGCTTAAAAAAACTTTTGTCTGTAGTCGTTGTTAGCCAAAATTTGGCTTTTTGAAATCTTAATAGGACGGACGGTAAATAACTTCCCGTCCGACATTTTTTTAATTTAAAAAACCCTTAATTTTTTTTTCTGTTGAGTGGATAGTGACGTTTTCACTTTAAAAAAAAATTAAAATTAAAATCAAATTAAAATAAAATGCCCCCACAGACCCAGGACGGTAGATGATTTTCCTTTACTTTTTCTAAAATGAAGAAACGGGTGCATCATTTCCCATCCTTCAAAGTTTTTTTTTTAAAAAAATTTCCTATTGTCTGGGACGGTGGAAGATTGGTCGTCCCATTTTTTAAAATGTTATGGGACGGTATATAATCTACCGTCCGATTTTTTTATTAATAAACAAAAATTTTAAGACGATAAATTATACACCGTCCGATCAACAAACGGAAAATAATGTTTCGTCGGACTATTTTATCCATTTAGTCAAATCTTCCTCCAAATATAGCTCGCTACTGTTCCCTAAAAGCCAAATTTTGGCAAAATAGCCAATGACTACAGCACGATTTGAGCCAAAATTTGGATATTTGGCTACATAGCCAACGACTACATTTGCTATTATTATAAATAATCTAGTAATCTGCATGTGCGATGCACGTTCTTATCATTTTTTTTATTTATTTTATAAAGTAAATAATATGATATAATCTGGCCTCGAACTTAAGACCTCACTTTACTCATACATATGCTTTACAAATTATCCCTAGTGGCACAAACTTTTATTTTATATGAGTGGCACTTTTGTAAATAATTATGTTTTAAATAAATTTAAACTTTGAGGGTATTATGGTAACTAGCTACAGTTGAGTAAATGAATGGTTAATATAACTCCTACTTAAAAAATGAATGGTTAAGATTGGATGGTTGAATTTCTACAAATTATCGATTGTCTACAAATGATAATTCCAACTCTCCCATTATAATATTAGAGATTAGAGATTAGAGATATAAAAGATTGTTATTTCATCTTTAATTTTCTATTATTAAAAAAGGAAAAAAAATAAATTAAGAAGAACACTAAAGCTTGTTGAACGAAACTCCTTTTCGACAAAAATATTCTTGTTGTAATGTGTTTCTTTTCGACTCTCTCCGCGTTATAAAAAAAATAAATAATAAATAAATAAAGTAATGTGTTTCTTTTGTTAGATTGGATTATTTTTCGTTTGAATGTGCTACTTTTAGGAAAATTTTGGAGGAATTAATGACTGATACGGTATATCCATGCAATGATTTGGGAGGAAAATCAAAGGTGGGTTTTAGATTTTCTCTTTGAATTGAAAAAGAATAAGTGAATAAGAGAGAAAGTAAGAGAATAGACCAATTTTTTCATCCACGGTTTGTAGATAACTCGAACACTTATTAACATCATAAGGTTTAAACGTCTGGGATTACTATATAGATCTCAAGTGATGGTATAGAAAATATGAAAATTTGAGTGGAGGTACAAAATGGCAAGAATTTCAGATGATTTCCTCCAAAAAATGTTAGTTGTATTTCCTTTTGACAACTGTAATTACGATTTTTTTTTTTTTAAAAAATGGACCCTACCCCTCTTGTTTATCATCGGAAGAAAAAGGTGAAGCCACAAAGCTCCTAACATTTGCCTCCAAAATTAAGAAACATATAACTGTTGAATTTTACTCATTTAAACCCCCCCCCCCCCCCCCCCCTCCCCCCCCCCCCCCCCCACACACACTAGTTGCTGTTAAAACTCAATTGTGAATTGCCTAAATTACCCATATAGAGTTCTAAATGATATTTTACCTCTCTACCTTGATAACGGTGGTGGAAACAGCCAAGGCGTTGGTGGTGATGGTGGAATGATTGGAGGTGTTGTTTAGGGGAAGGCCAAACCCCAAGTCTTAAGCCGAAGGAAAGTAGCAAAACGATCATAAGTTTCAAACGTAACTGGAGAATTATCTCAGACGCTATTTTAGAAGTAGAAAAGGAGTTGGGCTTTGAAGTGAAGATGCTTTCAAGAGTCATCCTTATTGCTAGAGTCCACTCCTTTTCATGGTCGAGCTTCTTTTATTTCCTCATATAAGGGATCTCGCTAACCTTCCTTCTGTGAAACTTACTTTTAAGGAAGTCTCACCCATGCATTCGCGCGATCTACAGTCCTTATGGCTTGCTCTTGAAAACAATAATCAAATCATGCATGTTACAGAACAGACATTCTTTGCTTCCCCAACACTGACTGACCTCTCTACTCGGATGTTACAGTCGGCTCTACTTCTTAGTCAACTAGTGGCCATCAATCGCTTTCACATCTCATATGACATTTGCATCAACAGACTTCTTCAGACACCAGTAAGTAGCTACTCCAACGGATTTCACTCCAAATGATCCAGCTTCTTTTAAGGATAGGTTAGCCTCCTCTCCTTCATGGGGATGCAACAAGTACTCGAGGAATTTGGGGATATCATGCCCCACGAGTGAGTTACCACATGATCGAGTTTGAGCCTGAAGGCAAACCCCTTTTCACTTAGACTATGGATGGGTTTAACAGATGGCCACCCCCAACAAGCATCTATTAGTTAAGGGGTTTGGTTAAGCTCAAGAACAAATTTAAGGAACATAATATAAAGAGGCATATTTATATTCCAGCCTCCAAGGCAGTTTTTCCCTAACTTGCGCACGCGCAGGGGGGGTGGGAGGGGATATTATTTATTCCAGAAGAAGTCGTAGCCTAGCCTTGTGCAATGATTATTGGGCACTCATCTTTATTTAATAGCTTTAACCTAACCATCAAGAATATATATCAATTTTGATTGCAGACTTCTTCGCCCTAATCAATAAGCGTAAGATACTTATTAAAGTTGGATCTACGGTTGGGCTACTACCAAGTGCATATCACAGAAGAAGACGAACCAAAAACGACCTGGGTGACAAGCAACCAACCTTACTAATGAAGGGGTATTTTATTTGGTTATGCCTTCTGGACCCACCAATGCCCCTTGCCAGGCTCTACACCCTCCACAATGAGCTATTCCACCCGACTTAGACGACTGGTCGTATACTTTGATCGTGGGCTATAGCTATCTATCGAACGACCACGTTATCCACCCCTGGACTATTTTTTATGGTATTAAGTGTCACGCCCTGCTTCCCAAAAAGAATACGGAATATGGATACGCGATAAAAGTCCAACGAATAATTTTCATTATCCATAAGCTGTTCAAGAAATTTTTACAACATTCACAAGAATCATCAGAAATTGAAGCAAAAGAATCAATCACATGCACATATGAGCCAAAATACTAATAAGAATACCTGAAACCAAATGTATAAATCTCAAATAGTCATGATCTGAATAAAACAAATATCTTGGGTCACATTGCCCAAATACAAAAATAAATCCAAGTACATGAATACAATTATTGTTCAAGCACATTACAATAATAATAATAATAAAATGCAGCACTAATACTTCATGTCTCCGATACCATCTGAAACCTGTTTTTCAAAATCTGCAATTCAACGAATGCAGGAAAGAGGAAAAGAGAAAATAAGTACCTGTTAATTGCAAGTTACGGGCCACTTATAATGTAGGATACAAGTACATAGGAAAACTAACTAGCAACATGGTATAAGTGTGATGTCAACATAAACAACTAGCATGGCAAAGTGAATAAGTGTAAATGGTATGAATCGAGTGTCAAGTAATCAAGTATCATGTAAACATGCATCAAGTGTCAAGTATTATGTAATCATGTATTAAGTGTCATGTTTCATGTAATCATGTATCAAGTGTCAAGTTTCATGTAATCAAGTCTCATGTATCATGTAGTCAAGTATCAAGCAAGCATGTATCATGTTCAAGTATCATATTCAAGTATCATGTATCAAGTCTTGTAGTGATTACTATCTAGGTAGCACTTTATGCAGCCCACCTTACATGGTTGCTATAGCAAATAGTTTCGCTTTAGATTTCATAGTGGACTATAGAGGGCAGTATACTCAGGGACAAGTCAAGTAATCGAGCTCCAAGCTCCAAGTATCATGTATCATGTAATCACGTGTCAAGTGTGCAAGTGGCAAGTATCGTGTCTTGCGTGCAAGTATCAAGTAATCACGTAGGATCAGTGGATCCCCTTCCGAGTACACGTTTCTGAATTATCCACTATTAGATTTATCCCTTAAATCCCGGCTTGGTTATTTATTATTAATGTAAAACAAACATGTATATGTGCAAAATATATTAATAATAACATGGCATGATCATGTGATAAGTGCAAGTTACAAAATAAACATGTACAAGTGTAAGATAATACATGAAAGAATAAAATATCCAAATCTGAAGTTCAGTACAGCAAAACCATACTGTAGTAAAACAGTGATTCCCAGTATTACAAATATCCAAATCTGGATTCGTCAAAGAATCTGGAAAATAGACTTCCACATGAATCCAGCGAATATAAATAAGTCATATATTAATTCACAAAAACATAGCTCAAAACTAGTTTGAATACAGAAAACACGTTCAGCCAGAAATCAGGAAAACAAATTCAAGAATAGGAAAACAGCATGAAAACATAATAAATAAATCCACAAAAAATCTGGGGTATTCCCCTATATGTCCAGTATCTAAATATAAAGTTTCATAATTTTCTAGTAAAAGTAGATCAGTCATTAAAAATAAGAAAGCATCAAGAAACCATAGTTTGGCAAATCTGGAATTTACAACACTGCTGTACGAAAACTATGATATCTCGCAACCAGTGAA